>JBBPBQ010000004.1:11378171-11489840 GCA_037974755.1 Cicer yamashitae
AAGGACCAAATCGAGAAAAAAAAAAAAAAAAGATAAATGATTAAAACGTTAACTGAAATTACCGTGTATGTAATTTAGCCTTGTTTTTAATTGCCATGAGGTTCAAAAAAGAAAAAACTAAAAAGCACGAAAGTTTATAATATTTGCCTTTTTTCTTCTTTTATTTATGCGAGAATTTTACGTGCCTCCAGGTTTTTTAGTTAGTTTTCTTTTTATTTTAACCAATTTTTTATTTTATAGAGTAAAAATTAAATGAAAAACATAAAACTTTTGTACTAAAAAATAGTGCGAGGGAAATTATCATTAAGTAAAAAAAAAATTAGTGACAATTTACAATAATTTCTATAGAGATTTGAACTTCATCTCTTAATGTAACAATGTCAAATTCTTACCATTAAATTGATATCTTATGGATAATATGAATACTAATATAAAATGTATTCTATTTTTTTAATATTTTTAATACCTTACATTATTTAATCATCAATTTCAATAAATTTTAACTTTTTCTCAAGTTTAGTTGATTTGAACATAACACAAGAACCGAGAAATCACATTCTTGTTGAACGTGAAGGGTATGCATTTTTTGTTTATATTAAATATGAAAAATTGACACTATTTTGTGAATCTTTTAAGGTTGCAGGGCCTTCTATATAGAAATATAGAATGTTTTCTACTACTCATGTAATAGCTAAATATTTTGAAGATGTTGAAGTCGTTAAGAGGTTAGTAAAGAAGCGTGTCCATAAAAACATTGATTTTCTACGCAATATTGAAATTGAAAGTACAAACAAAGAAAGTAATGGTGTTAGTACTCATCATGTTCTTATTTCTCCTTTTGTTGTGTAATAATCCATTTAATTAAAATATGTTAAAAATAAAGGGTAGTCAAAGTATTAACACATTAATTTAGAAATGGATAAAAAAGGTAATATGGGAAATGTCCAAGAGGCAAAAAGGAGAATTTCCTTTTTTTTCCACTCATTTTTATTCTTCCCAGGAAAAATACTCATTCATTATCTCATTTTTCCCTTTTCCTTCCCGTAACCAGACTGAATGATAACCTCATTGTTACTGTTTACCTTCTCTTTCAAATCGCCCATTTTTAGAAGTTTACTAAAGTCCCCCAAATCTGCCCAGTAGCCTTGTATGCAGGGACCTGTCTCTTCATCCTTGTGAATCGACTCAAATCAGTGAAGCAGGGAACCCGTCTTCAAGAGGAGCTCAGAGTTGCTTTGGACCAGAACCTTCTTCTTCTTGAGTGCAATTTTTGTGAGTTCTTTATATTAGATTATTTTAGCATGAGGGGCTGTGGGTTAAGTTAATTGAAAATTATTAATTTACTAGTGAAACCGTTTCTGGGCAAAAAAGGGTTAGAAAAATTTAGAGGAAGTGGAACTTTTAAGCATATAGATGTTGTGAAAGATGCACCCAAAATTGTGTTTAATTATCATGCATGATGTTATTTTAATTGTGTGATGATTATGCTCATATAATAGTTTTGAGAAACTTTGACTTGATGTAGAACTATTTTATTTTAGAAACTTTGATGTGTTGAATTTTTTTTATCGTTTATATATATAGTCTAATTTTTCTTTCAAGATATACGTTGAAAATAATAATTTCTAGAGTTCTTAAATATCTAGAAAGATTTTTATGGTTAAATTATGAGTGAAATTTTAGAAATCTTATTGATTTTAAAAAATAGTTTAAAAAGAAAACATTTTATTTATTAAAAAATAATTTAGGAAAAGTTTGGAATTCAATTACATAATTAGTAATACTTTTTTAATATTTAAGTGTAGACATTGTTTTTTTTTTATTTTAATATTTTGTAATTTTGAAAATGTTTTTTTACACTACTTTATTCATTTTAGTTTTCTAATGTGTGATATTATCATTTAGTAAGTAGTTACTTATCTTATCTTATATGCTACTTCTTTGTTTCAGTTTGTGTTAAGGGTGTCAACTGATAAGGATTAATTCAAATATAAATAAATTTAATTCTGGTAAATTTGGAATAGTTGGACTTCTATGAGAATATATTACGTGTTTAATCATTGTTTTAGTTGTGAAATAAACGTAGAATTATGGTGCCAATTTGTTGAATTAGTTATGTGAATGTGAATATGGAATTGTGTGTGCTTCGGGTGTTCTAAGTGTTGAGATTTAGTAAATAGATTTTAGAATAGTTAGAAATATTTAAAGTTTAGCAACTCTACTTGTAAATTACAAATACATTAATGTAAATGTGTAATTCAATGAATTTTAACTTGAAGTAAAGGGTAGAAGTTGTGACGATGTCTTCGTACTCTTGAACCGTGTTAAAAAAACTTTTTAAATAATTGTCTTTCAATTTGAATGACTACAGTTATAGTTATCTTAAGTAATTGACTCTATTAGTAGGAGAGACGAACTACCTCGATGACTCATCGCTGATGAAAGAGGTGACTATAAATCATTGTTAGAAATATTTGTTAATTTTATTTTTGAAATAGTTGAAAAATATGTTAATCTCTTATGTCAATTGGAGTGATTTAATTATTAAATGCACGTTGGTGTGAATAGTATCTCTATCATTGATTTTTTATTTTTCTTTTCTTGATTATTTATTAAGAGTATTGTTATAGAGTTATTGATTGTAAATCTCTCATCGTGTCATTAAATTGTTAGATACTATTCCTTTTATAATCTCTAAAGATTTGAAATAATGAAATAATTTCAAATTAATATATATTCTAAAATTTTAACACCAAATTAATTATTTAAAATCATATTTAATTAAAAAATAGTTTATTATAAATTTTGGAGTATTACAAGAGGTAGTCTTCCATCCTGCTTTTTTTTTTTTTTACTAAACTCTTTCATCCTCCTTATTATTCTATATGCTTGCAATTTGCTTTGAAACACATTTTACAATTACTATTTTAGTATCTGATATTTTGTAGAGCTATTCATGTATCGTGAGTTACAAATTACAACACAATCAATATTAATTATTCGGCACTGATTGCTCCTCTATCATTATTGGTAACGGTTCTTCTTATTCTATATTGTATATTGCTTATGTTTATCTAAAATTTGGAAGACAATGACATATATGCTTAGGTCCCCCGCAACTCTTTCTATTGAAATATGTGTTAGATGGATTGTCGACCATTTTATACTTGCTTGCATCTAATTTGTGTTCCTTTTTATGCCCATTTTACATGCTTTAAACTTTCATCCTTTTAAATAAGCAAAAAGTGTGAGAATTTTTACATTTTTTGAGTTTAAATCATTGATTTTTAAGTCTGTTTATATGCTTTGATATATTTGTGGTCAATTATTGTGTGTTGACCTTTGTCCAAATACATCAATGTTTTTGACCAAATTGTGTTTGTATTTCATTATGAAGTATATTATGTGTCACTCAATGTATTTATCTAATATATGTTGAAACATGTTTCTAACACCAATACACACCTCTTAAATTTCAGTAATAATATAAATTATACAATATTATTTGATGATAATTATACTATATTTTTCATCTTATCTTTAGACATATAGAGTCAAAAAGTGTAGCACATAACTCTCCAAATTTCCTTAGATGAAGAATAATAAATATCTCATGACTATGAGATAGACCTATCCCACATTTTTTCTTATTAGCGCTCGGGTATATATTCTATTCCTCAAATAAAAAGAAAATATTTATCTATAAAAATTGTTCATGAAAACAAATACACGCAATCCAAAATATTTATAGATTGGATGAACGATAAATCAAAGCATAATTTCATTTGACAACAAAAATAATCAAAATTAAGTAGTCACGCCTTGTCATTCCAAATGTTATTTCGTGTTTTTGTCATTTTACAATTATTTCCATAGAGATTTGAACATGATTTATTAGAGTTACAATGTTAATTTTTTTCCACTAAACTGATATCTTATGGATAAATATAAATACTAATCTAAAAAATATTATATTTTTTTTTTTATATATTTAACATTTTTCTATACCTTAATTTATTTAAAAATAAATTTTAACTTTTGCTCGAGTATTGGTTGATTTGGGCATTAGAACATTTTTCTAGAGCTGAGAGAGAAAGGTATGTATTTTTTGTTAATAATGAATATGAAAAAATTTGACTATTTAGTGAATTTTGTAAGGTTGTAGGACACTCTATAGAGAAACGTAGAAATTGTTCTAATGCTTGTGGAATAACTAAATATTTTGAAGATGTATTCTTAAAGAGGTTGGTAAAGAAGTATTCCCCTAAAAATATGGATGTCAAAAATAAAGGTACACAAATAAAGAAAGTCATGGTGTTAGTTTTATCCTTTTGTTGATTTTATTCCTAATGATTAATTAGGAGGCAACACAGTTGTTGTAGAATTTTATCCCTCCGATCAGGAAATAATTTGTAAGAATCATGATGAAGCATTTGATCTAGATTTAGTTGACAATTTAAATCTTGAGAAGCATCGTGAGTAAGTGGTAGCAGATTCACTCCCTTCAGAAGATGTTGAGGAACAAATTACGTCGAAAACTTGATAAAGATAATCATGATGCAAGTCATAAGGTCTTTGGATCAAACTTATTTCAAAAAGAAAAAAAAATGCTTTCAATTTGTCTATTCAGATTAATAACAGTGTTTTCTGGCTCTTGTGTCAATGTTTTGGAAATCTCCAAAGTGAAAGTGGAAAAAAAGTATGATAATTTGAGGGAAATTATACCCTGTACCCCTCAATTTTACCTATACCCCTACAATATTTTAAAAATGTCAAAACTACGCTTAAGTTTTTTTTTACTATTTTACCAACTCAAATTCACTTTATTTTACCATTTAAAGATTTCCGGACCAAACAATTCAAGTTTTCTGGTACATAAAAGATTTCTGAAAATTACCGAAAAACTTTTTATAAGATTTCCGGTACAGAAGGTTGAGAAGGTGTGTACCGAAAACCTTTAAAAAAAATTCCAGTATAAAAGGTTAAAAATGTATGTAGAAGGTTTGTACTGAAAAACTTTAAAAAAGATTTTCGGTACAAAAGGTTGAAAAGGTGTGTCTGGAAATCTTTTCAACCTTCTGTACTGGAAATCTTTTTTAAAATTTTCCGGTACAAACCTTCTATATACATTTTTAACCTTTTATATCGGAAAACTTTTTTAAAGGTTTCCGGTACACACCTTCTCAACCTTTTGTACCAGAAATCTTTTTTAAAGTTTTTCGGTACAAACCTTATGTATCGAAAATCTTTTTTGAAGTTTTCCGGTACAAACATTTTGTACCGGAAATCTTATAAAAAAAATTCCGGTAATTTCCGGAAATCTTTTACATACCGGAAAACTTGAATTGTTTGGTCCGAAAATATTTAAATGATAATAAAAAAAGTGAATTTGAGTTGGTAAAATAGTAAAACAATTTAAGGGTAAATTTGGTATTTTTAAAATACTGTGGGAATATAGGTAAAATTGAGGGTTACATGGTATAATTTTCTAATTTGAGACTAAATGTCTAACTCTAAATAGCGAAGCCTACTTTTGACATACGTCCCACCCTTACCTAAAAATGTATGTGTTTGTTGCATTGTGATTGCTACCTATAATTCTTTCAAACCTATGGTAGGGTGATGCATGTTCTAGGACTTGAGTGATAAACTCATAACCCGAAAAATAAACACTTGAGAGAAATTTTGGTGAGATTGTTTGAAGAGAGAGTTGAACTTGATAAATGAATGTCAAATGAGTTGTTCTAATTTTACAATTTTTTTTGGAGATGTTAAACAACCTTTGAGTATGATGGGTGTATTGTAGGAGCATGAACTTTGAGGATTGAGTGTGATTTGATTTGAGGAATTGAGTTTAAGCTTGCTCTTAACTATTACCCAATTTGAATTTAATTGTTTCTTAGAGACAAGCAACAAACTAAGTTTGGGGTAATTTTTCATCATATGTATATTTTTCATAGTTTAGTTTTATCTATCTTTAATCATCTATTAGTTTAAGGAGTTCTTGAATTTAATGACGTGTTTATGTTCTTGTTTCCTTGATTTAAGTAGAGATTTTCTGTAGGTTTGTATTGTTTTAGTACAGTGCTGAATTTTGGTAAGAAATCAACATGACTTATGTGGAGTATTTCAACCATATCTAGAGTTGTAAATGTTCAAATGGAGTCAAACTAAATGCAAAGGAAAGCTAATATTAATAGCTACAACTTTCAATCAAAACCAAATTCAGACTCAAAGAGGATAAAAATGAATTAGAAGTTAGACATCAGATGTTGTACACTAGAACGCAAATGCCTCTGCCTAAGGCACATTTATACAGTTTTCAATAATTTGTTTCTTTCCCATGAGCATTGGAGTCTCTTGTCTTGCATAAAAGTGTGTTTTTCTCACTTTTTAGGAATCTTTTTGGCTATTTTGAAGTGTGGAGACCGGTGCTCTAGTGGAGAAATTTAGAGGAGGATGGTTCTAACATCATTGAAGGAGTTTTATCAAAAATCATTCATGAATGTTTCTTGTAATTCTTCTTTATTCTCTATCTTTTGTTTCTTTGTCATGAGTAACTAAATCCTATTTGTTAGGGATGAGTAGAACTTGATGAAGCCCTTGAATATGTGATTTGATTTATGATTATTTGAATGAGTTTATTGAATTATTTTTCTCATCTTTGTGCTTAATGCTTTTCATTGCTTGATCACTTTTAAACTGTTCTAAGATTTGTATCTTGAAATGAAAGTGGACTTTATGAATGCTTGAGATGAGAAATTCATGACTTTGTAATAAAGGAATAGATGCAGACGTGTGAAACCAATTGAGATATTTGCAAAGACAATAGATCAATACGAAAATTCTTGAACATATAAGCTTGATTATAATCTTAAATCCACTAAGGAATTATGGATTACATTGGAATTAAAGGTTCTGTCACTAAGGAATTAGGGCAAGAATAATAAAGAAAAATCGGTAATAACTTAATAAAGGAATTCAATAATCAAACTCAAATTAGAAATCAAGGTTGAATTAAAAGTAAAACTCGTCCCTAACATTCGAAAAAAATTTGTTCTAGTAATTTAATATAATTCAATAATATAACGCAATCCTTGAGTTCGACACTCGATACTACATTTTTATTATTACTTGCAAAGATTGAGTTTGTAACACTCTAAATTTTATAATAAACTATTTTATTATTTAAATAGGATTTTAGATAATTAATTTGCTGTTAAAATTATTTTAGAATATATGTTGATTAGTTCTATGATTAATTTTCTTTATAGGTGCGTTTTCTATGATGTGCTAATCTTGTACATATTTGACCAAATATGTTATATGAATAATAAATGTTATATTTTATTATTTTATATATTTTTCTAAAAATAATAGTATATTAGTGTAAATATTTTAAAGAATAAGATTTTAGGTGATTTTACGTGCATATGTGAGTTGGTAATTAATGTCATATTTTCTTGTATGTTTAACTAATGTTAAATGTGCACATATTTATATTTTAATTATTTTTATATAGTATCTCTATTTTAATTATTTATTTTATAAATAATTATTTGAGATATTAGTAATGTTGTGTTTGATTTCCTTATTTTTATATATGTGTTATGCCATTGTGATTTTATATATATTTATTATGATATAATAACAAATATAAAGTGTGATTTGTTTTATAGTTTTGATTATTCTCTAATGATGGTAATATTTTAATTTGAGTGTTTTGAAACATAAGTATTATTATAGTGATAATTTTGAGTATAAGAGTTTTGCTTATTAATGTGTTTTAAAATATTAATTACTTTATTTTTTTAAAAAAAATAACTTTGGTAATTGTTGGTAAAAAAAAAAAGTAAAATGTGATTGATGGGTTAGGCCCATATGGAAGTAAAATCTAATTAAATAATAATAATAATAATAATAATAATAATAATAATAATAATAATAATAATAATAATAAAATATAAGGAAGGAGGAGTAGCATGAGGAGCCTAAGGAATAGAAAAATAAATTAGGATTATCGTTTGGCACCGATCAGCGATAACTGTTTCAGAAAAGTTTCTCCTCGCCCAAATTTCAGTATGTTGTTTTATTCATTTAGGTAGTCAAATAAACATACTTCCTCAGATTTTTAACCATCCCAATTTCTCTCTAAAATACCCTACTTCTCCGTTTATAAAATTCCTTATTTTACATCGTTCTTCCTCACCGTAACTCCGATTTGATTGAAACCAACGCCCAAAAGATCGTGTGAAAAATGTCTACATTATCCACTGATTGATTTTCTTATTTATGGTAAGATTCCTTGACCGAATTTCGAAATTAATTTTTAGAGTGCCTCCTCATACTTTATTTTTAACGTTTACCGGAGTTAGATCGATTGAAGGACAAAGAGTCAATGAACAAAGGTTGTTTGCTCGTGGAATCATATTCGTGTTTGAAAGCGTCGAAATAAGGTAAGGGGTGAGAGAGCGTTTGAATTCATGAGTATAATATATTGTGAGATGAACGGGAAAACCGTATTTCCGAACGATTCATCCGGGGCTTGCTACGTACGGCAGTAGCCCTTTGAGGGATAAATTAATTAATGTGCAAATATGAAAATTGTGAGATTAAAATATAGAATAGAAAATATTTGTAAGGTGTTGATTGATTTAATTTCTTTAAATGTGTGGTATTTGATGTTATTGTTATATTGAGTGTCGAATTAATTTTATATATATCTTTGATTAGATGAGTTTATGTGATCTGATAATAAAAATGGATGTGTTGTGATAATTTTATGTGATGATGATGATGTATGAATAATAATTGTGATTTTATAAATTTGTGATAAGTTTATGTGATGAGGTACGATTGATGATAGTGATGCTCTAAATTTGTGATGAGTTATGCAATGATGATTATGTGTGATTTATAATAGTGATGTTATGAATTTGTGATGAAAATATTGAACTAACCCCTGATGAAATAATTGTGATTCCAATTTGTGTTTGAGATGACGGTCTTAATGGAGTATCATAGGCCAACGAGGGGAGAAAATAAATATTGTGAATTTGTGAAGTGGAGATTATTTTGTCATCATATAGGTAGGGTCTGACAATCCTAGTGATTCCGGGGAAGTACAACTGAATTGAGCCTGATCGTGGTGGTCTGCTGTTGAGCCTTAAGGCAAGATTGTTAGACCTTTGAGGTATTCGGGTGGGGAATTCCTAGGTGACTTGGAGGTAGCACTCCAAATGTCGGGAGCTACCATGCAACACACGTTTACCTCAACTGTCGCGTATATGTGTCTCGGGTTGAGTTGAGGGGATCTATGAGGACAGGGCCAATTTGAGTTGTCCGTCCGCCGGGATGGTGGCATAGTATCATGGCCTCCTAACCAAGTACTTCAGAGTTAGAATGGTACCACATTGTAAAGTAGATTCTAAGCTCATGCATAGCATTGCATTTTCTTGTGATTGTTTTGTTGTGATTAATATGTGTCGTGTGCGATAATAATTCTTCTTAGATGATTTGATGTTATAGTGAAATGTATTGACTTTCCTTGAGTGGTTTTGACTTTATAATGTTATGTTTTTCTTTGAAGAATGTTTGTCTAATGATACGGTTTATTTAGAATTAATTGCGTGTTCTCCTTACTTATATTATACTATTAACATGATTTCAAAACTCACCTCCTTCGTTGTTTGTGTTTGACTGGTTTGGCCCTGCGTTTGCGAAATCGCATTACAGGTTAATGAGTCTTGAAGTTCAAGTTTGGGAGGAACCCCACTCTGATAGGTGATACCGGGAATTAAGAGTTGTAATGTGTATTTTACTTATGTAATTACAAATGACTTTTTATATGAAAACCTTAGTACGAGTAAGTCTTGGGAATTAAATCAAGAAATTCTAGATAAATCAAGTTCATTGAATTTTAACTGAGGAACAAAGTTGAATTATTACATCTGTATTTAGAGATACGTGATATCCTAAAATAGATATAAAAGTTTTTATTTTCTTGAACAGATTTTATTCATCCGCCGTGAGTTTTCTTCAAATAATTTAGTATAAATTATTATAAATGTTATTTTGGGGTTTAGGGTGTCACAGAGTTCACTTGCTGAAACACTATCAATTATCCATATGCATCTTAGGTTATTGGAGTGATGCAATGTCATATGAGAATGTTGTTCAAAATCATAAAATTCCTTCAAAGTTGGAAGCAAATTTACATTCGAGATATTTGGTGGATACTATAACATATCCAAATGTTACTAACACTGATGATAATATACATTTCAAAATTATTCACGACTTTGGGGTATTGTTGAATTATTTTAAGGATAGAGATCCTATTGAAACATAAGGTAGGAAGAAAAAGCAGGAACTATGAAATATTTTCCAAATTATTCTACCACCAAATAAAGAATCTTGTACATATGTGATTTCTAAGATAAGAAAAAATAATATACAGAAGGAATTTACGTTATAAAATATCCATTGAAAGGTCATAAAACCTAATGTGATAGCCATTCTCGATATGTTTCGTGGATTCATGAAAAGTTGAGTTGGAAGTTATATGACATGCAGACTTTGTCACAATAAAGCAGGGTAGGCGTTGTGAAATGAACCTAAAGATCGCGAAGAACATATGTGAGCCACTAAAGTTCACAAATAGTTGTAGTGAGAGTGCAATATTTAGCCTCTGACGAAGAGCGAAACACGCTTGCTTTCTTTTTGGAACACCATGAGACAAAAGAATCACCCTAATAAATGCAAAAATCCGTGACTGAACAATGAGTGGTCGGACAACAAGCCCAATTGATAGTGTGAGTGAATGAGCAGTTGCTCGCTAACAATGTCAATTAGAGGGGTTGAGTTGTTACATACTAAATGTTAGATATATAAGAGAGGTGACTCATATACTCATTTCATAAAAAATTTAGGTAGAGATGCGGTTTCGAAATCTCTTGTGGATCCAGAAACGTTTAGCATGTTGTTGTTCTTGTGCTCCCCCGAGACCTCGCAATTGTGTGCGAGTTTTTTTACTATATTTTTTTATAAAAAAATGTGTTTAGATTAAAATTTTCAAACTTTTTCTATTAAATTAGACTTATTCCGTAAATAAATTTACATGTAGTAACTTATGTTCTTCGTTATTTTTCCAGAAAATACTTGGGGTAAAAGTAATATAGTTTATATTTGTTGATAAGAAATATTTTTAGATGCATAATCATTAGCAGAGTATGTAAACATTTTTTTTATAATAATTAACAGTAATTCAGTAAATCACATTTTTGTCAATGTGCACAAATAAATTTTGTTCTTTCATACTATGCTTAGATATTTTTCAAATTATTCATGAATTTTCACTTAATAAACTAAGACTCAAAAAATAATTGGATAGAAGAGTTTATGTACAGTTCAGGGGCTTTAAGGATAAAGAACTGTTACATGAAACGATTTATTAAATATAGTAGCATTTATAAAGTCTTTACTCAACAGTAGAATTACTGTGACAATAAATGACATACACCAAAATGGAAGTTCTTCTTATGATCCCAAATTAATTTTACATGGTGTAGTAGTAGTTTCAGTTAATATAGCCAATAAAATCAAACATGAGAGGGAGGCCAAAATTGAAATAATTTATTTAAATAATCTTATATCTCTTCTAATCGATCATTCTCATTTATTTAAATAATTTTTATTAATTTATTTTAATCACTTGTTTCTTCCTTAAATAAGGTTTAAAAATTTATTTTCTATTTTGTCTAAACTATTGAATATATCTTGGTTTAGATGGATTTAATTTGGTTGGGTTCGATTTTTAAGAAATAATAAATTCAACAATAAACAAACACCATAAATAAGATATATATTGAATGCAATGCAATGCAGTGCAGCAAAGATCCAGATAAATTAATAAGATGCAAAGAAACACAAGCTGGATTATTCTAATGTTTTTTGCTTAGACACAAAGAAGCATCTTTAGGTGTGGTGGGGTGGTGCTATTCTGCAACTTCTGCAGATTTTCTGATCTCAAGACAATAAATTTTATTTTAGTTTATTCTCAACCAACTTCATGTGCTCTTTTTCACCTTTCTTTGAAAAAAAAGTGATTATTAAACTAAGTGCTTCTCTGAGTTTGAGTTCAAACCAAGAAAGCACTCACACACACACATACACATTCACTATTGAGAAGTGAAGAGTTCAAAACCCAATGACTCAAACCCAAGAAGAAAAGTTTGGAATTTGAGGCAAATGTTTTCATTTTTCCAATGCTTAACCCAATGTTTTATGTTATTCTTCTTCAAACCACTCTTCTTTTTGGTTTCTCTTTCTCTTCTAATAACAACCATGAAGTCACAACTCTCTTCTCATGGCTTCATACTTCAACTTCAACACCACCACCTTTATCTTTCTCTAACTGGAACATTCTTGATACAAATCCATGCAACTGGACCTACATAACATGTTCCTCAACTTCCTTTGTAACTGAAATCAACATTCAATCTATCCCTCTTCAACTTCCTATACCTTCCAACCTCTCTTCATTTATCTTTCTTAACAAGCTTCTCATTTCTGATTCCAATCTCACTGGAACCATTCCATTTGACATTGGTCATTGTTCTTCCCTTACTGTCATTGACCTTAGTTTCAACAACCTTGTTGGTTCCATTCCTTCAAGTATTGGAAAACTCAAAAATCTTGTCAACTTGTCTTTGAATTCAAACCAACTTACTGGAAAAATCCCTTATGAGATTAGCAACTGCATTAGTCTCAAAAGTCTTCTCCTTTTTGATAATCAGTTAAGTGGGAGTATCCCTTTTGTGATTGGAAAGTTGTCAAAACTTGAAGTCCTTAGAGTAGGAGGAAACAAGGATATTATTGGAAATATACCTCAAGAGATAGGAGAATGTAGTAATTTGACAGTTTTAGGGTTGGCTGATACAAGAATTTCAGGTTCTTTGCCTGTTTCTTTAGGTCAGCTTAAAAAGCTTCAAACTTTGTCAATTTATACTACTATGATATCTGGTGAAATTCCAAGAGAGTTAGGTAACTGTTCTGAACTTGTTGATTTGTTCCTATATGAAAATAGTTTATCAGGTTCTATTCCTAATGAGATTGGTAGGTTAAAAAAGATGCAACAGTTGTTTTTGTGGCAGAATGGTCTTGTTGGTGATATTCCTAATGAGATTGGTAATTGTTCAAGTTTGAGAAACATTGATCTATCTTTGAATTCTTTATCTGGAACTATACCTTTGTCTCTAGGGAGTCTTTTAGAGCTTGAAGAGTTTATGATTAGTGATAATAATGTATCTGGTTCAATACCTGCAAGTCTTTCAAATGCTGAAAAGCTTCAACAGTTGCAAGTTGACACAAATCAGCTTTCAGGTTTGATTCCACCTGAGATTGGGAAGTTGTCAAATTTGATGGTGTTTTTTGCTTGGCAGAATCAGCTTGAAGGAAGCATTCCTTCAAGTTTGGGAAACTGTAGTAAGCTACAAGCACTTGACTTGTCTAGAAATTCACTCACTGGTAGTATTCCTGGTGGACTGTTTCAGCTCCAAAACCTCACAAAAATGCTTTTGATTTCGAATGATATATCGGGTTCGATACCCTCGGAAATAGGAAGTTGCAGCTCTCTTATAAGGTTGAGGCTTGGAAACAATAGGATTACTGGAAGCATTCCTAAGACAATAGGAAGTCTTAAGAGCTTGAACTTTTTAGATCTATCTGGGAACCGACTTTCTGGGCCGGTTCCCGATGAAATAAGAAGCTGCACACAACTGCAAATGATAGACTTCAGTACTAACAACTTACAAGGCTCACTTCCAAATTCCTTGTCATCACTATCTTCACTTCAGGTTTTGGATGTATCTTTTAACAAATTTTCAGGTCCATTACCAGCGAGTTTAGGCCGTCTTGTTTCTCTAAGTAAGTTAATATTAGGCAATAACTTGTTTTCTGGACCAATTCCTGCATCACTAAGCCTATGTTCAAATCTCCAACTTCTTGATCTTAGTGGAAACCAGCTCAGCGGAAGCATACCGGCCGAGCTAGGACAGATCGAAGCTCTAGAAATTGCTCTCAATCTTAGTTGCAATTCAATAAGTGGAACAATACCACCTCAGATATCAGCTCTTAACAAGCTTTCCATACTAGACCTTTCACATAACCAGTTAGAAGGAGATTTGCAAGCTCTTTCCGAGCTCGATAACCTTGTCTCCCTCAATGTTTCCTTCAACAAATTTACCGGCTATCTTCCAGATAACAAGCTTTTCAGGCAATTAACATCAAAAGACCTCACTGGAAATCAAGGACTTTGCACTTCAGGTCAGGACTCATGCTTTTTAAAGGATTATAGCAAGACTGATATGGCATTGAATGAGAAGAATGATGTAAGAAAATCGCGAAGGATTAAGCTTGCCATTGGTTTGTTGATAGCCTTAACAGTACTAATGATACTTATGGGTATAACTGCTGTCATCAAAGCAAAAAGAACCATTAGAGATGATGATTCAGAATTAGGAGACTCATGGCCATGGCAATTCATACCATTTCAGAAGCTAAACTTTTCAGTGGAACAAGTACTGAGATGTTTGATCGATAGGAATATAATCGGTAAAGGATGTTCTGGTGTTGTTTATCGAGGTGAAATGGATAACGGCGAAGTCATTGCTGTGAAGAAACTGTGGCCTATAACAACTGATGAATTAGGAGAGGTATTGAAGGAATATAAAAGTGGAGTTCGAGACTCTTTCTCAGCTGAGGTGAAGACACTCGGCTCGATCCGACATAAGAACATTGTAAGGTTCTTAGGTTGTTGTTGGAACAGGAGAACAAGATTGCTTATTTTTGATTATATGCCAAATGGAAGTTTAAGCAATGTACTTCATGAGAGGACTGGAAATTCTCTGGAATGGGAACTTAGATTCCGAATTCTGTTAGGTGCTGCAGAAGGACTTGCATATCTACATCATGATTGTGTTCCTCCTATAGTCCACAGAGATATTAAAGCCAATAACATTCTTATTGGACTTGAATTTGAACCTTATATTGCTGACTTTGGCTTGGCCAAGCTTGTTGATGATGGTGATGTCGGTCGGTCGTCCAATACAGTTGCTGGTTCCTATGGATATATTGCTCCAGGTTAGTGTGCCTGCACATGATTGAGCTCTATTCTTCTTCTGCATAATTAAGTCACAACAATTTGTTTTGTGAAGATTCATATAGTAATTGCATGCACATGATTGAAATCACATTTTAGATCATTTGTTTGAATTTAATTCATATACACACCATCGGTATAAAGTTTTTTTACACTGTGAATCAATCATAACCATTGAATCACTTAAAAACTTTGATTGTAATCCGTATTTTTTCTAAAGCTGCACATATGATTAGCTGCAATTTGCTGACAGTGTAAAACTTATTCCACTAATGATGTATAAAAAATTGAAATCTAATTTGTTAACGCGTTGAATTCGTCTCAGAATATGGCTATATGATGAAGATCACAGAGAAGAGCGATGTTTATAGCTACGGTGTAGTTTTGTTAGAAGTCTTGACTGGTAAGCAGCCGATTGATCCAACTATACCGGATGGTTTACATGTTGTTGATTGGGTGAGACAGAAAAGGGGGATTGAAGTACTTGATCCTAGCTTACTCTCTAGACCAGAATCAGAAATAGAAGAAATGATACAGGCATTAGGAATAGCATTATTGTGTGTAAATTCATCTCCTGATGAAAGACCAACAATGAGAGATATATCTGCAATGCTCAAGGAGATAAAGCATGAAAGAGAGGAATATGCAAAATTTGATGTGCTTTTAAAAGGGTCTCCTGCAAAAGTTGTTGCAACATCTTCATCAGCAGCATCAGTCATGCAAAGTTTGAATACAAAAAGCAACAACACAAGCTTCTCTGTGTCTTCACTGCTTCATTCATCTTCAAGTTCTAAGTTGGTTTTCAAATGATGAATTGGATATGTATTCCTAGTAAAGAAGCTTCTTTTTCTTTATTATTATTACTTTCTTTCTAAATGATCCTTCTGTTATTGTTCTTTATATGTATGTAAATTTTGTTATAGCTGAGTTAAAATCAACAAATAGATTCAAAAACTACAAGTGTGACTTTTGGTTGGGAGTGTCATTAATGTGTAATCAAATCTAAATAGTTTGAACTTATTAATGTCAAAGTTCAAATTCTGATACTGTCTGAATAGCAGTGAAATGTAGCCAAATGTTGTTGCTATTATTAATAATTTTAAATAAGAAGTTTGATAGATTTAGCATCCATATCTTTTAAATTGGATTATTATTGACTTGAAAGTAGTCATAACATTCCCTTGCATTATACTTTAATTTAATCATTTTTATATGGATTTATTTGCATTGAATTGTCTGATGAGAACAACTAAATATTTTCAAACAATCCAATTAAATTATCATACCATTTTATTTATAAGTTTGGGATAGCCAACCTCTTTGCATGCTTTAATCAATTAATTCACTAGTGATCAACTACAATTAATTAGTAGATCTATAAGATATCTTGGATTAGAATTCTTGTATAATGAAACAAATATAATAATCTTCCAATCACACTTTTAGCTATATAATCAAATAATTTCATTATTCTAGACTTAACCATGTATAGAAGATAGATAAATTAAAATCTACAAATAGTCACACAGATTCAAGTTTGATTATTTTGGACTCAATTGACTACTTAAATAGCATGGAGAACTTTATCTCGATAATCTTTACATTACAGAGTTAAAGTGATAAGATGGTTTGCTAATTTGGGGAGAAAAATATGAGTTAAAGTGATTAAGAGATCATGAAGTCAACTACACTCACTAACAAAATATGAATTTAGCTCAATTGGTAATGTCAGATAATTTTAGACAACATTTTTAGTGGTAACTCAGATTCGAACGTAGTGGCCCTCATTTGAACCTGAGATATCACTTTAAGTGTGAGTTTATTAATGGTATTTTTCTAGAGACAAAAAAATCAAATTAACATTTGTTACTTTCAAAAAAGAAAAAAAATAGGTTATGTAAGTTTTCCATGGATATACTACGTGATTTCAATTCATTAAATGATCCTATTATCCTATTCCATCATTGCACAATTTTAGATGGCTTTTTGGAATTTTTCTTCCAAATGCACAACTCTAAATTTGAACATTATTTATCCATGTAATGTAAAGTAGACAAATAGTAGTGATTCGATATGAGTTGTAATGCACAACAGGATAACTATATAATCCCTCAAAAATGAAATATAAACAAAAATGATATCAGAAAAGTGGATGTATCTGGTTAAAAATTAAGACTAGATACATCAACTTTTCAAATATGTTTTTTGTCTATATTTCATTCTAGAGTAGTATAACAATATTCATCTCAATTTCTACATATATTTCATTTGGAGATTTGTCTTATAATTTTTGAATGTATAGTTAAAAATTAATTGATCTAAAGAATCAAGCCTACTTTAGCCTTTTTTATGAAACTATTCCCACCTTTTTAACGGGTAATAAGAAACTATGAATAAATTTCAAACTTCAAAGTTAAGGAAAAGGATCAAAGTAATTAGTCAAGACAGTGAAGGGAAAAACTGCAATTCTATATTACTGCATCATTCTCAAATAAGAAATTGTCTTGAATTTGAATGATCATAGTATAACCCAAGATAATATCTATGTTAAAGAATCTATTTGGGAATACCAAATCAAGATGTCTACATTACAAAACTGCAATGCTTTATGCAATTCAAAAATTATTGTTGATTAGTGGATCGGATTACTAAACATGAATTTTAGGGAAATTTGTACTGATCAACAGGTTGTTAACATAGTCTCCATTGTAGTGATCAATCATTAACCTGCAGTAAATCATCATAAGTAAATTAATATGTAACTATAAAAGGTGACTATAAGTCTGATATAGCATTGTATTAGTTCAAAGCTGCTAGTACCTCTAGTGGTATGAGGTTCATTGAACCTATAAGCCAACTAAATCCGAAAGGGTCTCTAATTTTATGAATCACTAGTAGTTGTGTCTTGACCCAATGCTAGAACACCAATAGCTCAATCGCGCAAGGCTTCCGCGAAATGCAAATGTAAAAAGTAAAAACCATGAGAATTTCTTGCCTACATATAATAAATAAAAACAAACAAAATAAAATTAAAAATAAGAGATACTCACTGCACTTGGGGACGAACTACCTCCTTGATCTCTATGACATTGCCCTGACCTTCCGGCCCTATAAGTAAATAACTATGCCTATAAATATTCTCCAACACGCCAGTCCAGTTTTCATAGAGAACTCTTACGCCAAATGCCATCTGAATCTGATACCACTGAGTGGAGTATTGAACTCTTTCAGGGTCGATTAGAAGCACCAAGTGTGCTGCATCGACAATACCAACTTCACTGCTTTCGTTGGGATTGTTTTGATTCAAACCAAATACCAGTTGAGATATAAGGTTTATTGAACTAATACACTAGTTAAATCCAAAGGGATCTGTGATCTTATGGAAAACATGTTCTCCATCTTTTTAGAATGCTAGATATGCTGAAGTTGTTGTGGATTTTCTGTGGTCCAAATGATTATATATACAACTAGAGAGCCAGACAATGCTCTGTCGTGATCAATTAACAACAAATACTGTGATTTATCAGCTTCTCCAACTTCCTCTAATAAGATAAATAACAAAAGAAAAAGTTATTTGAGACAATTTAAAAGCTTATAAGAAAAAGAGAGGATTTCAGATTATATCATAAAGTTTTTATAGACAAAACAAGGATATCATAAACATTTCGAAGTGGACATGCCAGAAAGGAAACAATTTCAGAAAGTTGTGACATGTAATTAAGACCAAGCAAACATAACAAATAGATGTAAATAAATGTAAATAATTAAAGAGAATCCATTTGAGACGATACCTTGAGGTTTCGCCATCAATCAGTTTCTTCCCTCTGTTCTCCCTTGATGCGATTCGTTTAGTTTCTTCCCTCTCCCACGTCTCTCTGGGAATGAACCACACAAATAAGAAGGTTGTTGCCACAAGATGGGAGAAGATAAAGAAACAGCTCTGCTGGAAGGGATAGAAAGCTAACACATTAATTAGGTTTACTTTTAAAACTATTTTAAATGTGAGTATATTAACAATACAAGATTACAAATGCGTAGAACAAAGAGGAAGAATGCCATGGTAACTGAAGTACAAACAATCATTCTTGTAATAAGTTACCTATTACTTGTAGCAAGGGATATGTGAACTCTTTCTGAGTTGTTGACTATGAAAATAGATAATGTTGCTGCTAAGTGCTAACAGAACTACATCATAATGACACTCACCCATGAGTGAAAGCTGAAATTTTATTTTGGGAAATAATAAGTGAATAAACAAGTAGAATTCACACAAATTTTAGTCAAGATTATATAACAAAGCGACATCAAAATCACACGAACAAGTGAATTGAAAGAATTCTTATAAGGCAAAAACAGAAACGCAACATGCAATGAAAATTCAATTTTTCAATCGAGATGTTGCAGAAGATATTTGAAAGGAGGGAACGGTAACAGTAACAGTAAATACTTACTATTTGCTATTCTGAAACGGAGCGGTGGGGGCGAAGAACAAGAATGGCTATTTCAAAATCTACGCTGCTGCTGAGTAGAGGGGGAACGAAAGAAAATAGCGGAGTGTGGAGAGAGCAGAGAGGACAAACTTTTCTCTGTAATTCCTTATTTACCTCATGTAACTGTAAGTGTGTTGGGGTGTTTGTTACTACAAACTGTGTTGGTGTTAGTAAATGAATTGTGTTGAAACGTGTGTGCACTTTTTTACTAGTCCAATATTTTATCACCATCTTTGATTCCATGGATCACTTGATTGCATTGCATGCCATATTTTGTTTTGAAACAATTGGGGCAGATTTGCTCATTTGTTTTTGGTAGCTACTTCTTCCACCCCCTGTGATCTCAAAAGCATCTAAAATACACATCTGGATTAGCTAATCCGAAAACTAATTCAAAGGTATTTTTTTGTCAAAATACACCTCCAGACTATCCTCACAAGTAGAGTCAAAATGCTTAATGCCTTCAGGAAGAGGCTTTGTCTTCATTAACGATGTTTGCTGATTAGATTAGCCAAATTACAGACTTCAGTTAGAAAACTTAGGTTCTAGAGATTGTTGAGATCAGAATTTCGTGATTTGGATCTTTTTAATTGTTGTCAATTGTAATTATAAGGTTGAGTTCACCATATTTATACATAACGTTTTCCAGTAAAATGCCCTTTACCCATGATATACAGACACCCCTGATATACATGGACATTACACTTTTCACGGCAATTTTCTAAATTAAGCATATTATTACTTCCTAAACACCCTTTCTTGATACTCCATTCCTTAAATATAATTTAGTTTAAAGATAACATAAAAAAAATTTATAAAGTTATGCAACAAGAGTAAAAAGGATAACTTTTTGAAAATTCTCAAATTCCAAGTGGTGTTATTTATTATTAAAGTATATTGAAATATCCAGTGCAAAGATGATGCATAAAAAAGTTGCAATGCATCAAAGAATGACTCATAGTTTCTAAGCCAAATAGAGTTTTGATTTAGGCTAAACTGTGAATCACATGTTAAACTAAAAACCTTACCTTTAAACCAGGGATAAGGTTTTCAGCATTTTCTTATAAATATTTGTCAGCCTAGTTCTAAATTATCTCAACTGGATTCATTTCATTTATATCTTGTAGTTTCCACCCCAAAGCAAGGAGATATAACAGCATGTTAAAATGAGCTTAAAACTACATTCTACAACAGTTAAGTTTAGAAACATTATGCAGAATTACAAGTATTCCAAAGAAACACTTTAAGTTACTTGTTATGTGACTATAGTTCACTTTATTGCAGAACCACAAGAATACATGTATTAAATCATCAAGTGGATACACATCTCAAGCCATAATCATAGATGGATACTCAAAATTTCATCTGATAAAATGAGAGTTCATGATGATGGAAGATTATCAATTAGTGATTCTTATATTGTCTACAGTAGCAACATATTAGCTATCGAGAATAAGCTATTGGCTAGACAAACTGTAGTACAGTTTATAAAATCCCAACCCAACAATATTTCCAAGACAACATTAATTTTTATATTCTACCACTTCCCCTCAATTTGAAACTCACCAATCTCTCAGTTTTTGAAGTATTGACCAACAACAAAATTTTGCTTCTCATTATACGATGCAACTACAAGAACAAAATGATACCATAAAGTTAAAAAATAAATTCAAAATAACAATATGTAAGGAGAGAACCATCGTAAGTAGTTTCAATTATATAGTAGATCTCTCGCACTCATTTCACGAACAAATTTCTCCGCCTTATCATTTTCATTTTTTTAAAAAAAGAAAAAATAATTATTTCATAAGTTTTAGCATGTCGAATGCAACCATTGTCTTTCATTTTTTACAAGGCAAACGCTTCATCAAGCAAGCCTTTGTCACAAAACCCTTGAATACATTGAGACTGTAAAATAACCAATTAAGTTTAATGAGGGTCCACAGTTTTTCACAATCTCGAACAATCTACCATAGTAATTATCATCTAAAGAAAGTTCTAAACCACATCCAATTGAGTGATGGCTGTCAATGAGGTAATTCAATATCATCTAAAGAAAGACAAATGCAAGATATGTACCATCTATGAAGGTTTTCGTAAAAACACTTAACAAAAGAAACAACAATAATGAAACTTTTTTTCTCATTAGGTTAGGCTAGTAGATAAAATGAATTGATGCAATTATGCTGAAATATACATACAATATAACAATGTTTAAATAGAAAAAGACATTACCTAGTTCCAATCTTACAGTAGACCTCTTGTAATCATTTCATGAATCAGTTTCTCCGCCTTATCATTTTCACCTTTATCAAACAGAGAACTGATAACTATTTCGTAAGTTGCAGCGTCTGGATTGCAACAATGGTCTTTCATTTTTGACAACATGGTCAAAGCTTCATCAAACAAACCCTTGTTACAAAACCCTTGTATCATAACGGTATATGTATATACACCAAGATTGTAGCCTTTGACCAAAAGATCTTCAAAAACCTTTTGTGCATCCTTTAGTCTTCCGACTTTACACAATCCATCAATAAGAATAGTATACGTGTACATATCTAATTGAATACCCTTATCTTTAAGTTTTTTTAATAATGCAATTGCCTTGTCAACATGATGTTGTTTCAATAAAGCATCCAATATAGAGCTGTAAGTGATTATATCAGGTGGTTGACCTCCTCTATCTTGCATTTCATCAACAAGCTCCAAAGCATATACGATTCTCCCTGACTTGCACAAACCATCAATAAGAGAATTGTAAGTTATCGTATTTGGAAAGATTTTTCTGCAATGCATTTCTTTGAAGAGATTAATGGCTTCATCCACCATTTTAATCTTACAAAACCCATTAATCAAGATACTGTAGGTGAGAACATTAGGAGCCACTCCCCTTTGGACCATAGTATTAAATATATTCTTAGCCTTGTTCACTTCATTCACTAGGCAATGTCCATCTATTAAAGAGTTATAAGTAACAATATCAGGTTTTATGTCTTTTTTCATCATCACAGCAAACACATTTTTGGCCTCTTTCAACTTTCCATCTTTACAAAAAGCATCGAGATATATATTAAAAGTATACACATCCGGGTTGATGTTTTCCAATGTCAATTTATTTAACAAATCAAATGCTTCTTTCAATTGTCCCACAATGCAAAAGCCATAGATCAGTGCATTATAAGTGTAAACACTAGGAGAAATTTTCTTAGCAACCATTTTAGTGTACAAATCAAATGCATCGGTAACAAGTTTATATTTGCATAGACAATCAATGATTGTTGTGTACATTACCGCATTAGGCTGAACCAATTTCCCTTCAACTCGTCTCAACAACTCCAAAGCTGCTCTTGTTTCTCCAACTTTACATAAACCATTGATCAAAGTACCGTAACTAACTTGGTTCAACTGAATTCCTTGTGCCACCACCTTGTCATGAAAGTGCAATGCTTTATGGACCTCACCTTTAAGACAAAGACCCTTGATGAGTGTAGTCATGGTAATGGTATTTGGATGAAAACCCCTTTTGATAATCTTTGCCAATACAGAAAAAGCAAGAGCAAGATGACCCATTTGGCAGAAACAATTAATCAAGAGGTTGCAAGTTACAAAATCAGGCTTAATTCCCCTTAGTTCCATTTGTCGAGAAAGGAAAATAGCAATAGGGTAATGCTTAACCTTAACAAGGGAACCTAAAACCTTTCCAAATTCAATGGTGGGTGGGGTAGGATTCTTATGGAGCAAACGATTGAACACCGAAACCGCATCCACATTATCGAATTGAGGGTTTAGTGTTGAAAAGGAGAATTTTGGAAATTGAAAAGGAGTGAAATTGGGCACAAAAGCAGAAACAGAAACAACATACCTTAACCTTGACATCGACATTGGTGTCTGTCACAGTCCACAATTTGTGTTCGGAAGACGGAATCTGTGTGTAATGAAGGGTGAAGAAGCAGACTCTCCCTTTACATTATAATAAAGCTTCAACATCATTTCCTTGTTTTAACAAAAGAAAAATTTGTTGCCTACAAAATAAGATTTTTGTTATAAATATTTTGGTGGGCCATTACCCATTAGTGAATCTCCATCCATGAACAAGAATAATACTATTTATTTTCTCTTCTTTTCTTTTATGTATTTTTCTCATTCATCTCTAGGCTCTTGTATCAATTAGTTCGCACGAGGTTATCAGCACGAAACCAATGGTAAGTCCAAAATTATATATATTTCATGATTTTCATGTTAACATTTTTTACATATCATATTTATTTATTTTTAATAAATTTCAAAAGAAATTCAATATTTATATATCTTCGAAAAATTTCAATCATATTTATTATTTTATCTATTGTTTAGTTCTGTTAAATAATTTTTAGAAAATTTAAAAACTCAATATTTTATTTATATGAATTCTAGAAGAATTCAATATTTATGAATCTCTAAAGGATTGTACAAATATATTGTTCAGATTTATTATACGATTATTGAAGAACATAAGAAAAAATATCAATATTTACCTTATACGAATTCTAGAATAATTCAGTATTCATGCATAGACTGCATAAAGTTAGATTTATTATATAGTTCGTGAAGAACTAAAATTCAAACAATATGTATTCTCAATGAATTCCAAAAAAAATCAATATTCATAAATGTCTGAAGGACTCATTTATTATATAGTTCTTGAAGATCTTATTTTGAGTGTTTCAGTATTTAGCAATTATTTTATAAATTGAAACTATTGTTAATTATTTTTTTTTACTGTTATGTATGTTAAATACTCATTGAATCATATTGTGTTTGATTTTTCATAATATTTATCATTATATTATTATTATCTTTTAAAAAAATTGACCCTTTTATTAAAAATTTCAATTTTATTGAATGTCCAATACTATCATTTATTTGATTATGCTCCATCTTTTATATATAAATATGTTGATTTGATAATCATAGTATGATTATCACTAAAAATAAATTTTTATTTAATTGAAAAAAAATTGCAGTTTTGATATGAGTCCAAAATAGAAAGCAACTCGTTTTTCGTTAATTAATTTACAATTAAATTTTTATTGAGATGATTTACAATTAATTACATTTTTTGCAGTTACAATTTAATTGCTCTCTATGAATGAAAATTTTAATTGAACATTAAATCCAATTGATTATATTGGTTATATCATTATATTTTGAATTTCGAATATCTTCATTGCATATTAACTATATTATTAATGTGATTTGAATTTAATTTTTTCAATTATTCATAACTTCAAGAAATTTTATTACCTTTAAGTAACTATATTTACTGGTTATATTTTATTTAACTTAGACTTTAAAACTTGACGATAGTATTAAGAATGTTGAATCTGTCAAAATTTGAGTTTGAGGTATTTGACATTTGGGAAAATAATTATTTGTCTTGGGCTCTAGATGCTGAAATTTATTTAGATGCAAAAGGCAATAGAAATATTATCAAAGGGAATCAAACATCTAATCAGCAAAAAGGTAAAAGCCATGATATTCCTTCGTCATCATCTTCACAAAGATCTAAAGAATGAATATCTTAAAAGATCCACTTGGGTTTTGGAACATTTTAAAATAAAGATATGAGCAACAAAAAACTATTATTCTCCCAAAAGGTCGTTATGACCAGATGCATTTAGGTTTACGATAACGACATATAATTATGTGGTATTTAGAATCACTTCTCAATTGAAGTTGTGTGGAGAAAACATAACCGATGAGGATATGTTAGAAAAAATATTATCAATTTTTCATGCATCTAATGTGCTCCTGCAACAACATTATAGAGAAAAGGGGTTTAAGAAATATTCTGACTTGATTTCTTGCCTCCTTGTGCTCGAGAAAAATAACAAAGTTTTAAAGAAAAAATCATGAAATCTGTCCCACAGGTACTCCTCCAATCCTTGAAGCTAATGTAGTAACACACGATCACCATGGGAAAACTCGTGATCTTGGTCGTGGCAATGTTCATGGTCTTGGCCATGGTCGTGGTCATTATCATAAATGTGGAGAAAATTTCAAGAACTTGTTTTTCACTAGAAGTGGAAAATGCTGAAAAGAATGAAAAGGTGGACATAATAGTAAAACTAATGAAAATTTATGTTATTGTTGTAGAGGCAAAGGTCATTAGTCTCGTACCTATCGTACACCAAAGCGCATCTTGTTGAACTTTATCAACAATCACTCAAAAACAAAGGGAAAAGGATCGACACTCTTTGCTTATGAAGATGGTAATTTTGATTATGGTGCTATTGATCCAACTCATTTAGATAATGGTGAATTCTTTGCTAATCCTAAAGAAAAAATTGATGACCTTATTGGAGATGGAAGAGTCAAGAAATAAATCCCTTCTACTTTTATTATAATAATAACAGATGATGTTTGAGTTAGTTTTGAATTCTCTATGTTATGGATACAAAAGTTTTATGTCTTATCAACAATGAAGTTTTAAATATAAGTGAGTTTAAATCATAATACTCTTTCTTAAATTTATCCTTATAATTCTTACTTATTTTTGTTTATATTAGATATAATAAGTATTGATATTAGCATCAATGGAGATATGTGTCTCGTCAATAGTGCAACTATACACACGATTCTCAAAGATAAAAAATAAAATAAAATACTTTTCTTATTCAGTGAAGTGAGAAACTGATGTTAGTAACATATCTGGTACTACAAAGATAATTTAAGGCTTCGGAAAAGCTAAATATCATTATATGGAGGAACAAAGTTACATATTGAGAACGCATTATATTCCTCCAAGTCTCATAGAAATTTATCAAGTTTTAATGTTATTCGTCTAAATGGATATCATATTGAAACAATAAATGAAGAAGGTATAGAATATTTGTGTATCACAAAACATGATTTGGATAAAACATGTGTATTGGAAAATCTACATGTCTTTTCCTCTAGTTTTTACTACACTTATATTAGTACAATTGAAGCACATGTAATTGTAAACCAGAAGTTTACAAATGATAATAAATTTGTTGGTTGGCTTGACCGGCTCGGCTATCCCGGGTCTAAAATGATGCGAAAAATAATTGAAATTCATATGGTCATCAATTGAAGAACCAAGAGATTCTTTAGTCTAATAACTTTTCATGTATCTCTTGTTCACAAGAGAAGTTGATAATTCGACCATCCTAACAAAAGTTGGAAGTGAATCCCTAAATTTTTTAGAACGTGTACACGGTGATATTTGTGGGCCAATACATCCACCATGTGGACCATTTAGATATTTTATGGTTTTAATTGATGCATCAACTAAATGGTAACATGTTTGTTTGTTACCAACCCCCAACCAGACGTTGCGAGATTACATGCTCAACTAATTCAAATAAGAACTCACTTTCCTGATTATCCCGTCAAGAGAATATATCTCAATAATTAATGTTGTTAAGTTTTCATTAAGCATTTTACGAATATTGCATGTACACTAAGATTGATATTGAACATCTTGTAGCACATGTTCATACACAAAATGGACTTTCATAATCTTTTATTAAACGTATAAAGTTATTTGCAAGATCACTCCTCATGAAATTGGAACTCCCAATTTCTATTTGGGGACATGCAATTTTGCATGCCGCAACATTGATTCGTATCAAGCCAACAAGCTATCACAATCATTTCCCATTACAATTGATTTTTGGTCAAGAACCTAATATCTCTCATCTAAGAATTTTTGGATGTTTCCAATTGCTCAACCACAATGCAGCAAGATGGACCCTCAAAGAAGGTTGGGTGTATATGTTGGATATGAATCTCAATTCATTATAAAATATCTTGAACCAACAACAAAAGACTTATTTATAGCTAGATTTGTGGATTGTCATTTTGATGAATCAAGTTTATCAATATTAAGGGGAGATAATAAGCAGCTAAACAAAGAGATCAGTTGGAATGAATTATCACTATCTTATTTTGATCCTCGAACCAAACAATGTGAGCTAGAAGTTCAAAAGATAATTCATTTGTAAAGTTTAGCAAACCAACTTCCAAATGCATTTACTGATCCAAAAGGTGTGACTAAATCATATGTACCAGTTGATAATGCTACAATAAAATGAGATGTCCCTATTGGACATTCAATACAAAAAATGAGTCTCAACCGCTTCTGAAATGTGTATACCAGCTGGTTCCAAAGATAGAAATCCTCGAACAGGACATTAAGCTAAAAGGAAAGATAACTCAAATGAGGATATAGAAACTCTAAAATAGTTTTTTGACATAATTGACATTTCAGTTGCAGAAGAGACTAATCAGGTATATGTAATTCATGAAAATGAAGAAATCTCAATAAATTATGTCACTAATGGAATTCAATCGAACCGACATAAAGTTAACATTGATGACGTTTTTGCATGTAATATAGCGTTAAATGTGGTCAGTGATAACGAGGATCAAGAACCAAGGTCTATAAAAAATTGTAGACAAAGTGAGAATTGGAAAAATAGAAAGATGCAATTGAAGCACAATTAAACTCGCTTAACAAGCGAAAGGTTTTTGGACCTGTAGTTCGAACACCTAAAGGTATAAAACCCGTTGAATACAACTGAGTTTTTGTATAAAAAAAAAAGAGAATGGTGAAATTGTGAGATACAAAGCATTTTCTATATGGACAAATCTCATTTGTTGTCTACTCCAATGGTTGTTAAATCACTAGAGGTGAAGAAAGACCTTTTTAGACCACAAGAAGAGAATGAAGAATTATTTGGTCCTGAAGTACCATATCTCAGTGCAATTGGAGCAGTGATGTATCTCGTTAATTATACATGTCTTGATATATCATTTTCTGTCAATCTATTATCAAGATATAGTTCTTCACCTACATGAAAACGTTGGAATGGAGTTAAGCATATACTTTGTTACATTAGAGGCACAACGAATATGAATTTATTCTATTCAACAGTGCTCAAACTAAAATTAATGGGTTACGCAGATGCATGTTATTTTTTAAATCCTCATAATGGTAGATCATAGACAGGTTACTTGTTTATAAGTGGAGGTACAACCATATCACGAAGATCCGTAAAACAGACTATAACAACAACTTCATCCAATCATGCAGAACTTTCATCACTACACGAGACAAGTAGAGAATGTATTTGGTTAAGGTCTTTTATTCAACACATACAAGGAAATTGTGGTTTATATACCGGAAGAATGGATGCAACAATCATTTATGAAGATAATACTACATGCATTGCTCAGCTGAAGGAATGGTATATTAAAAGAGATCGGAAAAAACATATTTCTTCAAAATTCTTTTTCACTTATGATTTGCAGAAGATCGGTGAGATAGATTCAACAAATTCGTTCGTGTGATAATCTTGTGGACATTTTCACAAAGTCCCTCCCAAATAGAATCTTTGAACAACTGGTACTAAAGTTTGGCCTTCTCCATCTCAGAGATATTTGTATAGTTGAGGGGATAAATAAATACGTCATGATTATCACAAAAAGATATTGTATTCTTTTTCTTTCACTATAATTTTTTTCCAATGGGTTTCTTAGTAAGGTTTTAATGAATCCTCAATGGACATTCAAGGGTTGTTATGAATATTGGGTCCATTAGGTCCATTAGTGAATGTTCATTTACTTGTGCTTATTAATAGGGTTAACATTGTAACATAAACTACACAATAAGAGGATAATACTATTCACCTTCTGTTATTCTGTTTTATCTCTTTCTCTCATTCATATCTACTATCCTATATCCTGCCTTTGTTTCAATTAGTTCACAGCATTTTTCACATTATTAATTTATAAAAAAAAAAAGACAAGTGGTGTTTGATTAATAATTTTTTTTGGCTTTTTAGATCGCAGGAGATAATAAATTTCCGAGTTTCTAGGTTTGAAAATGAGTAAGATGACAAAATTAATGTTTGGAAAAATTAACGGAAAGGACCATGACTAACAGAAGTATAGTTAAAAGACCAAAACGAAATGAAAAATAAATAGATAACTAAAGTGAAACTAGTATATAAGTTAAATAACTAAGGAAAATGCTACTGAGTCTCCTTGGAGCACTTGTTAAGACACTAAAAAGTAGAAATTTAATCTTCGAAGATGTGCATCCAACTCATTGAAATTTTAAATTTTGATCTTTTTCATACAAAACCAGGGCCGGCCCAACCCATTATGAGGCCTAAAGTGAAATTATCAGGGGGCATTTTCAAAGTTAATAAATAAATTATTAATATTTTTATTTAAAATTAATCTTTCGTACTTTTTTTGATGCAAAATCATTTATCAAATTATTGTAATTCGTTTAACAATTCTTTTTCAATCGATAATAAAGCTAATCCATTTAAAAAAATTTTCTAGTTTCTGCTCCAGCCAAATATATAGAAAAGGTTGATCTGTGCTACAAAAAAAAGACTAATAATTTAGAATATAAATATTTACTTAATACTTAACAGATTATAGATGAAAAAGAGACGAATAAATTAAAAACACATACCTTAATATATTTTGGCTATGACAAGAGCTACTCACACAATGAAAATTCAAAACGAAAAATAAAATTAAATCAAGGAATAAGGAAGTAGGGTCAAGGATGAAAAAACTTTTTGTCGTGTTAATAGGAAAGTTTCAGACGAAGGATTCTAAAAGACATTTTTAGTAAAAAAACAATGCCTTTAATATAAGATGATTTTTAGTGAAAATGAATGCATTTAATATTAAAAGATTCTTTTCAACGGTATAATATCTCATCCTCATAAATAGTTGCATCGATTTTAATTGGCTAATTATTAAAAAAAAAAATTGGAGGCCTTTTTTGTTTCTATATAGGGTTAAAGAGTTTTAATAATATATTATTGGACCTCTAGTATAAAAATTAAAGTAAAAAAATTATTTTTTGGCGAGGCCTAAAGCAAGGGCTTTAGGCGCCACCCCCTTGGACCGGCCCTGTACAAAACAAGTCTTTTGTTTTCTTTTTTAATTCCTTAACAAATGCTCTTAGACACTTATTAGTATCATCAAATAAGTAAAACATTAATCTTCAATCTACGATATAAACAAATGTCTTGCACTAAAATAAATAGTAAACGTGGCATTATAATTTGTAATAGATCATTAAATGTGTTTTAATTATTTGAAAAAAAAAAAAATTGATGAGACTTTTGAATACATTGTTATAAATAAAAGTCATTTTATATAAATTATTTTTTTAGCAGAATAGGTTTTTAATTTATCACTGACCCCATTTTTATCGATTTGTTCCAATAATTTTACACTAGCACTATTTTAAAAAATATATACATTCTAATTATTTTTATTAAAGATTAAAGAATTTATTTTAATTTTCACAAAAAAAAATATATTTTAATTTATCAACTTTATTTTTTTAATAAACAAAATGAATTAATAGAGAATAAGAGGTACCCAATCATTTACAAAATATTCAAATTACATAATAGAAAGACACCCCATGAGATTGATAAACCAATCCAAAAATTATAAAGACATTGCATTTCCTTCTTTCAACATAAACCAATCTTAAAATGTGACTTCAATTTGTGGTAATAATCCATCAAAATCAGTTACCTCAAAAAATAATCTTGTTTATTTAAACCCCAAATATTTATTGTTATACGCCTACTCTAATTAGAAATAATTTTCCAGCTTAAAATTTAAAACATGCTATTACACAATCTTTATGTCCATCCCAATCAGGGGATTTTATTATTCAAATAATTGATTTCTATAAGTTTGGTTGTTGTGATTTATGAAATTTAATCCAAAACATTTTTTTTACCGGAATTTTTTTACCATCTAATAGTTGGTTTTCACTGTCTTCATTCTTACACGTACACATCCATTTTTCAGCATCTACTTTCTCTTCTTCTATGTGATTTTGTATTACAATTACCATTTTTAATCCAGCTACTTGATTTGATTTGTTTTCTAGGGGTCTCCGATCTTCCAAAATAATACGGAGTGAAAAGCTAGAATACTAAAATAAGTATTAGATGGAAGAAGACAAGTGGATCACATCAAATAGACGTGTTAATGGTGCAAAAACTGAACCACATTAATGGTTTGGTTCAGTTTTTGAAAACCATTTTCAAATCAAGTTCAGTACAGTTCTGAACCGGTTTGAAACTAGTTTAAAGATTAATATTTAATAGTAAAAATCGGTGATGATTAATATTTAATAGGTGCTCTCCTTTATTTTTTCAGTCAATCTTTTTGCCTTTTATGTGTTAACTTTTGAGTCAAATAGATAGATGATCTTATCTATATATATTTCATCATTATAATTTTGATGAAAAACAAAAATTAAATTAAGAGACAGATGATTTGAATTTAAATCACTACGGATGTGAGGGGTATCACAACTAGTATTTTTCTTCTTCATTATTATTATTAGTAATCAATAATATTTTTGTAATGCATACATATCCTATATTTGTTTATAATATAGTTTTTTTCTTTAATCATATTTTAGATAAAAAGTATCCACCACCGTTTATTAGTGACAAATCTCTGTCAGAGAATTTGTTGGACACAAAAGATAAGTTCTCTTCTACCAACTAGATTTTTCACATAACAAGACTTAGAGATCAAACCCCTAACTATTAGTTTAAGAGTCTCGAATTCTTCTGCCAACTAGATTTTTCACATAACAAAACTTAGAGATCAAACCCCTAACTATTAGTTTAAGAGTCTCTAATTCCTTATCACTCGGTTCAACCCCTAACCATTTTTTTTCAATACAAAAAAATATCTCATATCTAATTATGTTAAAAAACAATGAATCAATCAACGTCTTCTCCTTTTAATTTGTTATATGTCAAAGTATCTACTCCACTCCTCTATACTTCTATTCAACAATAGATAACAATTTACAAATCTTTCCAATTACTAAAAAATAATTAAAAAACAATAATTTGCACAATAATCTGTTCTTGATTTCATAATAGACTTCTATAAATTATTGTGTGAGAACTATGTTACCTTGCTTTGCAATTTAAAATTAAAAATATTTATTTTTATGGTAAATAAATATTCAATGTCAATTAAAAATAATCAAACTAGAAAATATGTAATCGGTACCTATCAAATAATTTGGTGTTTGCGATGATCTCTATGTTGCCCTGACACGAGCTACACACTAAAAATATGTATCTGTTACCGTCGCAATTCATGATGAGTTATTTGCAGTCATTTGAACATAAAGATTCAAATGAGTTTACAGATGCATAACGAATGTCGTACTTGATTAATCATCTTTTTAGATTTTTGCCTTATTTTTTCTCAAATCAAACAAAAGGTCCCATATTTTGTGTTCGGTCCTTGAGAGTTACTGATTATTTCGGGTTTTGTATTGGGCCTATTACTTTTTTTTTAGACAAAACAAAAAGAAAATGATATTTATTCATTTAAATTAGTAAAATACATCGATCAATAATAAAATAAATTAAAAGTCATATTACTTTTTTAAATTGGGCAATCACCAAATACATTACCGCATAAAGTGTGGAATTGGGAGTTGTTGGAATCATGGCTTCCAAAGGAAATTTTATAAAGAATAGCATCCATGCGAAAGGTACAAAGTGGGGAGATGAAGTGCATATGTGGCTGAGTAGTGGGGAGTGTATGAAAGTTTGAAATATGCTAGAAGCTTGAATTTCAACGCCGTTGAGGTGAATGTGGACTCCTTATTGGTCTCTTAATTACTCAGTTTCCATGACTTGGGAAGTTCGAGTTGAAGGTCATTGGTTTTGAAGATTCGAGGGTTGCTTGAATTGAATTGACAAGTGGTGGTGAAACATTCTTTTAGGAAAGAAAATCAATCTGCATATACTTTTGCTTAGGAAGCTCTCTTAGAATGGACATAGTGTTTTTTGAGTGTTATTCAGCTCAATTTAATCATCTATATGTTGCCGATGCTTTGAAAATCTCTTTCTCGCTTTTGATTTCAGTGTTATTTCTCTTTTTTGAGCCTAGGACCTCTGTAATAAAAAAAAAAAAAAAGATTATAATGAAGATGTAGATTTGTTTGGTGAGTTTTTTAATCAACACTAGGTGTCATGAATTTTTTATATAAATTTTTAGACAACAAATAATTCGATTTTATATCTATACAATTTTTTATAACAATAAGTTATACGACCAAATTATTCGGTTCAATCATATGATTCAACCACTTACGTAGTGCCTTGTGGAGTGAATGACCCAGTCCATCTATGACTAAATATTTTAATATGAGATTATGACAATCATTGCAATTAAATAAAAACTACGAATGATAAATTTAAAACATAGTATATGACTTTGTAAATGGTTAGGTATTTTTTTTTTTTTTGAAAAGGTAAATGGTTAGGTAACGTGAGATAGACGTATCATTGAAAAAAAGTATGAAAAACTCGTAAAACTATATGAATATCAAACAATACATTAAAAACAAAATATTCTTAATAAATAAAAATTAACTTTTGAAAAAGAGTCAACACAAATCTATAATTAAATTTTTAAGCAAAAATATATACAAAACGGTCACTATAAAAAATATCTTGTTTCATAAGTGTTGCTCAGATAGTAAAAGACCGTAAAGATATTTGATATACTGTCGTGCCAATTCGAATTTGCTATATCTCATTTCTTCCTACTTAGAGTGTGTGAATTTCGTCATTAAAGATCCTCAAGAGATCCGTTCAATCTAACTAATATTTTACTTACATTTGTTTAAGTCTAGATTCAACCTAAACTAACTCGCTCAGACACAAAGTAGTTTCGTTTGTGATAAATTTATGATTCTAAATTCACGAATCCAATTCCTTAAAAAAATTGTGTTTTATTTATTTATCTATTATTGTTGATATAGTAAAAAGACTTATCCGTTGATTTACAAATATTTCAATTTAATTCAAATTTTATTAAAATTTTAAATCATAGAATTTAATCTACATGTCAAAATTTTAACTAAATACAAATTATGTCTCATAAACTCAAAGACCAGATACAAACTAACTTGCTAACATTTGGTTGAGTTGGTTCAAGTATAAGACATAAGAAAAAAAGAAGTACGGATTTTGTACCCAACTCAAACCTTAAAATTTGATTGAGTTGGATAACATATTTGATCAAAACCCAAACCAACCGTGAACACACTTTTGTTTAGATTCACACACGGAATATTGTAATAATATTTTTTGTTTTAATTCTTTTTTTTTTTTATGGAAATGTGCTTCAGTAATTTAGAGTTAAATCAAAAGGTAAATTTTTAATAAAAAATTATTATAATTATAATTCAAATTCTTCGGAACATTTATTTTTAATTGGAACTCATAATATTGTTGAGACAAAATCTCAATTTAATGTTTTGATGAAAACAAACAAATAGTTAATTAAGAATTATAATTATGATTCTAAGTGTTTTGGTATTTAACTTGTGTATTTGAGTGTGTTAAAACAAGATAGGTACCAAGCAATTCAACACAGATCTCATTAAAATCAAGAAAGCAAAAACAACAAAACGAAGATCGATCCTGCCATATGTCTGTAAAACGAAGATCGATCTTCACTTCCATCAGAATCAAGAATGATCAGCTCTGTGTGAAAGATTGCATCCTAGAAGCTTTATTAATCTTATATCTTCATCAAGAATAAGCAAGGATAAATCTAAAACAGAATGAGTCCAGAATTCGAAGAATCAAGACATGCTTCAAAAGAAAGATCATTCTTCATTTGGAACAAATACAAGTACATTGGTACAGGCTGTAAAAGTACACCACAGTTGTACTCTCAAATCAAGACCTGCACACTGACTTAAAACAAGCAAGTCATCTCAGAAAACTGACAAGATCGAGTACAAGTCAGATCACCTTCAACTAAACTGAGGAGCGATCTTGGATGGCAAGAATGATCTTGGATTCAGCTTATTCACTCTTGCTTTTGGTCTGTTTCATTCTACCTACTTTCTTATGGCAACTAGCCTCATTTCAACGGATATATGAGCTGTCCTAACCTCTCTTGAAGCCTATAAATACAGCATCAAGATGAAGAACAAATCACAACTCAAAGTGCCAAGCAAAACATCAATCATTCAATCATATTTGAGTTCTCTCATTATCATTCTCTAGCTTGCAGCTCTATTCTTTGTGTTGTGTTAGAATCAATAACAACTGAGTTTTAACTTATAGAATCTATTTCTCAAACAAGAGTTGAGCTAATACTCAGATTCTAAACATTCTCAAAATCACTACTTTGTAACTCAAGGCTATAGTGTTAACATAGCTTGAGAAGTGTGTAAAAATCATTTTATATTATAAAAGGTAGTTCGCAAAATCCTTTCTGAAATAGTGTAAGATAAATCTGTGGAAATCCTTTCTAAGGTAGAAAGGTGGAAATTGTGTAAAGATCAAGATTGATCTGTGAAAAGTTGTGTGACAACCAAGAACAATCTTGTCTTGAGCACTTAGTGGAAAATCTCACGGTTGTGAGGACTGGACGTAACTCGGGTTGGGTGAACCAGGATACATGCTTGAGTGATCTCTCTATCTCTTCCAAGATCACCTTTTATATTCGTTATAACCAAGATCAATCTTGAGTAAAACTTTTCAGTTTTTAAATAAGAATTTTCAAAATAGACAATTATAATTCAAACCCCCATTCCTTATAATTGACATTTTTACTTCAAATATTGTAACAATCATATACTAATTAATGACTTCTACACTATTTTTTTTGCTAGAATTACTAAACATTATATTAATACAGCATCGTCCACAGTTGATATACTAGAAGGAATATAATATTATGTGTGTTCGTTTGTCACGCAATGCAACGCAACCCTTGACCCAATCAACACGGAATCCACTGTGTGAATCAAGCCAATATTTGTACAGTGCGTTTAATTTTTTTTTTAAATAGTAACGAAATTGACATACAGCATATGTTATACTTCAAAATATAATATTCAACTTAACAATATCGACGTATACACGTTTTGAATTAATTAAGTATTACATATATATGCGTTTTTAATTAAACCGTGAAAAACATTACCAACTAAACGAACATGTCCAAGTGGTTTTCATGCTACCTACCTGCATGCCCACGTTTGAACTATTCAAAGTCAAGGTCAATCGTTTCTATAAGTTAGACTAAAAGCATTAGTTTATTGAGGAACATTTTCCACTCTCCAAATTACTTTAGATGCATATACACATTTTGAAAAACATTTAGTCTTTATGCTGTTTAAATGTGTACTTTCAGATTAAATTATGCGGTCCAAAAATCCAAAATAATGTGTGTCTTTTTAAAATGTTGGATTGATAATTAAAATTGTTCTCTTTGTTTATTGACTTAATTATTATTTTTTAAATAACTTTATTTATTTAATGTAATTATTCAAAAAATGATCTTTACATAAGTCAAGACAAATGAAATGTGAGAACATCAACAATAAATATCATCTTGAAAATGAATTTCATTTTTTCAAAAACTCAAAAATAAATAAATAAATAAATAAATAAATTAAATATAACATAACTTACATATATATATATATATATATATATATAAATTTGCTTATAATTAAAATTATAAATAAAAAAAATGATTGAACTTTCACAACGTGACAAAACAAGGTTTGAATCTCGATTGAGAGAGATATCCAAGTTTAGACTTTGTTTAGTAAAAATAACGAATAAGTTAGTTGATAACAGATGAACTTATAGCAGATAATTAACAAATTAACTGATTTTATTTGAAGTATTTGGTAAAATTAACAGTTGAACTAAAAAAAAAATTTAATTAATATTTAAAAAAATTCAATTAAGAATATAAGATTAAAAAATAAATAAATAAAACATTATAAAAACTTCAAAAAGAATTACCAAACAGAACTATTAACTTAAATGCTATCAACTATATGCTATTGGACCTTGCTAAAGAGACACGTGTGAACCCAACTAATCGAAGAGAATTATCTCACACATGAAGAGAACCTATGATAAATAAGCATAAACTATACTACCAAAGGAACACATAGCAATGGCCTTTGAATTGAAGCACCTTCACTTTGTCTTAGTTCCACTATTTGCTCAAGGCCACATGATCCCAATGATAGACATGGCAAAAATGTTAGCAGAGCAAAGTGTGATGGTGACTTTAGTCACAACTCCTCAAAACACTTCAAGATTTCACAACACAATTTGTAGAGCAACAAAATCAGGACTTTCAATTAACCTCCTTCAAATCCCATTTCCATCTCAACAATTTCATCTTCCATTAGGATGTGAGAATCTTGACACTTTACCATCAAGAAACCATCTCAGAAACTTCTACAATGCACTTGACATGCTTCAAGATCCCTTAGAAAACTACATAAAAAACCATCCTTTTCCACCAAGTTGCATTATATCAGACAAATGCATCTCTTGGACAACCTTAATAGCACAAAAGTTCAGTATTCCAAGACTTGTTTTCCATGGCATGTCTTGTTTCTCATTACTCAGTTCCTATAATATCAAACTACACGGTGCTCATCGTGCTGTTAACTCTGACTCGGACCCTTTTGTCATTCCTGGTGTAATGCCTCAAAGAATTGAGATAACAAGAGCACAACTTCCAGGAACATTTGTTTCTCTTCCTGATCTTGATGACTATAGAGACAAAATGAATGAAGCTGAAATGTGTTCTCATGGTATTGTTGTAAATAGCTTTGAGGAATTGGAACAAGGGTGTGCTATGGAGTATGAGAAAGTGATGAACAAGAGAGTTTGGTGCATAGGTCCATTATGTTTAAGCAATAAAGAGAGTTTGGATAAGTTTGAGAGAGGAAACAAATCTTCTATTGAAGAGAAACAATGTTCGGAATGGCTTAACTTTAGGGAAACAAGGTCAGTTATTTATGTTTGCCTTGGTAGTTTATGTAGGCTTGTTCCATCACAATTAATTGAAATTGGGTTGGGATTAGAAGCATCAAATAGACCATTTATTTGGGTGGTTAAAACTAATGGTGAAAATTATTTAGAGCTTGAAAAGTGGTTACAAGATGAAAATTTTGAGGGGAGGATTAAAGGGAGAGGACTTTTGATTAAAGGGTGGGCCCCACAAATTTTAATACTTTCTCATCCTTCAATTGGAGGATTCTTGACACATTGTGGATGGAATTCAACAATTGAAAGTGTGTGCTTTGGGGTGCCAATGATAACTTGGCCTTTATTTGCTGAACAATTTTTAAATGAAAAATTAATTGTGGAAGTTTTAAAGATTGGAGTTAGAATTGGTGTTGAGGTTCCAATAAGGTTTGGTGATGAAAAGAAAGTTGGGGTGTTGGTGAAGAAAAGTAGAGTTGTGGAAGCTATAGAGATGTGTATGGAAGGAGGTGAAGAGGGAGAGATGAGGAGGAATAGAGTTAAAGAACATGGAAACATGGCTACAAAGGCTTTAGAGGTGGATCAAGGTTCTTCTCACTTCAACATTTCATGCTTAATTCAAGATATTATGGACTATCAATCTACTAAAAATTAGAGTTATCAATGATCAACTTTGTTGTTTTTATTTATTTAATTATTTCTTAATGAGATGAATTTAGGTCTTCGTTGGGGAAGTAAATAGATTTTGCTATAGGATGTGAGTCTCTTTTCCTGTAATACATTTCCATACAATTGTTATTGATACCAAGAAAAATTAATTAATCAAGTGAGGCGAGGAAACGGCCCAAATCTCATCCAAAAGGTACTCCCTCAGCATTCAATTATAAGTAAAATAATATATGATTTTGTTAGTTTTAAATATGCCAAATAGTTTCAGTAATCCTTTAAGTTAGGACCACCGATGCAAATATTTACATATATGAAGGATGAATATGACACTAAAAGAAAATTAATAATTATTAGCTTAAAAGACTGTATTATCTATTTTGTCTTTTAAATATTAGTGGGAGTCATGAGGTGGTTTGAGGGAGTTGGAGTGACAAGGAGGTCTGGTTCAATTTCTCCCTCTAATAAAAATTAACTACTAATTACTATTTCAAAAAGAAAAAGTTTTAAATAGGCTTAATTGCAGTTTTAGTCCCCCTATTTATACTGATTTACGAAATTGGTCCCCTATTTTAAAAGTCGACAGTTTTGGTCCCTCCCTCTGATTTTTTAGCTAAAAAATGATGACGTGAGATGTTTTAAATAACATGACATATGATACGATGATGTAGAGTGATTAACACCCATGAAATTGGAATAAAACGTCGTAAAAACTTAACTTTCAACTTTGAATTTTTTTCGTATTTTTAATTTAATTAATGACATATGAATAATTAATGGATCTAGATGGTTTTATATCATAGAATTGTATGTCACGTCATTTAAAATATATCAAATCGAAATTTTTTAATTTAAAAATCTTAGGGAGGGACCAAAACTGTCGACTTTTAAAATAGGGGGACTAATTTCGTGAATCAGTATAAATAGGGGGACTAAAACTGCAATTAAGCCTTTTAAATATTAGCGAAAGTCAATTAATCTATCTACAACATTGTTCCAAAAATATAATTGAATTAATTAAATTCTTAATATTTTAAGAGATGATAGTAACAATTAAGGGAAAATTAGTAATTGTATTTACTTTTTTCATAAAATTAAAAAAATTAAATGCACTTAATTATCATCTTAATTAGTATAAAGATATATGTATTTTTACTTATAATTAAGAACAAAAGAAATCCATAAGGCCTAACTCAATTGACAAAATTAGACTGAATATCATACCTCATATTCGAACTTGAAATCTCGTAGTTATGTACAAAAATAAGGGCAAAGGGACTGCAAACAAGTTAAAGAAGACAAGTTACATCTGTAAGTTATTTTTAAAAAGTAAGCCAATAATGTTTGTTAACAAGAAAATAAATATGCGCAACAATTAACTTCCCAATAAGCATCTACCTTGAACCAAGGTTGATTTTGCATTTGCAAACAATTATTGGATTTGATGGTAACAATTATTGCAAGACTTTAATAAAGAAGTTGATGAAGATCGTATTTAGAGAATTCCAAAGCGTGTTGTTACATTAGCCTTTATGTTCCATTCACCTCCACCAATCAGATGCAAATGTGATGAACAACAAATCCCTTTCAGAATACGTTGGAAAACCTTGATATGATTTGCACTAACACACTAAGTGTATCGTTCACTAGTATGTTACAAAATAATATTTCCTACACTTCACTCATGCATTAGAGAAGAGTAGGATGACATAAAATATAAAAATTGGATGAGAAAAAGTTGATAGAAATGACAAAAATTTATATCTCATTATGTTCAAAATGACACAATATATAGAAACATATGGGCCGCTTGAAGCAAGGGTACAACTCTTGGTTCTGTCATTCAGTTTACGAAAAAGTATATATACATATAACGTTCAAGCCACTAGCCCACCAACACTATTGCTATCCAATCCCTAATATACATTATATAGTAACATACTTTACCATTCCAATTTAATATTTTGGAAATATCTCATAATCTCCCACCATTTTCAAAATATACTAAATCCCATAATTTTGAAAACTCTAGACTTAATGTTACTCAAGTGTAAATTGATTTTCCACTATTGATGATTAATTAGATATGGGCTTGAGTCCCATCTCCAATGACATCTTCAACACCATGTCCATTTCAATCATTTCGTCAAAGGATCTGCAAGATTATTTCCAACTCTTACAAACACTATGAAGATCACCCCATTATAATTAAATCCTTTTCATAGCTATGTCTTAAATCAATATGTCTAAATTTTTCGTTATATAGTTAGTTATATGCTTTTGATAGTGTGGATTAATTATCACAATGTATAGATACTGGTGACATTGACTTTGGTCAAATTAGTATCTCATAGAATAAGTTTCTTAGCCATTCAACCTCTTTACTACCTGCAGCTAGAGCAATAAATTCTACAGCCACGTGGAGTCGACAATGCAAATTTGTTTCTTTAAACTCCAAGAAACTGCACCTCCACCAAGGTTGAAGATCCATCTACTTATGGAACCATGACCCTCAATATAAATTACCCAACTGGAACCTATATATCCTTCCAAAACTGAAGGATATTCACTATAAATTAAATTATAGTTAATTATTCATTTCAAATATTTTAATACTCTATTAACAACATGTTAATGTTCTTTACTTGGATTACTTGTATATCGACTTAATCTACCATCAACACATAGTATATCCGATGTGGTAAAAGTTATGGCATACATCAAACATCAGATTACCTTTAAATAATCTAGTTGTGCCACAAGACATCATTTATGTGGTTATAACTAATATTTTGATCAAATGGAGTAGAAATGAATTTGCAATCAAAATGGTCAAATTTCTTTAGCACTTTCTCAATATAGTGAGATTGGAATAAACCAATATTTACACCATCTCTTATGATTTTAATTCTTAAAATCACATCTGCTTCACCAAAACCTTTCATATCAAAAATTTTTTATAAGAAGGTTTTAGTCTTTTCTACCTCATCTAAATTAGTGCCAAAGATTAATATATCATCCACATATACACAAATCATAAGACCATTAACATTGTGAAATTTACTATAAATACACTTGTTGGATTCATTTATTTTGTATCCATTAGAAAGCATGTAATACCCTTAATTTTAAAATGTACTTTTTGTATTTTCGGGTGCTTTCATGTTGAATTATGAAGCTTTTTAGCCAGTTTTATTGGTATTTTGGATGTTAAAATGCCATAAATATTTTGCGGGTCCCGTTTTAAATTATCTGGCGAGAAATAATTTATTTACGTTACGGAGAATTTATTACCGGATAGTTTTGTTAAAAATATCTCTGGTTGCTGAAAATTTTACATGTTAATTGAGCTGCAACGGGAATAGATATTTTTATCAAAATAATTGGAGATGGGAGTGATGTGTGTAAGAGTTTTAATTATTTTTGGTTTGGTTTAATTTTAATATGTATTTATATATATATATATATATATTTGGTGATGGAGTTAGTATATATATATATATATATATATATATATGTTGAGTTAGTAAGCTAATATGTATATATAGTTTAAGTGAAGGAGGAATTAGAAAGGAGAGGCAGAAAATGTTTCTCTCCCTACCTCGCGTATCTGTTTTCTCTTTTCCTCTATTTTTTTTTCGAAACCAAGTGTTAGTGGTTTCCAAAAATCACCAAACACAAAACCTCACTTCTCACCTAGATCTAAGCCTCACCTCGCGAAGTGACTGAAGAGAAAGTTGGTCGTGGTCACGTTGCGAAGCTAGTGAACTAATTTTTGAAGTGTCGTGCGAAGCGAAATTTTACCGGAATTTTATCGCGGTGTCGTAATCGGTCGTTCGAGCTACCATTGAGGTAAGAGCTCCTTCCAATTTTTAGCTTGCATATAGGACTCTATATGTATATTTGTGGGGTTTGTTTTGATGGAGGTTATGTGTGAATTTGGGGAAAAGGAATTTAATGGGATTTATGTGAGTTGTGGAAAAGAAATTTGGTAGTTTATGTTTAACAATTTTGAGTTTTGATTTGGAGTGTTATGATTGAAAATTTTGGAAAATAAATTTGATGGGTTAAGGTGTATTGTTGTGAGAAATGAAGTTAATGCATTTTGTGGGTAAATGGTGAAATTGAATTTAATGAGTTTTGAGGTGTGGGTGATGGTGATTTTTACTTGGTATGGTTGATGTGTTTATGGGTAACTTTATAAATGTGGATATTTGCTTTATGTTTCAAGATGTGGGAATTTGAATAAATGCAAATTATGTGTGTATTTTGATTTGGTATGAATTGATGAGATTGTGTATGTGGTGATTTGAATTCAATATGATTTGTGAATTCAATTTCATGTGATTTGAGGATTGTATGCATTGAGTATGCCCTGTGTTAAATTTGAGAATCATTAGTGTTAAATGAGCATTAAAAATGGGGAATCTTTTAATAGTTGCATTTACTTAATGATTGTGGTGTCGAGAGTCAGAGTATGCTCATGCATTTCATAGTAGTGATAGTGGCGACCGGATGGGCCACGAGATGATTCCACGTGATTGGATGGTTCATCTTATCCTTACGCGGATTATCGCGTCGGTGATAATGGTGACCGAATGGGCCACGAGATGATTCCACGTGATTGGATGGTTCATCTTATCCTTACGGGGATTATCGCGTCGGTGATAGTGGTGACCGGATGGGCCACGAGATGATTCCACGTGATTGGATGGTTCATCTTATCCTTACAGGGATTATCGCGTCGGTGATAGTGGTGACCGGATGGGCCACGGGATGATTCCACGTGATTGGATGGTTCATCTTATCCGTATGGGGGATGATTCCACGTGATTGGATGGTTCATCTTACCCTTACATGGATTATCGCGTCGTGCTAACTTGTGAGAGGTTGCACATTAGTAAATCGTGCTAGCCTGTGAGAGACTGCACCTTGGTAATTAGTACTAGTCTGTGAGAGGCTGTACAATTATGATTTACGCCCCTTCGAGGAGGGTTTTGTTGATATTCCGGAATCATGTGCATTGGCATATACGCATTGCATTAGGGTGCTTGGCACGCGAGTCATGTTTGACATATTATGATGTTTGTATATGCGTACTTGATTGCGATGAGTGATTTGTGTTGTGTTGGTGTTTGTGATTGATTGAATTGGTGTTGAAAGTGTTGTAATGAATTTGGAAGTGTTGGAATGTTTTTGAAAGGGTTAAAAACTGATTTTCTGCTGTTTTGACAGGTGTATTCGACTACACCTGTGTTGTAGTCGAATACATATGATTAAATTAGCTACTGACTTGGAATTTTTGAAGTGTATTCGACTACACAGGGTGCTGTATTCGAATACAGTTGAATGGAATGCTGTATTCGAATACAGACATGCTGTATTCGAATACAGTAGTGCTGTCAATGCTGTTTTTGCTGTTTTTCTGCTGTTTTTGCAAGTGTATTCGACTACACATAGGGTGTATTCGAATACAACAGTGCTGTTTGGTCCAAAACTTCATTTTTCAACCTTGTTTATGCATGTTTAACATATGCAAACCCTTTCTAGATGCATGCTAAGTTGAAAGGTGACTTTGTGCATTTAAAATTGAATGCTATGTGGTATTTGTTAATTTCGGTTGGTGACCCTTTACAACTTTTGTGGAAATCTGGGCTTTGCCCTCAGATGAGAAACAGGGTCGATCTAAGGCGTGGCACATCGATGGGTTGGTTTTGTAACCGGAAGTAGTGGGGCTTGTTGCCACTCGTGGATTCTCCGTACCCAGTCACCCTCAGATAGATTAATGATCAGCTTAGGGTTGTAATCAAGAATTTTATTTATTTTCCCTTTCCTATTTCAAGGTTGTTGTTGTAAAAAGGGAACTTGTGTATTCGAAACAAAGCATTTTAGTCGGTGTATATTTTACTTGGATACTTTGGATTTTTGTTCAAAACCATTTCCGCTGTTGTAATTAATGATAACCTTTGTCGTGGTGTTACGACTCAAATATTTTATCCAAGAGTATTTTCTTTATTTATGGATTTAACTTGGGATTTTTATCACTTTATTTTGAAAAAAAAAATACACTCGCGCTTTTAAAAATCGGGGTGTTACAAAGCACAACTTGATCAAACTTTTGGTGCCATTGTTTGGGTGCTTGTTTTAACTCATATAAAGACTTAGTCAATTTACTCACTTTATGTTCTTGCCTTTGATGACAAATCCTTAAGGTTGTTTCATATGCACCTTTTTTTTTTATCTAACTCCCCATTTAGGAAAGAAGTTTTAACATCCATTTGATGGATTACAAACTTATAGATAGAAGCTAGTGCCAAAACCACTTTTATGGGTGCATAAGTATCATAATAGACATTACCTTCTTTTTGTGTAAATCCTTTTGCAAAAAGTCTAGGCTTGAATTTATCAATGGTACCATCAAATTTCATTTTCTTCTTAAAGATCCATTAGATACATTATTTTTAGACTTTGTACATTAGTATGGACAATGTCATTGGGATGTGGAATTGAGTCAAATATATTTCTTGAAAAATGGAATCTTTTGACTCAATCGCCGTGTTAATAGGATATGGGTCATTAGTTTCAATAACCATGAATCTATACCTTTCTATTTTTAGCATAGCCTAAAATTACACTTTCAATTCCTTTTTCTCCCAATTTCTTTCTTTTTGGTTCAGGAACCTTAACGATTACTCTACAACTCCAAACCTTTTAATAGTTGAGATTGAGTTTTCTTTTCTTCTAGAATTCATATGGGGTTATCTTGTTCCTTTTATTAGGAACTCTATCTAATAAATAACACGCAGTTAGCATTGCTTCACCCAAACAACCCTTTGATAAATCAGAATAGGATAACGTGACATTTACTATTTCTTCTAATACCTTATTTTTTATTTTTGCAATTCCATTTTGTTGTGCGGAATATGGTGCAATTGTTTGATGCACAATACCATTGGGCTCAAAATAATCAGGTTGATGGAATTCTCCTCCTTTATCACTTCTAAAATATTTAATGAAAGTTTCATGTTGAAGTTCTACTTGTGCTTTAAATATTTTAAATTTTTCTAAAGCTTAATCCTTTTAGTGCATTAAATAAACATAACAAAACTGTCTACTTTTAAAATAGAGGGACCAATTTCGTGAATCAGTAAATATAGGGGGATTAAAACTGCAATTAAGCCTTCTTTTTTTCATAATAACCATTGTGTTTTGTCATCAGACTTATCAAAATCTAGATTTCTTTTCTTAGAAGCTTTGCTTGAATTTCCTTCCTCCATTACATGGACTTTTTCCTGAGAAAATTGGTTTTTAGTATCCTCTTGTTTTTTATACTCTTCTTCTAAACGAAGATAATTATTCAATTGCTCAAGAGATATGTTCTCTTTCTTATGCTTCATGGTTCTTTTGAAATCTTTCCATGATGGTGGAAGTTTTTCTATTATGAAAGGTACAATAATGATTTCATCTACATGCATTTGATGTTGTTTTTAGTTATTAAGAATGCGTTCAATCTCATGCATTTGTTCCATTACTAATTTATTATCAACCATTTATAATTATTGAATTCATAAACAAGAAACTTTTTACTTGTAGCGTCTTCTTGTATGTATCTTAACTCTAATTTCTCCCATAGATCCTTTGCAGAATGGCTACTTTGATATATATCGAACAAGGGCTCAGAAATATTGTTGAGAATATGACCCATGCATATATAGTCATCATTGTCCCTCTTATGCCTCTCTCTTGTTTCTACTAATGTTTCCACTTCCTTCTCTAGTTGTCTTGTGGTGTTCAGAGCATACACCACCTTCGAAGTTGTAAGAAGGAATTGCATCTTTTTATGCCAACAGATAAAGTTTCCTCCATTGAATTTCCCCAACTTCACAAAATTAGAAGTCATTTCCTTGAGTAATGTAGCCATTGATTGAAAATATAACTGAACCTAAATATTGTTGGATTTGTTTGTGACAATTTTTGCAAGACTTTAACAAAGAAGTAGTTGATGAAGATTGTATTTAGAGAATTCCAAAGCGTGTTGTTGATGAAGATTGTATTCAATTAGCCCCCATCAATCATATGCAAATGGGATGAACAATGAATCCCCTTCATGGTACTTTGGAAAACCTTGATATGATTTGCTCTAACACACCAAGAGTATCTTTCAATAATATGTAACAAAAGAATGTTTCCTACACTTCACTCAAGAAGAATAAGAGAACTTAGAATATAAAAATTGGATGAAAAAAAGTTGATAGCAATGGCAAAAATTTTTGGCTCATTTTGTCCAAAATGACAAAATTTATAGAAACATTTGTGCCACTTAAAGAAAGGGTACAACTCTTGATTCTGTCATTTAGTTTGCGAAAAGGTATTTATACATATAACGTTCAATTTTAATAGATATAATTGTAACGATTTGGTGGTTACCACTTGCAATTTTAATAGATATAATTATAACGATCTGGTGGTTACCACTTGCCTTGTTTCGCGCATGTACCGGGTTCGAAACATGGGATTCAGGAAATCGAACCCAAGACTATCAATATCAAGTCATGCGCACAGCACCAAGCCACTCAATCACCAACAATATTGTTGTCCAATCTTTAAATATATATATTATATAGTAATATAATTGGAGTTGGTATGTGTGTCTATGTGATGAAGATGGGCACTTTATTCAAGCAAAGATTTTTCAAAGTTTTTAACCTTCATTAACGTCATGGAAGGTGAGGCAATTGACAATAATGATCCAAGCTATACATTGGATTTTGGGGAATTGAATATTGACAATGTCATTTTCGAGTTTTATTCCAAAATTGCCGTGGATAGTTTATACCATCCCTCAAGATGTGTCATCATTTAGTTTATTTAGTCTAAATCTCTCAAGAGTAGTGCTATTTGGATATCAGTTTTTAAACACCTTAGTCATATACTATATTAAAATACAAGCTAAATGAATGTGTGCTAATCGAGCAGAGAGAAACAATAACTAAAAAAAATGCAAAATTTATGACAACGGTATCCGAATACAGTGTCAAACATCTAAACTAGTGTCAAAAATTATTCCAATATTTTAATTGTCTAAACTCGTAATTGATTTAGGAAACTAGCTGACTGAGTCAAAAAAAGAAAAGGAGACTAGCAAAGTTGTCGCGTCCGGTTTGTCCGCGAAAAAAGAGTCACCACCAATTTTATTTTATTCGAAGGAAAAATTGGATAAAACCTAAAATAATGATTTTTGAACCAAAAATTCGAATTCGGGAGTCGATTACGAGTAGGGAAAGTATTACCACCCTACAACGTCCGTTAAAACGGTTACCCTATAATTAATTGTATACAAACTATTTATTTATTTATTTAATAACGAAAAAAGAGGTGAGATGTTTGTTCACGGATTGTATCTTTTTATATTTGTTTTAAAGAAAAATTAATTTTTGTTAAAAAAAACAACAAAACGAAAATATAATAATAACGAAAAAAGAGTTGAGATGTGGCGCGGCGAGCGAGGATAAATTTCATCCGGCGGCAGCGACCATTAATTCTAATTCTAAGGGAAAACTATTCATTTGTTGTTATGATTTTTTTTTGTTATTTTGATAAAGACGTGATATGAGCTATAAATTCAATATTACGATATGGTGAAATTTGTTTCTTGGTGATTGGTTTATAAACATCAATTAGTTGTATTTTTCTAGCATTTTGTGTTGCAAAGAAAACAATTTTAAGAACAGACAACCTTAGAAAAATGAAAACTTAGCACATGAGTTTATTTTTGTATAAATAGAAAAAGAGAAAGAAAAAAAGAACATTTTTAAAGGGATGCAATACAAAGACTAACAAGAAGAAATTAGAGAAGTGATACCTTACTGCTGAAGCGGTTTCTTGTTGGACTGATTTTCCCAAGGCCAGATTCTCTACTCCTCTTTCGCCTATTATTCTCTCTTCTTTCTTTTTTTCTTGTGCTCTCAAAATGTGCTCCATCTTCTACTCTTACTATCGATTATTTATAGGCTTTCGGGTGTAGGTTACAAAAGACAAGGGAATAATTGCCAATTGATCACCATTTTATTACTATTAATCTCTTTCTTTTTGGTTTCTTTTCTTTCAATTGATTATCATTATACCGATTTTTATGACCATCAATCCATTTCTTTTCAGTTTCTTTCACTCAATTATGTACCTTTATTTATTTGTTATTATTTTTTATTATTTTTTTAATATATTTTTATATATATATTTTTTTATTATTATTTTTTTTTAGAAAAGAGTCTAAACAAGAATTAGAGGCAAACAAAAACTGGGAACATATGTGATTGTTTAAAGTTTAAAGCCCTAATTATTTATTTTTATTTTTATATTTCTATACATTTATTATTATTATTTCCCTTTTTTTTTTAGGTGCAAGTCGTTTTCCCGGCTTCAAGATGCGAGTCGTTTTCTCGGCTTCGGGTGCGAGTCGTTTTCCCGGCTTCAACATGCGGGTCGTTTTCTCGGCTTTAGGTGCGAGTCGTTTTCCCGGCTTCAACATGCTGGTCGTTTTCTCGGCTTCGGGTGCGATTCGTTTTCCCGGCTTCAACATGCGAGTCGTTTTCCCGGCTTCAACATGCGAGTCGTTTTCTCGGCTTTAGGTGCGAGTCGTTTTCCCGGCTTCAACATGCGGGTCGTTTTCTCGGCTTTAAATTTATGTAATGTCATGAATCAATGAATGAATAAATGAATGAATGGATGAATGAATATGTTGGTTTTTATTAATATTTTTATTGGACACGACCATTAAAATCATGGATGAAAAAGGCAATTATACATTTTTCTTGAACTTGATATCTTTGATCTCTCTTTTTTCCTTTTCTCTTTTTTTCCTTTTTTTTGTTTTTTTGTTTTGTTTTTTCTTTGTTTTTTTGGTTTTTTTTTTTGAAGAAGAATTACTGTTGTAATATTTAGTTGGATTTCATATTGTCGTCTGCCTTGCACTCTAAACAACCTCTAATATATCCGACTTTATCGCAATTCATTATATCGAGGTATGGTATATGTTTTACTTTCCAGTACACGATAATCATAAAATGCATTCGAGAAAGAAGGTTAAATTATAAAGATGATAAAAGTATATCAATATATTGAGGTTCAATATTCGTCGTAAAAAAAGAATATACATAAGATAAAACAAAAGGAATGGGTGGAAAATCCGACTTGGTTACTAGTAATTCACAGGTAGACTGTACTAACTTCTCGTGCCATAGTCCGATCGATATTGTTTGTCTTTCCCTTTTGAGTATATATTCTTTGTTTTTGTTGTTGTTGATGTTGTTTTTCTTCTTCTCTTAGGTTGCCCTTTCAAGTTTTCAACCCAGTAGGTATTTATTATATTTGTTTGTACCCTAATTTTTGCCTAGGTCGTCCTTTTAGGTTTTTGACCGAGCAGGTATTTATTATATTTTTTGTACCCTAATTTTTGCCTAGGTCGCCTTTTCAGGTTTTCAACCTAGCGGGTATTTTTTTTTGTTTTTTTGTTTTTTTTTTTGTGTACCCTAATTTTTACCTAGGTCGCCCTTTCAGGTTTTTAACCTAGCGGGTATTCATTATTATTTTTTGTACCCTAATTTTTGTCTAGGTCGCCCTTTCAGGTTTTCAACCTAGCGGGTATTTTTTTTGGTACCCTAATTTTTGCCTAGGTCGCCTTTTTAGGTTTTCAACCTAGCGGGTATTCATTATTTAAGTATGATACTTTTTTACGGCATCTGAGTTTACAGGGAGGACTAAATCTTTTCCATCCATATTCGTGAGGATCAAAGCTCCACCTAAGAAAGTTTTTTTCACGACGTATGGGCCCTCATAGTTAGGGGTCCATTTCCCACGATAATCCTTTTGAATGGGTAAGATCTTTTTTAGCACCAAGTCTCCCTCTCGGAATTCTCGAGGACGTACTTTTTTCTCGTACGCTCTTTTCAATCTTTTCTGATATAATTGCCCATGGCATAAGGCCGCCAACCTTTTTTCTTCAATTAAATTTAATTGATCGAAACGGGTTTGTACCCATTCCGACTCCTCTAGTTTGGCCTCCATTAATACTCTTAGTGAGGGGATTTCAACTTCAATGGGTAGCACAGCCTCCAGCCCATATACTAGGGAAAAAGGGGTTGCCCCAGTTGAAGTGCGTATTGAAGTGCGATACCCGTGTAGTGCAAACGGTAACATCTCATGCCAATCTTTGTATGTTATAACCATTTTCTGAATAATTTTTTTGATATTTTTATTTGCTGCTTCAACTGCACCATTCATTTTTGGTCTGTACGGGGACGAGTTGTGGTGTTGAATTTTAAAGGTGGCACACAATTCATCCATCATTTTGTTATTCAGATTTGTGGCATTGTCGGTAATGATCTTGCTTGGTAGGCCATAACGACAAATTAACTCCCTTTTTTTGAATTTGACTACCACATTTCTGGTTACATTGGCGTACGAAGCGGCCTCTAACCATTTGGTAAAGTAATCGATTGCCACCAAGATGAAGCGATGTCCATTTGATGCTTTCGGTTCAATCATTCCGATGAAGTCTATGCCCCACATTGAGAACGGCCAGGGCACTGAAAGGGTGTTTACAGGCATTGGTGGGGCGTGGATATTATCAGCATATATTTGACATTTATGGCATTTCTTTACATAATTAAAACAATCTTTTTCTAGGGTGAGCCAGTAATACCCGGCCCGAATAATCTTTCTAGACATGGCGTGTCCGTTCATATGGATCCCATAAGAGCCATCGTGGACATCTTGTAGAATTTCTTTCGCCTCATTGACATCAACGCATCTAAGGAGTACCATATCATGATTCCTCTTATACAAAATATTTTCGTTCACGAAAAAGCTCGCGGCTAGCCGTCTTAGAGTTCTTTTCTCATTCTCCGATATTCCGGGAGGATATTCTATATTAATAAGATAATGTTTGATGTCGTGATACCACGGTTTCCCATCAATTTCTTCTTCCATTAAGTGGCAGTAGGCAGGATGATCTCGACTCTCCAATTTAATGGATGGGATTTCATCGCTTCGACTTATTTGGAACATCGAGGATAAAGTAGCCAAAGCATCAGCCAATTGATTGTTTTCTCGAGGGACATGGTGAATGGTGATTTTTTCAAATTGTAAAGACAATTCTTTTATGTAGGTAAAATAAGGTATTAACTTCTTATCTCGAGTTTCCCATTCTTGGTTAAGCTGATTAATGACCAGAGTTGAATCTCCATACACTTCCAGCACTTTCGCTTTTGATTCCAAAGCTGCCAAAATTCCCATGGCACAAGCTTCATATTCGGCCATATTATTGGTACAATCAAAACACAAGCGCGCTGTGATAGGTATGAACTGTTTTTTGGGAGATATTAAGACAACCCCAATCCCATGCCCCATTATGTTTGAGGCCCCGTCGAACAACAAGGTCCATTTTCCATTATCGCATTCTTCAAACATAACCATGATGCTTTCGTCTGGGAATTCACATTGCATTGACTTATAATCATCCACAGGTTGATTAGCTAGATAATTTGCTAAGGCACTCCCTTTGATGGCTTTCTGAGTAACATAGGTAATATCATATTCTGATAACATCACCTGCCAGCGAGCAATTCGCCCTGTGAGAGCAGGCTTTTCAAAAATGTACTTGATTGGATCCATTTTGGATATCAAGTAAGTCGTGTGGCAAAGCATGTATTACCTCAAGTAATGGGCCGCCCAGGCTAAGGCACAACAAGTACGTTCTAACATTGTATATCTTGTTTCAACCTCTGTAAATTTTTTACTTAGATAGTAAATGGCATGCTCCTTTTTTCCTGTTTCATCGTGTTGCCCCAGCACGCATCCCATGGCCCCATCGAGAACTGTAAGATACATAATCAAGGGTCGGCCCAGAACTGGGGGACTAGAATTGGAGGCTTTTGCAAATACTGTCGGATTTTTTCAAATGCGTTTTGACATTCTTCGTTCCACACAACTGTTTGATTTTTCCGTAAAAGTTTAAAGATCGGTTCACAAGTCGCAGTTAGTTGTGATATAAATCTTGAAATATAATTTAGTCTCCCAAGAAAACCGCGAACTTCTCTTTCGGTACTCGGGGGAGGCATTTCTGAAATGGCCCGAATCTTATCGGGGTCAAACTCTATTCCCTTCTGACTAACCACAAATCCCAATAATTTGCCCGACCTCACGCCGAAAGTACACTTGGAAGGATTAAGCTTTAGCTTAAACTCTCTAAGTCTTTCGAAGAGTTTCTTTAGATCAATAATATGTTTTTCTTCTATTTGTGACTTAGCAATCATGTCGTCTACATAAACTTCTACCTCTTTATGTATCATGTCATGGAATAGGGTTACCATAGCTCTTTGGTAGGTCGCCCCAGCATTTTTCAGATCAAAAGGCATTACTTTGTAACAAAGTGTTCCCCAAGGGGTGATGAAAGTCGTGTTTTCCATATCTTCAGCTGCCATCTTAATTTGATTATACCCAGAGAAACCATCCATAAAAGAAAAGAGTGAATGGCGAGCCGTATTGTCAACCAGAATATCGATGTGAGGTAACGGAAAATCATCTTTAGGACTGGCTTTGTTAAGTTCCCTATAGTCGACACACATTCGAACTTTGCCATCCTTTTTCGGCACCGGTACGATATTGGCTATCCATTGGGGATAATTTGCCACAGCCAGGAATCCTGCGTCAAATTGTTTTTTTACTTCTTCCCTAATTTTTAATGACATATCGGGCTTCATTCGCCTTAATTTTTGTTTGACCGGAGAAAAATTGGGTTTTAAGGGCAATTTATGCTCCACTATGCTAGTATCCAATCCAGGCATATCCTGATATGACCAGGCAAAAACATCTTTGTATTCATGTAGGAGTTGGATTAGTTCGTGATACACTTCTTTCTTTAAGATGGTGCCGACTTTAATTTCTTTTTTTATTTCTTCTGTCCTTAGATTAATCATTTTCGTCGGTTCCTCATAGGGCATGATACCCTTGGCTTCCCGTTCTACCGCTCTTAACAACTCTAGAGGAGGTTCATATTCTTCTTCGTTATCTTTTTCTGTTTGACTAACAAGATTGTCAAAATTATGCGACGAGATCTTAGTACAGTCATCTGCGAATGGACTATTCCCAAATCTGCAGGATTCAAGGCTAGGATAAGGGGAAGGAAAAAAAAAGAAAGAAAGAAAAAAGAACAATTTTGGCGAATGAATGTTAAAATACGAGAACGGTAAGAAAGAACAATAAGAAAGTAAAATGAGAATGCATTTATTGAAATTCAAAGTACTGGGAAAACAAAATTGTGTCCATCCTAAATATAATGAAGTATCTTAAGGTCTTAGTAAGAGTAATAATGCTTTTAGAATTACATGGGAATTGCATTAAATATTATAGGTGACTTGACTAATTTCCAATTCTTGATTTTTGCTCCTGCACCACACGGACGAATCCAATCAGCTTCATCAATGGAAATGTCATCGCCAGCTGCTGCAATATGGATCTCACTCGTTGGTCTTGCACTTTGGAAACTCTGTTGGATTTCACAGATGGGAATCCTTTCAGTTCTAGGCTCTCGATTCTCGATCCGAGCTAATCTCTTATCTTTTTTTTTCATTGACCAATCTTCGTTTGTCAGCCTGGGTGGGTTTGTAGCCTAAACCCCACTTATCCTTATTCTCAGGAAGTTCCACCAGTTCTTTGAGCCCTTCTTCATCTTTCCCCAACCCGTGCCATGGATGGTGTCCTCTGCTCAACATGAACTTAGCCACCATAATAGCAGTGTTTGACATATGTGGTTCTATAGGTGTCGTCTCGACGTAAGCGGTGTCCACAATTTCTAGTGTTTGGAAGGCGGTCTCTAGAGCTTCTTCTGTCGTCTCAACATAAGGTGTGGTGGACAACTTACTCACCAACAAGTCTTCTTCTCCTGACACAATTACCAATTGATCATTTAGCATATGCTTCAGCTTTTGATGTAAGGTTGATGGCACTACGCCGGCATAATGGATCCATGGCCTTCCCAACAAGCAACTATAGGCGGGTACAACGTCGATCACGTGAAACATGATTTCAAATGTGACCGGGCCTATTTGAACTGGGAGTTCGATTTCCCCCATTACTTCTCTGCGACTCCCATCGAAAGCTCTAACAACCATGGGGCTTGGTCTCATATATGTCCCATCACAAGGTAGTTTTGCTAATGTCGATTTTGATATGACATTCAGCGAGGAGCCATTGTCAATGAGGACTCTCTATATTATATGGTCGAGACACATCACTGATATGTGTAGTGCTTTATTATGCCCTCTTCCTTCGGTCGGCAACTCATCATCCATGAAGGTTAGGTGGTTGTTGGCAGTGATGTTATTTATGATGCCTCCAAATTTGTCCAAGGTGATGTCGTGAGTGACATGGGCCTCGTTTAGTATTTTCATCAATAGCTTCCGGTGGGACTCAGAATTCATCAGTAGGGACAACAATGAAATCCTTGCAGGAGTATGGTTGAGCTGGTCGACTATTTTGTATTCACTTTGTTGGATGATTTTGAGAAACTCGCGAGCTTCATCATTAGAAATCCCTTTCTCATTTTCTACTTTCTCCTTTTCAACTTCTTCTGTTACAATTACTTTCTTTTTCCCTTTATCTCTGTATGTCTTCTCAGACGCCACTATTATTTCTCTCTGTGATGTTTTCGGGGAGTATATCCGACCACTTCTAGTCATCCCTCCTATCCCTGAAACGTTCGTGGCAGCGGTTGTTTTTGAGCTAGAAGCATCTTCATTCTTCTATTCAGCCAGATGTACCTCTACATTATAGTTCCACGGTACCGCTTTATTGTCTTTATATGGAAAAGGGCTTGGTATCCGAACTATTAAAGTCCTCAGGTCACTGGGGGCATTCATAGTTTCCTCCTTAGTGAAGTGAACGACTAATGGCTTTGGGATGGTTATGCCAAGTTTTTCTTCTGATTGGGTTGCGATCATATCATCATCCTTTTCCCAACGACCTATTTGAATGACGCCTGTGTTTATCAATTTTTGAAATTCTTTTTTGAACTCATTGCATTCTTCCATGGAATGATCTTCATTGAGGTGGAAATTGCATCTTGCTTTCCCATCGGCGTTTCCTTAGATTAACCCAAATTTGCATAACTCAGAGAATATTAGTCCCATCGGGGTCTTAATTCTCTCGACCTCCCTTATTAATTGGTGATTTTCTTAATTAGCATTCACTGTTGGTCCACCATGGACTGGTAGGGGATTGTTTTTCACGCTAGGCTCGTTTTCTTTGAAATTCAACCATCCAACTTTAAGCAAATCGTGCACCTTAAATTTTAAAGCTAGGCAAATTTCAGTAGAGTGTCCTACAGCCCTAGAGTGGTAATCGCATGCGGCGTTCGAGTCATATCCTTTGGGGTAGGGCGGTTCTATAGGTTTCCCTGGACATAGTGCAACCATAGAATTGCTAACCAGATGCGGTAATAATTCTGCATAAGTCATAGGGATTGGGTCAAAATGTACGAACTTTCTCCCACGATAATTTCTTCCCCGACTTTCATAGGAATCTTGATTCCCTTGTAAGTTTTGACTTATGGTACTTGAGGTTTGTGAGGTTGCAGCGGCGTAGGGGCGATACACGAAAGAAGGATTAGTTGGGTTTGACGCCACAAAATGGCTTTCTCCCTCCTTTTTCTAATTCGCACCTACGGGCGGCTTCTTTGTGTTATTCAATCCGGGATAGCCAGAAGTAATCTTTCCGCTTTTCAATCCCATTTCTACTCTTTCGCCTATGATTACGAGATCTGAAAATTTGACGAGACACTTCCTATCATTTTGTCATAAAATGGAGGTTGAAGAGTGTTTATGAACATGGTCACCATTTCTTTTTCTGATAGGGGGGGTTCAACCTGGGAAGCTAGCTCTCTCCATCGTTGGGCATATTCCTTGAATGTTTCATTGTCTCGTTTTGTCATATTTTGCAATTGCATTCTGTCAGGAGCCATGTCAAGATTATATTTGTATTGTTTCAAAAAGGCATCCACCAAATCTTTCCAAGAGCCGATATGAGCTCGCTCAAGGTGCATATACCTACTCAGGGTAGCTCCTGTCAAACTGTCTTGAAAGAAGTGGATTAGTAGTTTTTTGTCATGGGAGCAAAAACCCATTTTTCGACAATACATAATAAGATGGTTCTTGGGGCATGTAGTTCCCTTGTATTTGTCGAATTCGGGCAACTTGAATTTCGGAGGTATTATAACATCAGAAACGAGGCATAGGTCTGAAGCATCAAATCCAAAATTGTTTCCCCCTTCGATGACTCTTAAGCGCTCTTCTAAGGCTTGCCATTTTTCTTGGGATTGATTGCTCTCGAGCGGTCGAGGTTCATGAGGTATGTTAAACATCACCGGCGTAGCTTCGGTAGCTTTCCTTGCGACGAAGAGCTAGGAAATCTCAAAGTAAGGGGTGAAGGTTGCACTTGAGGGAACTCGCCAGTACTATGTTGCGGATTTGTAGCCACGACCAGCGGATTATCGTTGGGGGGATGAGCGTCTATGGGTGGGGTATAACCTGACGGCAGACCATAAGGTGGAAATTGTTGTGCCTTCCCTTCTTGATAATTAGTGTGAAGGTGTGGAGCGACGCCCGTTGGGTGAATATGAGTGTTTTGGGGCATCCCCTCATCTACCAAAGGATTCCCATCATTTCTATTTCCAAGTGCTTGTAGAATCTCCAAGATCTTGGTCATTTGCCCCTTGAGTTGGTTCACGTCTTCTCTTATTTCTGTTTGCTCTAGCTCATCCATGATTTTTGACTGGGATCGTGTTCGATAACGGTGTCGTAGCACCATTTTTTTTATTTGTTGTGTTATTTTTTCTATGAAAGAATATGGCATGAGTATGCAATGTGATGTATGAAAATGTAAGGATGCATGAATGTTAAAGACCTATTTATTGCTTGTTTGTGAATATCTTAACCAATAATAAAGAGAGAACCATGAGATCAAAAGTGGAACCAAATTTAATTCATTGAGAAAAAACAAAATACAAGTTTTACCACAAATGAGAGAACAAACAAAACTTAACAAAACGAAAGTAGTAACATAAACACTGAATTTGAAAATTTAATGAGCAATCATTTTTTTCATTTGCTCAATTAAACTTTTACAATGCTCAATAAAAATGGAGATCTCTTGAGGGGTAGAGAGAGGATTAACCATCCCGTCTGCATCTCTTAATAACAGTGGAATATCTCCGATAGCCGAATTGGTTAAATAAACTAGTTTGGAGAAGCGGTCCATCCAAAACATTCCTTCTTGAACAAGTCTCTCGATAGTGTCTTTTTGTGTATGCATCTCGTCTTCTTTTCTTGCAAGTTCAACTCGGTATGCCTCAACGATCTCTTCTTGACATTGCCTTTCTACCATTATCTTGCTTTCACATTCCGCTTTTACCCTCTCTATTTGTGCCTTTAGATTTGCTTCTTGTCGACGGATGACTTCATGTTTTTCCCCATATTTTTTTTGCAACTCCTTAAGCCTGAGACCTTCAATCACTGCATCATCCCTTTCTTGACGTCTGAGTCTCAACTCTTCATTCGCACCCCGCAAATAGATCCGAGTTCTATTCTTGCTTTCTTCTTCCTCTCTTGCTCTTTTCTGTACTTTTTCAAGGATAAGGGATTGTTGAGTATTCTTATACTCCATATCTCTATAAGCCTGGTGAGCCCTCTCCAATTCTTGTTGTAATTTCTCAATGTCTTGTCTTTTTAGAGCTAAGTCAGCCTCTAAATCTTCAGTACTAAAAAAGGATTCTGTTGTTACTACTTCGGGAGCAACTGTGTTGCAATGAAAAGGCAACTTGATCTCTAATGCCCTCTTTTTCACCCAATTATGATATTCCTCTCCTATACCACAACTTCTAGGCCCTAATTCTTGACCTCTTCTAACGACATCTCCCCAAGACTTACGTATTCTTCTCAGCAGGCTAGCATTATAAACGTCTCGTCCACGAATGACAAAAGATTTTGTTACATCCATCATCGGAGGCTTTGTCATAGGATAACCCAGTTGTCTCAATGCAACATAGGGACTATAAGTTATATACCCTTTAGTTCCCATGAGGGGAACATCGACAAAGACACCGCATCTACAAATCACTTCATTTATATCTTGACTCCGGGAATACCATTGGATAGTTCTTTCGTTGAGATTTGCTAGAATGTTGGCCCATTCCTTTTTGCTCTTAGTTCTTAACTGATGTGTGTCTTGGAAAATATGTTTGACAAACCAAAGATATAGTATTGGCGAGCAGCAATGGATTATGCCCCCTTCTTTCTCATGACGGAAGTCGAGTGTGTAGTAAATGTCAGCCAAAACCGCCGGTACTGGGTTCTCCCCTCTATGCTTGTAGGCCAAAAAAACGTCTACCGCCGTAAAATCCACAAAGTCCTTAACACTTGGAAATAAAACAATCCCATATATAATTAAGGCGAGCACATCCATGAAAGTGTCCCATTTTCCATCTCTCGCTAAGTTTACTGCTTTCTCTTCAAGATATTTTACTGGGAATCCGATCAAATTGTCTTTGTTGGTTCTATTGTCTTCTATTTCCTTTATAGGGATATCAAGTGTTTCAGCAATTGTTTTCAGCGAAGGGTAGTGTTCCATGTACTGGTAAGGTTTGCTCCCCTTCATCGGATCCCATTATTCGTTCGAACTCTTCCAACGTTGGGGCCAACTGAAAGTCCTTAAAGGTGAAACACCTGAAAGGAGGGTCATAGAATTGGGCCAACGCTATAAGGGCATCGACTTGCACATTAACTTCAAGTAAATCCAGAATTTTGCCAAATTTCCCCATAAAGATTACACGTTGTACCTTTTTCAACTTCCGAGCGAGATTCTTAAGGTTGCTTACATCTGGTTTGAGAACTCTCAATGGCAAGGTCTTTCTTAATGGAGTAATGTTTGAGCCACCATTTGATCCCATGTTTCCTGTGGTTAAAGTTATTCACAACAAGCCTTAATTTTTATGGTTTTGAAGATGATATGATAATGATATTTTTTCAAAAGTGACCATGATGAAGAATATGATGCAAAAAAAAAAAACTTGGGTTATGTTTTTATTTTTTTTATTTTTTATGTGAACCTTTACCACGGGTAGCTCTATAGTTCTAAATTGGTTCTAGAGCACACAACTCAATTCTAAAATATTAAACCAATTAATAGGTAAACTATTAAAATGACAATATTATAGAAAAGGTCAACTCTAGGTGAGACTTTCATGACAACCAAACAGGATGTACATCCAGAAGATTATCATTACACAGTCTCTAACTTATCTTAGGTTGCACTCAGCCCGGGTATAGAGCTCACTCATAAGTGTGTGAATCGTGTTAAAGTAAAATAAATAAAATCACAATGAAAACAAATTAACAAGACACATATAATTATATTCACAATATAACAAAACAAATAAAACAATAGGGGTAATATAAATAACAATAAATAAGAAATAATTATATACAATTAATTAGATTGGGCTTGACTCTAAAAAATCCCCAGTGGAGTCGCCAGCTGTCGCGTCTGGTTTGTCCGCGAAAAAGGAGTCGCCACCAACTTTATTTTATTCGAAGGAAAAATTGGATAAAACCTAAAATAATGATTTTTGAACCAAAAATTCGGATTCGGGAGTCGATTACGAGTAGGGAAAGTATTACCACCCTACAACGTCCGTTAAAACGGTTACCCTATAATTAATTGTATACAAACTATTTATTTATTTATTCATTTATTTTTACCCCAAAAAGAATACTAAAAAATAAATAAATTATTTACATTAATAAAAGAAGGAAAAATATTTTTTTATTAATTTGGTTTGACAAGGAAAAAACCTTGCTCCTACGTATCCCCAGGTGCAATGGGGAAATCAAAACACACGTAGTTCTTGGGTAGAAAATATTTTTGTGTTGACTGATTTTTATTATTAATTTTACTTTATATATACATATCAAAATAAATTAACAACATAATAGTGATAATAATAATAATAGTAATAATGATAATAGTAATAATAATAATAATAATAATAATAATAATAATAATAACGAAAAAAGAGGTGAGATGTTTGTTCACGGATTGTATCTTTTTATATTTGTTTTAAAGAAAAATTAATTTTTGTTAAAAAAAAACAACATAACGAAAATATAATAATAACGAAAAAAGAGTTGAGATGTGGCGCGGCGAGCGAGGATGAATTTCATCCGGCGGCAGCGACCATTAATTCTTATCCTAAGGGAAAACTATTCATTTGTTGTTATGATTTTTTTTGTTATTTTGATAAAGACGTGATATGAGCTATAAATTCAATATTACGATATGGTGAAATTTGTTTCTTGGTGATTGGTTTATAAACATCAATTAGTTGTATTTTTCTAGCATTTTGTGTTGCAAAGAAAACAATTTTAAGAACAAACAACCTTAGAAAAATAAAAACTTAGCACATGAGTTTATTTTTGTATAAATAGAAAAAGAGAAAGAAAAAAAGAACATTTTTAAAGGGATGCAATACAAAGACTAACAAGAAGAAATTAGAGAAGTGATACCTTACTACTGAAGCGGTTTCTTGTTGGACTGATTTTCCCAAGACCAGATTCTCTACTCCTCGCCTGCTATTCTCTCTTCTTTCTGTTTTTCTTGTGCTCTCAAAATGTGCTCCATCTTCTACTCTTACTATCGATTATTTATAGGCTTTCGGGTGTAGGTTACAAAAGACAAGAGAATAATTGCCAATTGATCACCATTTTATTACTATTAATCTCTTTCTTTTTGGTTTCTTTTCTTTCAATTGATTATCATTATACCGATTTTTATGACCATCAATCCATTCAATTGATGCTCATTATACCGATTTTTATGACCATCAATCCATTCAATTGATGCTCATTATACCGATTTTTATGACCATCAATCCATTCAATTGATGCTCATTATACCGATTTTTATGACCATCAATCCATTTCTTTTCAGTTTCTTTCATTCAATTATGTACCTTTATTTATTTGTTATTATTTTTTTTATTATTATTTTTAATATATTTTTATATATATTTTTATTATTATTATTTTTTTTTAGAAAAGAGTCTAAATAGGAATTAGAGGCAAACAAAAACTGGGAACATATGTGATTGTTTAAAGTTTAAAGCCCTAATTATTTATTTTTATTTTTATATTTCTATACATTTATTATTATTATTTCCCTTTTTTTTAATAAAAAGTAAAAAATAAATAAATAGATAAATAAATAAAAAGCGGACAAAATTAGGTGTCAACAGAAAAGGAAACTAGCAAAGTAATGGCATGGCATGGGTCACCTTATTGTTAGTCCAATAATTCTCCAGTTTTTCATGTAATTGAGTAAAAAAAAAAAGTATTTCATGTAATTTCTCACTTTATTTAACAAACTCTTGTAAATGATATAATATAAATTTGGTTACTTAAAAAAAAAAAAGTATTAGTTTTGATTAGTATTGATTTTCTAAAGAGTTAAATTCTAGCATTAAAAGAATGCAACATTTTATCGTTTTTTTTTAGAAAAAAACGCAATGACTTGACTATGAGTAAAGGGATATTTTGTGTATTTTAATGAAAGGTATCATTTTCTCGGCGGGAGCCAATGGTGGTTCACATGTAATACCATATAAATCACTAAAAAATGGTCTTGTGCGCAAGGATGTACAAAATATATAGTTAATTGGATATATTGATAAATCAAATTGCGCTGCATCAAAAATAATTAAATTATTTAAATAGTTCATGAATTGAATCACATCTTTAAAACAATTCAGTTAATCAAACTTATTCGAAAACCAATTTAATAATGTTTTTAATCTCAACTAAGATTTTTTTCTTAAAAAATTTTTAAAATTTGTTTTTCTCGAAAAAAAATTTTAAATCATTTTTTTTTTTGGAAAATTTTTGAGAAAAAAATCGAAAACATTTTTTTACTGAAATTTTTTTGATATTTTTTTCAAAAAAATAATCAAAACTTTTTTTTCGAAAATTTTTCTTATCGAGAAATTTTTTACATCTGTTTATTTTTTAAAAAAATCGATATTTTTTAATTAAAAGAATTTCAAAATTCTTTTTCTGAAAAACTAGGTCGAAATCGATTTTAACTTAAAATTTGTTCAAAATATTAAACTGGTTTATATTTATAAACTAGTTTTAAATTAGTTTAGAGCTGCACTGAACTTAATTCGAAAGTGGCTTTCAAAAACTGAACTAAACCATTAATGTGGTCCAATGCATGTCAGTTTTTGCATCATGAACACCTCTACTTGTGCATGTGGTCAACTATGAAGTTAACAAACGCATCGAGGACACCACAACTGTTTGGTTTAGATTAGAGATAAACTCTTTAGAATGCAACAATAAAGTCCTATGATAAGGAAGAAATTTTATCTTATTGATAAGAAACTAGTTCGCATTGAGCATGAAGGCGGAAATCGTCTGCTACCAAAGGTGTATTTGGATGGCAAAGTCTTTGAAGGAATGTACTCAACATGGACAGATGTTTTGGTCATACAGTTCATGACCTTCTTAATGGATTTGGAGACCACATTTGAATCTAAAATATTGTGCCCTTAAAATCACAAAATCCTAATATTAAGATTTAATATTCTAACATTTGGTGGTGGGTGGTGACACATGGTAGACTGTCACAGACTCATAGTGTGGAGAGGAGATGATATTGGGAATTTTTTATGGAAATAAGATGTAAATATAAAATTTTAGAGTGATGCAAAATCAATGAATTTTTTATAGTTCAGAGTATACTATAAAAAAATATGAGGCCCTCCATTATTGGAGCATGTACCAATGTTCTAGTTACACAAATTGATTGTTGACCCAAAACATTAGACTATCAAGTTATGAAGGATCAATGGTTTTGATATGGCGATGAAAGGCTTATTCGTGATATTGATCGAGGGTGACTAGGAAAAAACATAATCAACAAGTTGTGCCTCAAAAATAAAATATCCTAAAAGCAAGCATACACAAAAGTGTTGGATCTGTTGGTGACAATTGTTGTAAGACTTTAATAATGAAGTTGTTGATGAAGATTGTATGTAGCAAATTCTAAAGAGCCAAATTATTCGTATTTCATTATGTCCACAATGACACAATTTATAGAAAAATAATGTCACTTGAGAAAGAGATACAACTCTTGGTTCTGCCATTCAATTTGTGAAAAGGTATATACAGATACAATTAAACATAAAGTACGCAACCACTAAGCCAACAACTCTATCATGTCAATTAAAAACATTTAGGGTCCGTTTGATGGACCGGATATGATAGCCACATGATAGGATAAGTAGCAGGATAGAGACAGGATAGGATATGGACAGGATAAAGAGTTATCATGTCATGTGTTTCATGTGCACATGATAACAAACTTGATAAGATTAGTTTATCATATTCAATGTTTGATACACAACAGATAACAAGATCATATGATTTATATTTTGATAAAATGACAAATTTGTCCTTATAATCTATTTAATTTTTTTTTTCAAAATAACATTCATATAATTTTTTATAAATAAATAAAAATGCTAAAAAAATAGAAATAATTTATGAAGTAATTTTATATACTTGCAAAAATTGTGATTTCTCTATCCATCACAATTGAAGAATGACTCACTATCATAAAAATTGTGATTTATCTATCTATCACAATTGAATAATGACTCACTATCAATAAAATGTAAATAATTTATGAAGTAATTTTATATACTTGAAAATATTGTGATTTCTCTATCTATCACAATTGAATAATAACTTACTATCATAACATCATCTCCATTGATCAAACTCTCTAAAAATTCTCCCCTTAATCCCTCTCTATCCATCAGTCGATTTCTAATGCTATATTTTCATAAAATTGCATTGAAGAATGACTCACTATCATAAAAATTGTTAAACAAAGTCCAATCATCTCTAAAAACATTTACTCTAACATTAGATATAGTATCACATTATTTTGTTCTCGTGAATTCATATTTACCTATATATAAATGTATCATCAACATTATTATTATTATTATTATTATTATTATTATTATTATTATTATTATTATTATTATTATTATTATTATTATTATTATTATTATTATTATTATTATTATTATAATCGACACAAAATAAAATCTCAATAAATCATAACACAGAATATAAATGACAAAAGAAAATAATTATTATTTTTCATCAATTTTTTTATATTGTTATAGAATAAAATAAATAAGAAAACAACCAAAAACCTCATATATGAAAAGAGGAAAATCAATATAACGTTACCCATAAAAAATCAACCCAATATCAAAAAATTATTAAAAAAAGTGCGACCGTGGAGAGTAGAACACGACTTGAGGTTAGAGGAAGAGAGAAACGGATTGAGAACGGATTATTTTAACCTATTTTAAAACAAGGATTAATAGGATACGCTTACGATATCGTGTCTCATTATCATGTCCATCAAACGTGACCTTATACATACATACATATATTCACCAATATTTTGTAAATATCTCACAAAAGGCACAATTAAGCCCATACCTACATCATTCTACTCCAAAAACTGCGGAGGAAGCCAAAAAGAGGAGACAAGATATGAGACAAAGCATCGAGGCGCGAAATATTCCATTGGATAATGCCAAGCCCAAACTTATACATGATTCTACTCCTTCAATTAAGCTATAGACAATTACAACAAGCATGACAACTACAACAAGCATGAGAAGCCTTCTACCACTTTTAAAAGTAAGTGGTGAGAACACAATTTGATCAACTTCTTCTGGTCAAATGGTTATTGAGCCTTCATTGGATACCAATAATGATATGGAGATGATTATCCCCTTAGACAAAGAGAAGATAATGGAAGTAGATTGTTCTAGCAACACTGAATTTGATGGATGAAACCATGGTAACTTAGCCTAGTTGTTGATTGATCTCCTTTCTCCCCTATTCATTTATTAATGATTGTTTTTAATAATGTAAGTGTGTTCTTCTGGAAGATTAGGAGAGCAAATAATTGAAGATGCAAACACAAAAGGGGGGGAGGTTGAATTGTGTTTGTCAAAGTTGATAACTTTTTGATAATTTATATTTAAATAAAAAAAACTAGTTTGATTTTGGTGATTTACTTGGTGTAGAAGCAATCGGATTCAAATGCAGCAAGCAATGAAAGCATAAATAATTTGACACGTAGATTAATCCTGGTTCACCACTAACTTGGCTATATCTAGTCCCCTCATTCAGAAGGTTTTAATCCACTAATTCAAATACGTTGAATTACAAAGCACCTGACCCTCCAAGTCAGTCTTCCCAAACAACCTGACAACCCTAGACTTTTGAGGAACTAACCACCTGACCCTACAAGCCAAGTCTTCTCCTAACAACTTCACAACCCCAAATTGAAGAAGGAACTAAACCACTATCGGGTTGGATACAAAAGATTGGAACTTGAGTAGTTGTTTCTAACAAAGCTGATAATAATAATAACTTTCACACTCTAAGAAATGAACACTTAGAAAATATTTCTAACTTGAACACGTGTTTCTCTCTTTAAACTCTAAGACTACTCTTTTATGCTTTTCGATGATTTTCTTCTTCAGCCTTGAGTATCTATTTATAGTTAAAATTTGGGCTTCAAATTAGTCGTTATTTAATTCTGAATTGTATCTTGTTTAGATTGCGTTTGTAAATTCTTCAAATTAATTCTGTTCATATTTTGTTGTAGATAAATCTTGATCAAATCTTCTTCAAATTTCGATCAAATCTTCTTCAAATCTAGATCAAATCTTCTTCAAATCTTGACCATATTTTCTTTTCAACTTGATCAAAGATTTTCTTCAATCAAATCTTATTTTAGATTTTCATCAATTATAATTTTAAATCAAATCTTATTTTAGATTTTCTTCAAAAACATGAATCTTCTTTCATACTCTTTGAAGTCAAATATATTGTTCTCATAAAATACTTTTGTTAACATCAAAACTCTAATAATAATAGTAATTGGATTTATACATGCACATTGCACATTTGTTAATATATTTTTATATATATGTTTATATAATTTTTGTATTGTGAATATATAATTACTTTTCAGTATAAAAATAGATTAAAAAAAAATATACAAGTTGAGTGTAACTAATAATATAATTAATTGTCAACATTAACAATGGCGATAATATTAAAGTTTTAAATATAAATGAAAATAATTTTTCTTTCATAAACATCATCTATTTTATTTATTTATTTACACAATTTAAATTTTAGTTTTCTTGCACCATTGTTACTCTTCAACTATTTTAGTTGAAGAATAATTCATAATTGTTTTTGTTGAAGAACTTTGAGCATTTGTATTAATAATGATATACCGTTTCTTGATGTGATATAATCAAATGTATTGTAAACCTGAAATTGGAGAATTGAAATTGAATAACTTTTTTTAAAACTAAATTGAAAGTGTGCAGAGATGTCATCATGATAAGTTGTCTTCTCAACTATAAATTTATCTATAATTATTTGCAGCACCATATAAATATTAGTATTAATAAAATGAAAAAAACGATAACAAAAAATAGAGGGGCCTTTTAGAAAAAAACAATTAGAGGATGAATATAACTAAACTCCACTAGATCCAATAACATATTTATTTATATTGATAAAATGAGATGATTTCTTAAATAGTAAGAGATTGAATTATTATAATAGTTTTGTAAATATAATTTAATTAATTTATATGTTTTTCTTTGTCAAACATATGTTGGCACAAGATATGGAAATATAAAATCAATTCTATCGTTAATTTAAATTGTGAAAATAGAAATTGTTATAATATTTTTTTTTTGGAATGTAGATAAATGTATGATTTTTTAATTGTATCTTACGAAATCACTTTCAAAAAAGATTTGTAGGAATAATCTAGTGTGAGTTGAATGAGGTGTTAGAAATAGGAATCAATCAATGTCAATAAATTTAGGGAAAATGAAGGAAAAAAGCACCGAAATCTAATGCGGATTATACCTGTAAGAAGGATTAAGGTTCACCCGTGTAGGTTTGAGAGTCGTCATTTCCAATTGTTCTGAAGGTTAGTAATATGAAACAGTTATATGTATTCATGGTTTATTTTTTGTCGTCAAAACATGCATTCATGAGTTAAATAACGGAGTATTGTGTTGGAGATGATTTTTTTTACTAATGTTGTAGACGAATGTTAAGGTGTTAGAGGGATTATAATAAAAAAGGGCAAATAATGGTTGAGGTGACACCTCATATTTTTTACTATGGTACTTGAGGTTTGTGAGGTTGCAGCGGCGTAGGGGCGATGCACGAAAGAAGGATTAGTTGGGTTTGACGCCACAAAATGGCTTTCTCCTTCCTTTTTCTTATTCGCACCTACGGGCGGCTTCTTTGTGTTATTCAATCCGGGATAGCCAGAAGTAATCTTTCCGCTTTTCAATCCCATTTCTACTCTTTCGCCTATGATGACGAGATCTGAAAAATTTGACGAGACGCTTCCTATCGTTTTGTCATAAAACAGAGGTTGAAGAGTGTTTATGAACATGGTCACCATTTCTTTTTCTGATAGGGGGGGTTCAACCTGGGAAGCTAGCTCTCTCCATCGTTGGGCATATTCCTTGAATGTTTAATTGTCTCATTTTGTCATATTTTGCAACTGCATTCTGTGAGGAGCCATGTCAAGATTATATTTGTATTGTTTCAAAAAGGCATCCACCAAATCTTTCCAAGAGCCGATATGAGCTCGCTCAAGGTGCATATACCTACTCAGGGAAGCTCCTGTCAAACTGTCTTGAAAGAAGTGGATTAGCAGTTTTTCGTCATGGGCGCAAAAACCCATTTTTCGATAATACATAATAAGATGGTTCTTGGGGCATGTAGTTCCCTTGTATTTGTCGAATTCAGGCAACTTGAATTTCGGAGGTATTATAACATCAGAAACGAGGCATAGGTCTGAAGCATCAAATCCATAATTGTTTCCCCCTTCGATGACTCTTAAGCTCTCTTCTAAGGCTTGCCATTTTTCTTGGGATTGATTGCTCTCGAGCGGTCGAGGTTCATGAGGTATGTTAAACATCACCGGCGTAGCTTCGGTAGCTTTTCCTTGCGACGAAGAGCTAGGAAATCCCAAAGTAAGGGGTGAAGGTTGCACTTGAGGGAACTCACCAGTACTATGTTGCGGATTTGTAGCCACGACCAGCGGATTTTTGTTGGGGGGATGAGTGTCTATGGGTGGGGTATAACCTGGCGGCAGACCATAAGGTGGAAATTGTTGTGCCTTCCTTTCTTGATAATTAGTGTGAAGGTGTGGAGCGATGCCCGTTAGGTGAACAAGAGTGTTTTGGGGCATCCCCTCATCTACCAAAGGATTCCCATCATTTCTATTTCCAAGTGCTTGTAGAATCTCCAAGATCTTGGTCATTTCCCCTTGAGTTGGTTCACGTCTTCTCTTATTTCTGTTTGCTCTAGCTCATCCATATTTTTGACTGGGATCGTGTCCGATAACGGTGTCGTAGCACCAGTTTTTTTATTTGTTGTGTTATTTTTTCTGTTAAAGAATATGGCATGAGTATGCAATGTGATGTATGAAAATGTAATGATGCATGAATGTTAAAGACCTATTTATTGGTTGTTTGTGAATATCTTAACCAATAATAAAGAGAGAACCATGAGATCAAAAGTGGAGCCAAATTTAATTCATTGAGAAAAAACAAAATACAAGTTTTACCACAAATGAGAGAACAAACAAAACTTAACAAAACGAAAGTAGTAACATAAACACGGAATTTGAAAATTTAATGAGCAATCATTTTTTCATTTGCTCAATTAAACTTTTACAATGCTCAATAAAAATGGAGATCTCTTGAGGGGTAGAGAGAGGATTAACCATCCTGTCTGCATCTCTTAATAACGGTGGAATATCTCCGATAGCCGAATTGGTTAAATAAACTAGTTTGGAGAAGCGGTCCATCCAAAACATTCCTTCTTGAACAAGTATCTCGATAGTGTCTTTTTGTGTATGCATCTCGTCTTCTTTTCTTGCAAGTTCAACTCGGTATGCCTCAACGATCTCTTCTTGACATTGCCTTTCTACCATTATCTTGCTTTCACATTCCGCTTTTACCCTCTCTATTTGTTGCTTTAGATTTGCTTCTTGTCGACGGATGACTTCATATTTTTCCCCATATTTTTTTAGCAACTACTTAAGCCTGAGACCTTCAATCACTGCATCATCCCTTTCTTGACGTCTGAGTCCCAACTCTTCATTCGCACCCCGCAAACAGATCCAAGTTCTATTCTTGCTTTCTTCTTCCTCTCTTGCTCTTTTCTATACTTTCTCAAGGATAAAGGATTGTTGAGTATTCTTATACTCCATATCTCTATAAGCCTGGTGAGCCCTCTCCAATTCTTGTTGTAATTTCTCAATTTCTTGTCTTTTTAGAGCTAAGTCAGCCTCTAAATCTTCAGTACTGAAAAAGGATTCTGTTGTTACTACTTCAGGAGCAACTGTGTTGCAATGAAAAGGCAACTTGATCTCTAATGCCCTCTTTTTCACCCAATTATGATATTCCTCTCCTATACCACAACTTCTAGGCCCTAATTTTTGACCTCTTCTAACGACATCTCCCCAAGACTTACGTATTCTTCTCAGCAGGCTAGCATCCTAAACGTCTCATCCACGAATGACAAAAGATTTTTTTATATCCATCATCGGAGGCTTTGTCATAGGATAACCCAGTTGTCTCAATGCAACATAGGGACTATAATTTATACACCCTTTAGTTCCCATGAGGGGAACATCGACAAAGACACCGCATCTACAAATCACTTCATTTATATCTTGACTCCGGGAATACCACTGGACAGTTCTTTCGTTGAGATTTGCTAGAATGTTGGCCCATTCCTTTTTGCTCTTAGTTCTTAACTGATGTGTGTCTTGGAAAATATGTTTGACAAACCAAAGATATAGTATTGGCGAGCAGCAATGGATTATGCCCCCTTCTTTCTCATGACGGAAGTCGAGTGTGCAGTAAATGTCAGCCAAAACTGTTGAGACAAAATCTCTCAATTGATTTTAATGATAACAAAATTGTTTAAAGATTATGATTATGTGTTATGACTAATCTGTGCTTTTGAGTGAATTATTATAAGAAAACAGGTTAATCATCAATTAGAACAAAAGGGAGAAAAATCTGGGTTAATTCATTAAGGTTTCAAGTTGGAGGATGGGACAGATCCTTGAGAGGATGGGTATTCAAGTTGAAATTTGCCATCCTCGCTGGAATAACGATTTTAATCCATCAAAAGAGATCAAACCAGCATGAATAAATAATTATATAAATTCACATGTTTGCAAAACACCATCCCATGTGCAAAAGCTATGGGCAGCCCTATATTTCATTCTTGGATGATTGGAAAAATAAAGCAAAGTCAATATATAGAAAGGCAACTGCAAACAAGCTCAATATAGAAGTCACAAGTCTTGAAGAATGAAAAAACGGAAAAGGCTACACAAGCCCAAGGCTCAATGCTAGGCTGAGGATGGACTACATAGATCCAAGCACAGCTGATGGCATTTTCGTAAATATGATGAAAGACCATGGATTGATTTGAATTGATCCCAAACGGTCACAAAGGCTTGTCTCATGGAAAGAACATCTTAAGAACTCTATAAAAGGCAGCAAGCTATCCATCATTCGAACACACAACAAATATTGTAGAAAAAGATCAAGAATCTTATAGTTTATCATAAGCAATATTCATCCTCTCATCATACTTTCTACTATCCATACACTAGATCTTCGAAATATCTTTTTAGAAAGTGTTTAAGTTGAGAGAAAACAAATCATACTCATATCACTCTGTAATTTTCAAGTTAGTTGAACTTGAAAATATTTGAAAGTTGATTGTAAGCTTGGTGAAGCTTGAGAATACACAAAGTGAAATCTCACAAGGTTGTGAGGACTGGACGTAGCCATCATTGGGTGAACCAGGATAAAATTTGTGTGTCTATCTCTTACATTTTCCTAGCATTTATTCTGTTTTCATTTGAAAAGTTTAAAAAACCATTTTCCAGTTCGCATCCTCACTGAGAGGACAGAAACTCTTAAACTCATAAAACTATTTTTAAACGCCAAAATCCCTATTCAACCCCCCTTCTAGTGATATTTAGCTCCATCAATTGGCATCAGAGCAAGGTTCTCCAGAAATATTACATCTAACAGTGTAAGAGAAAAAGATCCAAAGAAAAAATGTCAAAAGCTAAGTATGTTCCTGAAGGAGGATCATCCACTAGACCTCCCTACTTTGATGGTACAGATTACTACCACTGGAAAAGTAAGATGAGATTGTTTCTCATATCACAAGATAACAACATGTGGTCTGTTGTTAAAAACGGGGATCATGTCATCAGAATCAACAACACTGATGCAACCTCCGACGAGAAACCTCAAGCACAATGGACGGCTGATGAAAATGCTAAGGTACTCCTAAACTCTAAAGCTCATTTATTTCTAACGTGTGCTTTGAGCAGGGAAGAATATGATAGAGTTGAAGAATGCAAAAACGCCAAGGAACTCTGGGATACTCTAAGGATTCATCATGAAGGATCAAGCCATGTAAAGGAAGCAAGGATTGACATGGGAGTAAGAGAGTTCGAGTTATTTGAAATGAAGGAGGAAGAAACGATTGATGAAATGTTCTCAAGATTGACAATCATACTCAACAATCTGAGATCTCTTGGAAAGGTGTATTCCGTTCAAGAGAGGATAAGAAAAATCTTGAGGAGTTTGCCAAAAGAATGAAGACCAATGGTGACTACCATGAACCTCTGTTGCTGGCTGATAAACCAAGCAAAAAGGGAAAAATGATAGCTCTAAAATCAAGCCAAACAGAAAGCTCATCTTCCAAAAGAGCTGAAGAAGCCACAAAGAAAGAAAGTGCAGACTATCCTCTGTCCGAGGAAGAAGATGAACTTGCTCTCATTTCCAGAAGAATACAGATTACTTGTTTTGGATGCAACAAGTTGGGTCACTACAAAACTGAGTGTCCTCTAAACAAAAAGGGATCAAGAAGATTTCCTTCCAAAAACAAATCCATGATGATCACATGGGATGATAGTGATGACTCATCCTTTGAGCAAGAAAAGGAAGAAGAAGCCAACCTCTGTCTCATGACAAATGCAGAATCTGAAAAGGTAAGCATATCTGAACTTTGTCCTAATTGTGAACAATTAGAAATAGAGTTTGATAATCTTTTAAATGACTCAAACACTTTATCTCAAAAATGTGGATCTCTTAAAAACCAACTTTTTGAAATAAAGAAGTTAAATGAGGAACTACAAGCTAAGAATAAAAATTATGAACAAACCATTCAAGACTTGCAGTTATCTCATGAAAAGTTGTCTGAGCAATACTCTATTTTGAACAACAAAATCGTCAAAACCAATCCTCCAGAAGAGGATGCAGAAAAGGAAATTTTGAAAATAGAAGTTAAAGAACTCAAAAATGATCTTACCAACTTTGTTAAATCCACTGACACTTTTCAAAAAATTATGGGATCACAATCTGGAATCTTTGACAAAGCTGGTATTGGATTTAAAAGTTCTCAAAAACAAAAACTTTATGAAAACTTTTTTGTTCCAAAGAAACAAGAGGATAGGCCAAGATGTACTTTTTGCAAAAAACTTGGACATACTTTCAAGAGATGTTATGCCAAGAAAAGGGCTGAAAACTTTAAGAAAGGATGTTCATTCTGTGGTAAACATGGGCATCATGATTCAGTTTGTTATCATAAAAGAAAATCCCTCTCAAGAGGAAGAACTAACCAACAAGGACCCAACTCTATATGGGTACCTAAGTCACTACTAAACTCAAACTCAGGTACATCCTCTGATCAACAAAAGAAAGCCTTGGTTCTTGGACAGTGGTTGCTCAAGGCATATGACAGGGGATAGGCATTGCTTTATTTCATTGGAAATAAAGGATGGAGGATCGGTCACATTCGGAAATAATGATAAAGCTCAAATAAAAGGTATCGGTATCATTGGTAATAAAAATTCTGCCAAAATTGAAAATGTTCAATATGTAGATGGTTTAAAACATAACTTGCTTAGCATTAGCCAACTTTGTGATAGTGGTTATGAAGTTATTTTTAAACCCAATCTATGCGAGGTTAAACATTCATCCTCGGGTAGAGTTTTCTTCTCCGGTTTTAGAAAAAAGAATTTATATGAGCTATATCTTGATGATTTGCCTACTGAATCTTGTTTTGTATCCATTGAAAAGGATAAATGGGTATGGCATAAACGAGCTGGTCATACAAGTTTAACCACTATTTCTAAATTGTCTAAATTAGATTTAGTTAAAGGCCTTCCAAAACTTGATTTTGAAAAGGACAAAATTTGTGAAGCTTGTGCCAAAAGAAAACAAGTAAAAAGTAGCTTTCATTCTAAAAATGTTGTTTCCACAAACCATCCTCTTGAGCTACTTCATATTGATCTTTTTGGTCCCATTAAAACTCCTAGCCTTAGTGGAAAAAGGTACGGATTCGTAATTGTTGATGACTTTTCACGTTTTACTTGGGTCTTATTTTTAAAACATAAAAATGATGCCTTTGAGGCTTTTCATTATTTTTGTAAAAAGATCCAAAATGAAAAGGGATCAAACATTATCTCCGTTAGAAGTGACCATGGAGGTGAATTTGAAAATGAATCTTTCAAAAATCTTTTTGATGAAAATGGTATTTCTCACAATTTTTCTTGCCCAAGAACTCCTCAACAAAATGGATTTGTTGAGAGGAAAAATAGAACTTTGCAAGAAATGGCTAGAACTATTTTGAATGAAGCCAACATTGAAAAATATTTTTGGGCTGAAGCAATTAATACCGCTTGTTATGTTTTAAATCGTGTATCCATTAGAAAGATTTTAAACAAAACTCCATATGAACTATGGAAAGGAAGAAAACCAAACATCTCATATTTTCATATATTTGGGTGTTATTGTTACATCCTAAATAATAAAGAAAATTTGGGAAAGTTTGATTCAAAATCTGACAAAGGATTGTTTTTGGGATACTCCACTTCTTCTAAAGGTTATAGAATATATAATCTTAGGACTCAAATTGTGGAGGAATCCATGCATGTTATTTTTGATGAGTTTGATGACTTGTGCTTAGAGAAAATTGATAAACCTGAGGAAGATGAACCTTCATCCTCCAACGCACCCAGTCCAAACGAAGAGGATGAATCTGATCCATCCTCTCAGCAACCTCCACGAGGATGGAAGACAGTCACTTATCATCCTCCAGAACTGATTATTGGAGACACGGCTGATGGAGTAAGAACAAGACAGTCCCTACGAGGAAATGCAGCTACCATGGCAATGATTTCACAAATTGAACCAAAAAATATTGATCAAGCTATTTGTGACAAATCATGGGTTGAAGCCATGATGGAAGAACTCACACAGTTTGAAAGAAACAAGGTATGGAACCTTGTACCTCCTCCACCTGAAAAATCCGTCATTGGAACAAAATGGATTTTCAGAAACAAACTGAACGAGGATGGAGAGGTAATAAGAAACAAGGCAAGGCTTGTTGCTCAAGGCTACAATCAACAAGAGGGAATTGACTACGATGAAACATTTGCACCGGTTGCAAGACTTGAAGCTATACGCATCCTCCTAGCATATGCCACCCATAAAGGTATCAAACTATACCAAATGGATGTCAAAAGTGCTTTTTTGAATGGATTTCTAAATGAGGAGGTTTATGTTAAACAACCTCCTGGATTTGTGGATGAAAAGAAGCCCAACCACGTATTCAAACTCTTAAAAGCCCTTTACGGATTAAAACAAGCTCCTCGAGCTTGGTATGAGAGGTTAAGCTCTTTTCTTAAGGAAAATGGATTCATCAGAGGACAGATTGACACTACTCTTTTCAAGAAATCATCTAAAGAAGATTTGTTAATTGTCCAAATTTATGTGGATGACATAATTTTTGGATCCACTAATGAAAAGATGTGTGAAGAATTCTCAAATCTTATGCAAAGTGAATTCGAGATGAGTATGATGGGTGAATTGAAATTTTTTCTTGGATTACAAATTAAACAACTCAAAGATTGTATTTTCATCTCACAAGAAAAATACACTAAAGATCTTCTCAACAAATACAACATGAGTTCAGCCAAGAGTATGGGAACCCCTATGCACCCATCCTCCATGCTTCACAAAGATGACGAAGGAACTCCAATTTCTGAGAAAGAGTATAGAGGGATGATCGGATCCTTATTATACTTAACAGCAAGTAGACCGGACATAGTCTTTGCTGTAGGTCTTTGTGCAAGGTTTCAATCCTCTCCCAAAGAATCTCATCTTACAGCAGTTAAGAGGATTCTGAGATACCTTGTTGGAACAATAAACTTTGGAATCTGGTATGAGAAAAGCTCAGATCTTGACCTCATAGCCTACTGTGATGCTGACTATGCGGGAGATAAAGTTGAAAGGAAGAGCACAAGTGGAGCTTGCCAAATCCTTGGTAAATCCCTAATCAGTTGGTCATGCAAGAAACAATGCACTATTGCTCTATCAACTACAGAGGCTGAATATGTTTCAGCTGCACAATGCTGCTCACAATTGTTGTGGATAAAGAATCAACTAGAGGATTATTCTTTAAGGTACGCAACAATTCCCATCCTCTATGATAATACAAGTGCCATAAATCTTTCAAAAAATCCAATTCAGCATTCTAGATCTAAGCACATTGAAATTAAACACCATTTTATAAGAGATCATGTTCAAAAAGGTGACATTGAATTAATTTTCATTGACACTGAAAATCAATTGGCAGACATTTTCACAAAACCTCTCCAGGAGGATCGTTTCAAAAATATTTTGGAAAAACTTTCCATCATTAATTTTTCTAAAATTAATTGATTTTGTGTTTTATCCATTGTATCATGACTGTGTTTCTCTTATTTTAATTGTTTAATTTTTTATTATTATCAAAACTGGTTGTGTAAGTAAGCATTCCTTTTAAGTTAGAAAAGGTGAGAGGACGGGAAATGACCCAGAGGATACAGTTTCCTCTTTTGGGAAACTCCTCGTATCACGCAAACACGCGCCTCCCTCCCTATTGGTCCGTTTGCGTGGCGTGGTCTCCTTGGCTGCTGCATTAAATGCACAGACGGCCACACCTGTCCGTTCTCCCACGTCCCTAAGCACGCACCTCCATCATCATGACAGCCTAGGGAAACAACTTACGCCTCCTCCCTTGAATTGTCACTTCAACTTCCATCCTCCTCTACTTAATCCCTCAATCTTCTCTACACTTCATCCTTCAACCCTCATTCAAAATCAGAACCTATCTTCCTTCTGCGTTTTTATTCCAAAAATTCAAACTCAAATGGCTCGCACCAAAGTAACAGCTAAACGCAAAGCTTCAACTCAAGAGAATGAATCGGTTCAAGATCATTACTCCAGCACGGAGTCTGATCATCACGAAGAAGGCAACTCTGATGCAACTACGCCTCAAGTACCTCCATCCGTATCTCATCCTCCTGAACCTTATTCATCCATTCCCTCTCCTTCCAATAAACCTAAGAAACACACCACCAAACCTTCATCCTCTACTACATCCTCCACACCTAAAAGGCGATCCTCCAGGATCATGTCTGGAGTTGTTTCATCCAGGAGGTCAGTGTCTCAAGACAACACTGTACACGTGATAAATTCAGATGATTCTGAACATACCATCTCTGCTGAGCCGCTTCAACCACCACCACCTGCCAAAAACACCACCACTGTTTCCACTCCTAAGAAGCCTAAGAAACCTATTTTCAAAAAACCTCGAGCCTCCTCATCCAAAATCTCTGTCAAACTGTTTGATTCACCCATCCTAGAAACAAATCTCGCTGATTTGAAAGAGGGTGGTTTCAACATTGAAGAAATGTTTGATCAATTAGGCTGGACTTCTTTCCTCCGTATCAATGAACCTCAATATCCACGCCTTGTTAGGGCATTTTATGCTGCTTCAAATGGCTCACGTGGCCTCACAAGCTTCCGCATTGTTCTGAAGGGTGTCCACATGGAAATCAACCCTACTACATTATGCCAGATTTTAGACATTCGTGATGAAGGTATGTGTTGCTTCACTGAGAATTGGTATTCTCAATGTATGGTCACCCGTAACTCTGTTCTTGCCAACACTCTGATTTCTACGACCAAACCCCATGTTGCCTCAAATCTGCTTCCTATCTGTCGTATCCTCCACAACATCTGTGTCCATTGCATTGTTCCTAGAGCTGGTAGTTTTGAGAAGGTTACTGAATTAGACCTTCTCCTCATCCACCACCTTATGTCTGGAACCCCTCTACATTTAGGCTATATCATTTTCAGCTTTATGTTGAATGCCTCAATTTTCGGAAGGTCAGCCCCCTATGGCATGGTGTTAACCAAAATCTTTAAGTTTTTTAATCTACCCTTAGATGATGAACCCTCACTCCATTTTTACAACACCATCTCTATGAAAAATGTAAAACAAATGAAGCTCACTACTTCTGCCTCCATCACCCCTCCATCTCCAAAAAGGAAAAGAACTCGCCACTCATCCTCTACCACTCCACCACATGAATCCATCACTGCTCAACCTCTGTCAGAGGATACTCCCTCCAAAACCACTCAAGAACCGGTTTTGTCAATTGATCCTCCTCCATCTCCACCAAATGAATTTGTCATTCCTTCACCACCTCACTCCCCACAGTTGCCAGACCTCTCCATACCACTAAACGAGGCACCTCCGCTTGAGGATACTATTCCAGAAGCTCCCCTTCAACTAATGGAGGATGGAGAAGAGCTCTATTTTGATCTGAATCTAACTTATCATCAATTTTATCCTTTGAGCCCTTCTGAGAATTTGGCTGAGGAACTTCCTCCTGATTTGCAAGAAAATATCCTGATACCTCCTACTTCTGCTCCTCCTTCAACTCACGTTGATGTCATTGTTCCTGAACAACCCCAACCTCTACCTGAGGTTCCTGTTGGTTTTTGCTCTATTGATTCATTTTTAGCTCCAACGAAGGATCAACCTTCTAAGGACAATGTTGGAAGTTCGCAGAATAAGAGCTCAAGCGTCAACAATCAACCCAAGGATCAACCTCCTAAGGAACGGAAACTCACTAAGCATATGAGGCTCCTAAAGACCATCAGGAAGGATCAACAGAAACTAATTCGACGTTTTGATCTCTTCCAGAATTCATTTGCACAGTTTGGACTCATCCTTGAATGGGTTACCAAACATATGGTTACTACGGCTGCTCCTGATGTTCCTCTTCCTGAGCTCCCTGCCATGCCTTCATTTGTTGTTCCTGTTTCCTCCCCTTCGTCCTCCTCTGATGAGCTGTCCTCTTCCGAGTAGCATTTTCAATCTTATTTTTTGCTGCTGACATAATTCAGGGGGAGAATGATTATGATGTTTTGATTAGGATGTGTCGATGCTATTGCTGCCATGTTATGTTGTTTTGATTAAGTTGATATGTTTTGATTAAGTTGATACTTTAGTAATGTTTGCTGTTTTGAAAAGACTATGCTTATGCCATTAAAATTGGTTTTATCTTACATTATCTTTTTAGTTTTTCCTTAATATCTAACGTTCATATTGCTAGCATACATTCAGGGGGAGTAATATTTTTTTAGCTCTTAAAATTTTAAAAATAAATTACTCACTTGATTCAGGGGGAGCATAAACATTTAACATCATCATATTTAAAAATCATAATCTAAAGAATTTTGTCATCATCAAAAATAGGGAGATTGTTGAGATAAAATCTCTCAATTGATTTTAATGATAACAAAATTGTTTAAAGATTATGATTATGTGTTATGACTAATCTGTGCTTTTGAGTGAATTATTATAAGAAAACAGGTTAATCATCAATTAGAACAAAAGGGAGAAAAATCTGGGTTAATTCATTAAGGTTTCAAGCTGGAGGATGGGACAGATCCTTGAGAGGATGGGTATTCAAGTTGAAATTTGCCATCCTCGCTGGAATAACGATTTTAATCCATCAAAAGAGATCAAACCAGCATGAATAAATAATTATATAAAGCATTTGATCAAAAGAAGTCACAAGGCTAGCCATACAAGGTCCGAGGATAGGTTCATAGCTTTGGTGTTCAAGAAGTCACATGTTTGCAAAACACCATCCCATGTGCAAAAGCTATGGGCAGCCCTATATTTCATTCTTGGATGATTGGAAAAATAAAGCAAAGTCAATATATAGAAAGGCAACTACAAACAAGCTCAATATAGAAGTCACAAGTCTTGAAGAATGAAAAAACGAAAAAGGCTACACAAGCCCAAGGCTCAATGCTAGGCTGAGGATGGACTACATAGATCCAAGCACAGCTGATGGCATTTTCGTAAATATGATGAAAGACCATGGATTGATTTGAATTGATCCCAAACGGTCACAAAGGCTTGTCTCATGGAAAGAACATCTCAAGAACTCTATAAAAGGCAGCAAGCTATCCATCATTCGAACACACAACAAATATTGTAGAAAAAGATCAAGAATCTTATAGTTTATCATAAGCAATATTCATCCTCTCATCATACTTTCTACTATCCATACACTAGATCTTCGAAATATCTTTTTAGAAAGTGTTTAAGTTGAGAGAAAACAAATCATACTCATATCACTCTGTAATTTTCAAGTTAGTTGAACTTGAAAATATTTGAAAGTTGATTGTAAGCTTGGTGAAGCTTGAGAATACACAAAGTGTAATCATCCTCTGCAAGAGGCTGATCTGTTGATCTTTAGTGAAATCTCACAAGGTTGTGAGGACTGGACGTAGCCATCATTGGGTGAACCAGGATAAAATTTGTGTGTCTATCTCTTACATTTTCCTAGCATTTATTCTGTTTTCATTTGAAAAGTTTAAAAAACCATTTTCCAGTTCGCATCCTCACTGAGAGGACAGAAACTCTTAAACTCTTAAAACTATTTTTAAACGCCAAAATCCCTATTCAACCCCCCTTCTAGTGATATTTAGCTCCATCAAAAACCGCCGGTACTGGGTTCTCCCCTCTATGCTTGTAGGCCAAAAAAACGTCTACCGCCGTAAAATCCACAAAGTCCTTAACACTTGGAAATAAAACAATCCCATATATAATTAAGGCGAGCACATCCATGAAAGTTTCCCATTTTCCATCTCTCGCTAAGTTTACTGCTTTCTCTTCAAGATATTTTACTGGGAATCCGATCAAATTGTCTTTGTTGGTTCTATTGTCTTCTATTTCCTTTATAGGAATATCAAGTGTTTCAGCAATTGTTTTCAGTGAAGGGTAGTGTTCCATGTACTGGTAAGGTTTGCTCCCCTTCATCGGATATCCCATTATTCGTTCGAACTCTTCCAACGTTGGGGCCAACTGAAACTCTTCCAACAAAAACAAAAAAACGTGGGTATACTAGAAGGTAAAAGTGAACATGACATAGAGTAGGTTTTTCGTATGTACACGAGATTTACACGATTCTTTTCTTCTTATGTTTTTTTTTTTTTATGTGAACCTTTACCATGGGTAGCTCTATAGTTCTTAATTGGTTCTTAGAGCACACAACTCAATTCTAAAATATTAAACCAATTAATAGGTAAACTATTAAAATGGCAATATTATAGAAAATGTCAACTCTAGGTGAGGCTTTCATGACAACCAAACAGGATGTACATCCAGAAGATTATCATTACACAGGCTATAACTTATCTTAGGTTGCACTCAGCCCGGGTATAGAGCCCACTCATAAGTGTGTGAATCGTGTTAGAGTAGTGTATAGAAAAATAAATAAAGTAAAATAAAAAAAATCACAATGAAAACAAATTAACAAGACACATATAATTATATTCACAATATAACAAAACAAATAAAACAATAGGGGTAATATAAATAAAACAATAAATAAGAAATAATTATATACAATTAATTAGATTGGGTTTGACTCTAAAAAATCCCCAGTGGAGTCGCCAGCTGTCGCGTCCGGTTTGTCTGCGAAAAAGGAGTCGCCACCAATTTTATTTTATTCAAAGGAAAAATTGGATAAAACCTAAAATAATAATTTTTGAACCAAAAATTCGGATTCGGGAGTCTATTATGAGTAGGGAAAGTATTACCACCCTACAACGTCCGTTAAAACGGTTACCCTATAATTAATTGTATACAAACTATTTATTTATTTATTCATTTATTTTTACCCCAAAAAGAATAATAAAAAATAAATAAATTATTTACATTAATAAAAGAAGGAAAAATATTTTTTTATTAATTTGGTTTGACAAGGAAAAAACCTTGCTCCTACGTATCCCCAGGTACAATAGGGAAATCAAAACACACGTAGTTCTTGGGTAGAAAATATATATGTGTTGTCTGATTTTTATTATTACTCTATTTTAATTACTTTTTATTATAATAATTATTATATAAGTATCTAAAAATAAAAATGTAATGACAATAATAATAACGAAAAAAAGAGGTGAGATGTTTGTTCACGGATTCTATTAATTTTAATCCTAAGGGAAAACTATTTATTTGTTGTTATGATTTTTTTTTTGTTATTTTGATAAAGCCGTGATATGAGCTATAAATTCAATATTACGATATGGTGAAATTTGTTTTCTTGGTGATTGGTTTATAAACATCAATTAGTTGTATTTTTCTAGCATTTTGTGTTGCAAAGAAAACAATTTTAAGAACAGACAACCTTAGAAAAATGAAAGCTTAGCACATGAGTTTATTTTTGTATAAATAGAAAAAGAGAAAGAAAAAAAGAACATTTTTTAAAGGGATGCAATACAAAGACTAATAAAAAGAAATTAGAGAAGTGATACCTTACTACTGAAGTGGTTTCTTGCTGGACTGATTTTCCCCAAGACCAGATTCTCTGCTCCTCTTTCGCCTGTTATTCTCTCTTCTTTCTGTTTTTTGTGCTCTCAAAATGTGCTCCCCTTTCTACTCTTACTATCGATTATTTATAGGTCTTTCGGGTGTAGGTTACAAAAGACAAGGAAATAATTGTCAATTGATCACCATTTTATTACTATTAATCTCTTTCTTTTTGGTTTCTTTTCTTTCAATTGATTATCATTATATCGATTTTTATGACCATCAATCCATTCAATTTATCCTCATTATACCGATTTTTATGACCATCAATTCATTTCTTTTCAGTTTCTTTCATTCAATTATGTACCTTTATTTATTTGTTATTATTTTTTTTTTTATATAATTTTTTATTATTATTTTTTTTAGAAAAGAGTCTAAACAGGAATTAAAGGCAAACAAAAACTGGGAATATAAGTGAATGTTTAAAGTTTAAAGCCCTAATTATTTATTTTTATTTTTATATTTCTATACATTTATTATTATTATTTCCCTTTTTTTAATAAAAAGTAAAAAATAAATAAATAGATAAATAAATAAAAAGCGGACAAAATTAGGTGTCAACACTCCCTATTTTAAAATTCGACCATTTTGGTCCCTCCGTCTAATTTTTTAACTAAAAACTAATGATGTGGGATGTTTTATATATAAATTTAGTTTTTCAAATTCAAAGTATGCACCTTTGAAATGTGTGGACATTGCCCCGATTCTAAGTTTTTTGTTGTTAGTGCCCAATAAAATGTCTCAAAACACTCACAAGATATGAATTATTTACAAGAAGATATGATCAAGAATTATTTACAAGAAGAAACACTCACAAGAAGAAACACTCAGATTTTGCAAGGACAAAGGAGAAACCCTAACCTATTCTATAAATAGATACTCAAGGCTGAAGAAGAAAATAAGAGAACTCACAAGCACAAAATTTCCCAAGTCATTAGAGTTCATAAGGTTAAGGTCTAGACAAACACTTGCTCAAAAGAAATATCTTCTAAGTGTTTTCTAGTGCGAGAGTCATTGTACAATCAACTTGTTAGAACTTGTTCCAAAATCTTGTAATCCAACCCGATAGTGGCTTTCGTGTTCCTCAAGCATTCTGTAAGTTTTCAAGTTTTGTTGAGAAGACTTGACTTGTAGGGTCAAAGTGTTGTGTGCCTTCAATAATTTGTGGTTTTCAAGTTGTGTGGAGAAGACTTGGCTTGTAGAGTCAAGATGTTTATGTTCCTGAAAAAGTCTTTCGGTGTCAGGATGTTTTGAGAAGATTGGTTTGTAGGGCTAGGTGTTGTGTAATTCAAGTGTTGAATTAGTGGATTAAATATTTCTAAGTGAGGGGACTAGACGTAGCTACCAAGTTGGTGGTGAACTAGAATAAATTCTTGTGTCACTTTAATTCTGCAATTCTTATATTACTTCTGCCTCTGATCACTTAACCCGATTTGCTATTACTTTTATTCTAAGTAAGTCACCAAAGCCAAATCAGTTTTAAATAAATTAGCAAAAAGAATCCAACTTAGTCAAATACAACTCAACCTTCCTTCTCATGTTTGCACTTTCAGAAGTTTGCCCCAAATTTGGTACTAACCCACCTCCCCAAAAGCCACCATCACCTCCTCAAGATATCCCTATGTCATGCACTTCATCATCATCTGATGCTTCAACACCATCCCTGTCTGTTTGAAGCTGCTTTTGTTCACTCCCTATCTTTTTTATATGACAAATGTGAAAATGAATTAGGAAGCTAATGTTTTAAATTTTTAAGTAGGATCGTAATTAGGAACTTAAGAAGTAATGTTTTGTGCCCATTGTTGCTTGATAACTACTTTTTATTTTCTTAGTTTCTAATCTAGAAAATTTTAAATTATGAACCATGATTAATGTTCATGTAAAACCATTTTGTGGTATTGTAGCATTTTGATATGAATGAAATACATTTACGGTTCAAGAAAGTTATTGGCTTGTTTCTTACTCAATTTACTTGATTATGGGATGCTAAAAATTGAGGGAGAGCTTTTTAATAAATCATGCAAGCTTTATTATCAATTTATTGAACTCGGAATCACAAATTAAAAATCTAACTTAAGAAGTTTGTCTTCATAAAAAAGGGAGAGATTGTTGAGGCAAAATCTCAATTTGATGTTCTAAAGATAACAAATATCTTAAATTATATTTTTAAGATTTTGATCATTTTGTTATCTAAACCTATGTTTTTGAGTGTTTTAAGATTGAAACATGAATTGGTCTTAACCTAAGTATCTTACTCATAAGAGAATATAACATCACTCAAAATACACAAAAAGATAGTTATGTCTATTGAAAAAGAACATGCTCGTTGTTAGAAATTCATGACAGAAAAATCTTTCACATATTGAAACAAGATTTATCACCTTAAATGCTTTTAAGCCAACTCATTAATTGTAAGACCCGTAATTTTTATATAACAAGAATTAGGGCTTACTGTCTAATTATGTCTTATGTTGTTTATTATTTTATCTATTTACCGTTTTCATTGTCTGTTTATAAAATTGATATAAGTGTCTGACTTGCAAATTAATCTATGAAAAAAATTTTGGATGTTTCCTTGATGTTAAATGACTATGTGAATATCTGGGCATTGTTGAAATTTCAAAAATAATTTTCAACTGAGTTTTTTGAAAACGAGCAAGATATACCCGGTGTTTAAATTTTGACAAACTCCGAATGACACCAAAATTTAATCGGCCGTTTTATATATCGACTGTAATGAGAATTTGATATCGTTATACTTTTCTAAGATAAGGAATAAAAATTTCGTCGGATAAAAATTTGTTCGCGAAATTTTGTAAAGCTTTAATTTGTAGATTTATTATAAAAATTTTAAGTTACTAATAAATTTATCCGTGAGCGAAATGCAACTCATTTAAGAATGAACTCGAAGACTAAACGAGATGATGTGACTTAAAGTCACAAAATTTCTAAATATTTTTCTAGGATATTAATATTTTATTGAGTAGTTAATCAAAATATCTAGATATTTCTTTACTATGTAGTAAGACTTTGTAAGGACCAAATTGAGCCACTTCACTATCTCTTTTTGTGTGCTGACTAGAATCACCTGTGTAAGAAGGATTAGATGAGAAATGATAGGTTAGTAAAATATTTTCAGAGATCCAGTTAAAATTATTCGTAGGTAAATAATTTAATCTAATTATAGAGGATTATTATCGACAAATATTTTAAGACGTCGCACATTACTGTTAAACTCATCTGTCAATTGAACTGCGATGAGAGTAGATATTTTTACTAAAGTAGATCTAGACGTGAGTGTCATAAAGGATATTGTGAGATTTTAGAATTAAATTTATGTGATTAATTTTTGTGGTTAGAAATTTTTATAAATTAATTTGGAATTGAGATAGTAGATTAATTAAGGGAAGGAGAAAAAAACATTTCCCCCTCCCTACAAAAGCAATTCATGGGCATCATCATCTTACTATCACTTTCTTTAATTCTTCAAAAACATCTCTCATTTCTCTCCAAACCCAAATCTTCTCCTTAATTTTTGAGCAACTTAGAGGCTTCCAATCATAAAACCTCCAAGTCTCCAACTACAAAGTTTTTTCACTACTTGAGAGGATTGCAGAGAGCTAAGGATCACTAGTTGAGGTATAAGGAAATTGAGAGGTGTTGTTGGAATCGTCAGATAGGTTATGTTGGCATAGCGTAAGTTGCTTGTGTAATAAAGCACTGTTGAGGTAAGGGCACTTTATAACGATATAATATATGCTTGAATGCAGAGCGGGTCTGTATACATGTTCCTTGTGCTCGTGGTGAATAAATGTGCACACGATTGTTTATGTATTTGATGTGATTACGTATTCATAACTGATAACATATGTGTTATGAATTTTATTGATGAGAATATGTTTTGAGTATGCTATGTGAAAAAGTAGTAAAAATTATTAGTGTTTGATGAGTATTAAAAGAGGAGTCATTTAATAGTTGCATGTACATCATGATTGATGTGAAAGAGTCAAAGTATGCTCATGCATTGTATAATTAGTGGTGACCATGATGGATCAGGGTGTTAGTGGTGACCGTGATGGACCATGGGGTGGTTCCATGAGTTGATTGGTCCACTTTATCCTTACGAGGATTTTTGAGTCCTGTAGGACTGTGATAGACTGCACTCTGGTAAATTGTGTTGATTTGTGATAGGTTGCACCTCAGTAATTAGTAATGGTATGTGAAATGTTGTACATTTATGATTTACGTCCCTATTTTAGCTTGAAGTGTTTAGTTGTTTTAAAAAAAAATTACACTCTCACTGTTGAAAATTGGGGTATTACATTAATGGTCAAGGAACAACTTTGATGTTGAAGTCAGTTCAAGAATATTGCACTTAAGACACCTTGTATAAACAAGCTTGATTGTAGAATAGTGAAAGAACATTCTTTATGGTACCAAACAAAAAGAATATGTCATTAAGGCTTTGAATGATCCATCTCTCGTTCCAACATTGTTTCCATATTTTATTGAGACCAATATGAGCAAGCCAAGTCACACTTTGACAGGCAAATGATGACCCATGAATTGAAGAGAAAATTATTTTTGTTCTACCACTTGCAAATCAAAAAAAGGCAAAAATCAAGTACAAGTATCTGCTAGTGGCAATTAGGATTTTTCCCTTCCCCGTACTGCAACTCAAAAACAACTTTGAGGTGTCACATGCTTAAGATTTTGCAGTCACTTTTCCTTCACAAAAAGTTGAAGAACATTCTTCTCATGAAGAAAACGTTCTCCCTAATTTTCACTAAACATAAAGACAACTCATCAAATGATTGCTTTTAGATTCTCGTGCCCAACAACTCTTTTCTTCAACAATGATATGAAGTTCTCCTCATCTATAAATAGAAATGGTTGTAGAACATGAAAAGCAAGATTCTAAGCTACAAAAACCATCAATTACTTGTTTTATTCTCAAGTTACTCACCAGGCTCTCTTTAATCATACACACTCAGTTTCTGATTTGCAAGCTTGAGTTTCATATTTTTGAGTGTGTTGATACATTTTATTTGCTTCTCAAATTTTTTTTTTGAGTTTTCATAAGCAAAGAACTCATACACTTATTCACATATTTGTAAAAATCTCTCAAAGTCTTTCCTTTGTGATTGTTGAGAGTAAAATTGTATTAAGTCTGTTTAGACTGAGATTGTAAGTCTGTTGAGGTTGTGATTATACAGGTTGTAAGTCTATTGAGGCTTTGGATTAGATCAGGTTTGAACTAAAGAAAATTGTGAAAGTGCTGAAAGAACGCTCTCTTCAGCAAAAAAGTGAAAAATCTTACAAGGTTTGAAGACTGGATGTACCTCAAGGTTAAGGGTGAAACAAGATAAATTTGTTTGTGATTCGCTTTACCTTAATCTTTTACTTTCGCACATTGACCACACTACATGATTGTCATTTACATTTTTCATTACACATGAACTTTTAATAAAGAACGTTCTTTTTGTTTTAAACTAACGTTTTTATCCAAGTGATAACTTGATATAGTTGCTTTTGATTTAAATATTTATAAGGTCATAATTAAAACCTCATTTCTTGTTATATAATATTCTACTTCGATCCTATAGAACCACTCTATGTATCACACATGGCATGCACTCATTTAGGCAAGTCGCTGGAACTATTACGTATTTGATAGCATATGAATTGCTCATGTGTTGGTTAATCCATATATAGTCTACACTAGTAGGTCGACCAAAAGGAGGTGGACCAATAGACCGACAAGTATGGAACAATAGTACACCAACGAAAATAGCTCGTGTATAATGGATGACTTTGTATGTGATCCTTATATGGTAGGGGTGGACAAATCTATTGAGCCGCCCGACACTACAAGAAAAACTGTCTCTATCTATGGCAGATTTTATCTTTACCCACGGAAAGTCCGTAGGTAACGTGAAATTACTCACGAATTACCCACGGACACGAGTTCGTATAGCTCGTAGGAAAATATTTACCCACGGAAAAGCAGTGGGATATACTTACTTAAGGATTGTCCGTAGGTAACGCACTTATAGACTATCCGTGGGTAAAAACCAGATTCTTACCGACGAGTCATTAAAATGTTATCCACGATATGTCCGTGGGTAAAAAATTATACTGATTTCAATTTTGAAAAGCTTGCCACTCATACAACATGCAACTTTTTTAGAGTAAAAACCAAACTCTAACTTAAACATGCAACTTTTGTAGAGCTATTCTATTCTACAGTCATGTATGCATTTATAGGTACGTAAAATAATCAAGTATCAGTAAGTACCTCTGAGAGCATTGTAGAGCTTCATAACGTGCCTTCAGCTTCAAGTATTCCTGTTGACTGCTCAATTTCTATAGTTATAATGGACCAAAAGCATTGCATCTTAAAATATGGTTTATAAGAAGATATACACCTATAAATTTACATAAACACAATTAAATTATGAATCAAAAGTAAAGAATCAAATATTACATAGATCAAACCGAAACATTCTTTTTTAAAGACTAAAACTAAAATCTATTATATTATAAGGACTAAAATAAAGATTAACTCGATCATTTATATATTATGTCTCTAAACATTAAAAAGTTCATTGATCTGATTAAAATAAAATTTGGGTACAAATTGTTGATATGCTCCAGGACAGTACAGTTATAAGCTTATTTTTATTTAGCTACCCATTCTAAAAGTTGCTTAAGGCAATTGATTGCAGTAAACGTCAAACTTTCCCAAAATTTTCTCAGCATCCATACAAGATACTGCTTTAATTTAATCAATCCATCAAAGTAACTTAAGCAAAAGAAATCAAATTGAATCAAATGGGCATATTAGAGTGCAATTGGTACCAAAGCTAATATTTTGACACCAAAATCCAGAGAGAAAAACAACAAACAACAAACTCCAAATTCATTTTCAACTGCAAAATAAAGACAACAGGGAGTTTAATCAAATCAGGTTGCAGACATTCACACTTTTAGAGACAAAATAGGTAGAAAAGGATTTGTTGAATATGATTCCGCAAGGTTGTTCTAATGACATGGAACATTCATCGTTGAGTAGGAAAAAAAGATAAACATACACCTCAAAATTACAAAGAGAAACACAGTAAAAACCATACAGAAACAAAATAATGTTTAATCTAGAATCAAATTAGGGTTTAATCCAAAGAGAAACAAAAGAGGGTAGTATCTTGCAGAAAGAAATTAAGGTAGAAGAAGATAGGGTTACCTGGAGCAAAGAGCAAAGGGCAACCAAGCCGTCCCGGCCGCGAGGAATCAAGAGATCTTTGTCGTGCTGACTTGGATCTCGGGTGATGGAAGACGGCGCCCAGAAGTGACGAGCAGTCGCGGTCGAAGCTTGGCTCAAGGCGATAGGCTAGTAGTCGTGGTCGAAACTTGGGGGAGAGTTGAGAGAGATCGCTGAGACAAGGGAGAAAGATGAGCACATAGAGTTGAGAGGAGGCTGTATTTTGAGAGACTGGATTTGCTACCAAGACCTAAACCCAAAAACTTGTCAAAATATTAGAAACTAAAGTTTTTTTTTTTGAATAAGTTTTTGTTGTTGTGAGAATAAGTTTTTTTTTTTTAATTAAAAAAATAAAATACTTAATAAAATTTTATTTTGACTTTATCCACGGACAATTTCTAGATAATTTAACATTATTCTATTTATTTATCTACGGAGAATCTGTGGTAAAAAAATAATACGAATAAATTTTGACAATTTAAGTTGTGTTGTATTTTTTTAAACTTTACCCACGGATGTTTTAAATTTTACCTACGGATTAACCGTGTAATCGAATAAAAAAAAATTAATTTATTCAATAACAAATAACTGAGTGTAAATGGCTCGTTCAGGTCAATTGAACGGGTAAGCGGGTTACAAAATCGATTGCAAATGGATTAAAACGGACGGGTACGATTGAGAATTCTAAAACCGATTAAACCCATACCCGCCCGATAATGAATACACATTGGTAATACTGATGCGCCGTTTCAGATTTTACACACATGTTAATGCTTGCATTTTCAGTAGACGGGAATTAGTGGAATATTAATGTTTTTTTATTGGAATAATTAATTAATGCATTTATAGCCATGACTTTATGGTAGAATTTTTTATTAAAATAATGCCACAAAATACTCAGGTTGCTTGTTACTATTACTTTACTTCATTTGAAACCCTAGTAGCCGTCAAAAAAACTTAGATGCACAACTTCACCCCCTTCTTATTTCATTGCCGTGTTGAAGCTATCAACTATTTCGTTTCTGTTCATGACCTTCCAGCAGCGAAAACTAGAGGATAACTACTCGTTCTTCTTTATCATTGTTTTCGTCTTCTTTTTATTTCTTTTTGAAAATTAGTTTTCTCACATTCTTTTTTTTTTCTTCAAGTTTTTACTGTATTTTTGTGTTGGTTTGTTTGATACAGATCTGATCTGAGGATTGATGATGTTTATTTTTTTATTTAGATCTTTTACTAGTTGTTTGAAACTTACCCATAACAACCCTACACGTAAGCCCATCACCCGCGAGACCCATGATCCGTCTTACCCGTATGGAAAAATGGGCGGAAGTGGGCCTACAAATTTCACCTGTGGTTTCGATCGGATTGACATTTTAGACCCGAACCCACCCGTACCCGCCCGTTGTCCACCCCTATTATATGGTGTCCAAATGACATCATCATCAATCAATGCATTGAGCCTCCATTGGTGTTTTGCAATTAAATATATCAACTTTCATTTTTAGTCTTTCTAAAAAATTCCTTCAAACTTTGATCCTTCTAAATTTTCGGTTATCAATTTTAGTCTTTTCCTTTTTACAAAAGTTCATGTTGCATGTTCTAATTGACTTTTTTTTATAACATGTCATTGTTAAGACTTTAAAATATCATTAACTTCATAACTTAACTATTTAATCTTTAATTTAACAATTTAATATTTAATTTGAAGTTATAGATAAATTATAAAGATTCAAGATTAAATAGTCAAATTATTAAACTATTTAAAATGATCTTTTTAAAGCAGGAATCAATTGTGATCCATTGTGTATTTTTTGTGGGCAACATAATGAGACAACTTTACATATCTTTATGGAGTGTAACTAATCAAAGCAAGTCTGGTTTGCTTCCTCTTTAGGTCTCGTATTTAACTCACGTGATTTCAGGTACGTACCATTTCATGAGTAGTTGAAAAGAAATACTATGGATACGAATGAAAATGTGATTGTACATTTATATTGGCCTTGTGTTATGAAATATGAGGTGCTAGAAATAATAAATTTTTTAGGGGACTGCTGTTGATGTTACTACCCTTGTTCAAAAGACACAAATATATTGTTAATTTTAAGAGCGTTAGTGCGATGTTGTTGGATGCTCTATGAGGAAGGGTTTGGAATTTGCTAAAGATCTGTCGTTCTTGAATCTTATAGCAGAATGCGGTCATGGCATTGAACGCTCATCAACAATCTCCCACCTATGTTTGTTTTGTTATTAGAGATTGTATTAATTTTAAGGTATAATTGATCCCGCGGTCCCTTAACTTAATTTCAGGTAACACTTCAGTCCTTTATTTTTTTTTTTCGATTTAGTCTTTTATTTAATTTTAAGTAACAATTTGATCATTTATGTTATAAAATGTCAATAATGTTATCATTTTTTTTACAAAAATTCAAAAAATTCATCAAAATTTTCAAACAAAACCAATAAAATTAATTATCATCTTCAATATAATGCAAATTTCATCAAATTTATAACTCAAATCTTCAAATAAACTCATATTTTCATTCTTTATTTGATGAATTTGATGTTGTTAGAGATGGAAATATGAGTTTATTTGAATATTTAGTTATGCATTTGATAAATATATGAATTTTCTTGAAATTGGTATTGAATTTTATGGGTTTTGTTTGAAGATTTTGATAAATTTTCTAAGTTTATGTAAAGAAAGGATAACATTTTTGATATTTTAATATATAAAGGATCAAATTGTTACTTAAAATTAAATAAAAGACTAAATCGAGGGGAAAAAAAGAAGATAAATGACTGAAGTGTTACTTGAAATTAAGTTAAGGGACCGCATGAGCAATTATGTCTAATTTTAATATTTGCTTCATATTTTAGGTTTTTTACATGTTAGACGTGAGGCCAACCAAGCTTTCAATTATTTAGGTAAATATGCTCTTTATAATTTAGATTGTAGATGGATTGAAAAGACTCCACCATATTTTCTGTTGTCTTACTTTTTGATTTGTTGTCAGACTTTCTTTATTGAAATTATCATTGACGTCAAAAATAAAAAAAACATTAGATACAATTGAATACTATCAAAGAAAGGATGTGTAGCAACTAATTACCTGAACACCCCATTGTTTAAGTGTTTAAAAGAAGAGGACTTCTATGATGCATTCTTTAATTTTATTTCTATGGTGCATTCGTTAATCTTTTTTTTTGTGTGTATTTAATTGCTTTAGCCAATAGTAAGAAAGGTAAAGTAATTTAGCAATATTAGTGTTGGTAGTCTTAAAAAAATATGTGTAGATAAATTTTTGGTTATTGCATAAAATTTATTAATAATTTTTTTAAAAATATTCGCATATCAGTCTTACTTTTTAATTTATTAATAATTTTTAAAATTATTTTTTAAGTATTTCAAGTAATTAATTTGTTGAAATTTTGTTTCGAATAATATGTTGTATTTACTTTTGAAATTTTTTACTTTATTATTTAACTTTTCGACTAATTTTTTAAATTTTTTTGAGAAAACATTTTTAATTCACACGAAGGAGAATACAAGGGTCAAACCCATGACCCTTAAGCTCAAACGTGAATATTTTTCCATCTAAGATAAAATAATTACCGTGAAAAATGTAAGCAAATCTAATATAAGAATGAACTCTTGGATCATCCAAATTTAAATTTATATGTCATAATCAAGTAGTTGAAATTTAACCGATGGATAATCAAAAATAACTAAATATGTTGTAGAAATTATAATTTCGATCATCCGACGGTTCAATCTTAACAAAGTAAACTAACTATGATTTAGAAATTCTAATTTCGACACTCCAACAGTTCAATCTCAAATAATTAAACTCATTATAACTAAGAAATTTTAATTTCAACAATCCAACGGTTAAATCTTAGCTAATTAGGCTAAATAAGACTAAGAAATATTAATTCTGACGATCAAACGATTCAATCTTAACTAATTAGACTAACTATGACTTATAAATTCTAATTCTAACAATCTAACGGTTCAATCTAAACTAATTAGACTAAATATGACTAAGAAATTATAATTTCAACGATCCATCAGTTCAATCTAAGCTAATTAGACTAACTATGACTTAGAAATATAAATTTCAATGATTGAACGGTTCAATCATAACTAATTAAACTAAATATGATTTAAAAAAATCTAATTTAGACGAACAAACAATTCAATCTTAACTAATTAGACTGACTATTGTTGAGACAAAATCTCTCAAATGATTTTAATGATAACAAAATTGTTTAAAGATTATGATTATGTGTTATGACTAATCTGTGCTTTTGAGTGAATTATTATAAGAAAACATGTTAATCATCAATTAGAAAAAAAGGGAGAAAAATCTGGGTTAATTCATTAAGGTTTCAAGCTGGAGGATGGGACAGATCCTTGAGAGGATGGGTCTTCAAGTTGAAATTTGCCATCCTCGCTGGAATAACGTTTTTAGTTCATCAAAAGAGGTCAAACCAGCATGAATAAATAATATATAAAGCATTTGATCAAAAGAAGTCACAAGGCTAGCCATACAAGGTCCGAGGATAGGTTCATAGCTTTGGTGTTCAAGAAGTCACATGTTTGCAAAACACCATCCCATGTGCAAAAGCTATGGGCAGCCCTATATTTCATTCTTGGATGATTGGAAAAAAAAAAAAAGCAAAGTCAATATTTAGAAAGACAACTGCAAACAAGCTCAAAATAGAAGTCACAAGTCTTGAAGAATGAAAAAACGAAAAAGGCTACACAAGCCCAACGCTCAATGCTAGGCTGAGGATGGACTACATAGATCCAAGCACAGCTGATGGCATTTTCGTAAATATGATGAAAGACCATGGATTGATTTGAATTGATCCCAAACGATCACAAAGGCTTGTCTCATGGAAAGAACATCTCAAGAACTCTATAAAAGGCAGCAAGCTATCCATCATTCGAACACACAACAAATATTGCAGAAAAAGATCAAGAATCTTAAAGTTTATAATAAGCAATATTCATCTTCTCATCATACTTTCTACAATCCATACACTAGATCTTTGAAATATCTTTTTAGAAAGTGTTTAAGTTGAGAGAAAACAAATCATACTCATATCACTCTGTAATTTTCAAGTTAGTTGAACTTGAAAATATTTGAAAGTTGATTGTAAGCTTGGTGAAGCTTGAGAATACACAAAGTGTAATCATCCTCTTCAAGAGGCTGATCTGTTGATCTTTAGTGAAATCTCACAAGGTTGTGAGGACTAGACGTAGCCATCATTGGGTGAACCAGGATAAAAGTTGTGTGTCTATCTCTTTACATTTTCCTTGCATTTATTCTGTTTTCATTTGAAAAGTTTAAAAAACCATTTTCCAGTTAGCATCCTCACTGAGAGGACAGAAACTCATAAACTCTTAAAACTATTTTTAAACGCCAAAATCCCTATTCAACCCCCCTTCTAGTGATATTTAGCTCCATCAACTATGATTTAAAAAATTTAATTTAAATGATCTAACGGTTAAATCATAATTATTTAGGCTAAATATGACTTAGAAATATCAATTTCAACGATCAGACGGTCCAATATTATAACTTATAAATTTTAATTCCGACGATTCAACGGTTCAATCTTAACTAATTAGACTAAATAAGACTTAGAAATTTTAATTTCGACAATAAAATGGTTCAATCATAATAATTAGATTGACAATGACATAAAATGGTTCAATCATAATAATTAATTTCAATCATAATAATTAATTTCGACAATAAAACGGTTCAATCATAAAACGGTTCAATCATAATAATTAATTTCGACAATAAAACGGTTCAATCATAACAATCTAACGGTTCAATCTTAAGTAATTAGACCAAATATGACTTAGAAATTCTAATTTCGACAATCAAACGGTTCAATGTTAATTAATTAGACTAACTATGATTTAAATTTTTAATTTCAATGATCCAACAGTTAAATCATAAATAATTAGGCTAAATATAATTTAGAAATACTAATTTTGACGATTAAGTAGTCCAATATTAACTAAATAGAGTGAATATGACTTATAAATTCTAATTTCGACGATCAAAGTGTTCAACCTTAACTATTTAGACTAAATATGACATAGAAATTTTAATTTCGAATATCAAATGGTCAAATCTTAACTAATTAGATTAACTATGACTTAGAAATTCTAATTTCAACGATTCAAGAGTTCATTCTTAACTAATTAGACTAAATATGACATAGAAATTCTAATTTAAACACTCAAACGGTTCAATCTTAATTAATTAGACTTACTATGACTTTAAAAAATTAATTTTAATGATCCAAGAGTTAAATCTTAACTAATTAAGTTAAATTTGACTTAGAAATACTAATTTTGGTGATCAAACGGTCTAATCTTAACTAATTTGACTAACTATGACTTAGAAATTCTAGTTTCGACAATCTAACGGTTCAATCTTAAGTAATTAGACTAACTATTACTTAGAAATTTTAATGTCACTTATAAATGTAATTTTTGACAATCAAAGAGTTTAATCTTAACTAATTAGACTAACTATGACTTAGAAATTCTAATTAATTTCTACAATCCAACGGTCTAATCTTAATTAATTATCCTACATGTGACTTAGAAATTCTAATTTCGATGAATCAAAAATTCAATATAACCTAATTAGACTAATTATAATTGAGAAATTCCAATTTTGATAATCTGATGGTTCAATCAAGAAATCAAACTAAATATGACTTAGAAATTATATGCCAGAGAATTATAATTTTGATAAATTAACAATTCAATCTTAACTAATTAAACTAATTCTCACTCTATAATTTTAATTTTGATGATACATCAACTCAAACTTAACTAATTAAACAAACTATGACTTTGAAATTATTATTTCGATTATTCAGCATTTCAATCTTAATTAATTTGATAAATCATGACTCTAAAATTATAATTCTTATGATCCAACGATGCATTTTTTTACTTCAATTAATAATTAATATATCATATATGAATAAATAAACATTTAAATTATATAATATATATATATATATATATATATATATATATATATATATATATATATACTTTCTATTAACCTTACAAAATTGAAACAAAACGCATTACCTTGGTGGCGAAGATTTTATATTTTTTGAAACAAAACAAGACACCATTTTATTGAATATGAGAGAAATCTACACAGAGGGGGGAAATAATTTCAGAAGGGGGTTGTGCTTCCAATTACAATTAGGGTTTGCAATTGCAATCCTTTAGCTAAAGCATGTGTCACAACATTTCCTTTCCTATTCACAAACGTAAATCTGCCACTTTGGAAAATGCTTTTCAGAATTAAAAGAAATTAGTTTAATTTTAATTAACTTAGAGACTCAAGTACAATGTAAAAGTGAGGATATATTGTAGCTGCAACACACCCTATAATCTTGACTTAGCTTCATTAAATAAAATGACAATAAATGATTAGTTATTGATTTAACTTTACCAATTTATGTGTATAAAAAGGGAAGGATGTGCAACAACACTAATTATTTTGAGGCTTTGAGCAATAAGAGTATGTACTGAGCTTTAGGTGTTACTATTTATGTGTATAAAAAGATGTATCTAATACACATTAATTAAAATTTATGAGAAGTACTAACACACTATCTAATACACATTTTTTAACACTCTTTTTTATTGATTAAAATTTACATGAAACTTGCTAAATCATGTGATCACATCAATTTGGTGGGGTCCATTAAAATTTCTACCAATAAAAAGAAGTGTATTGATAGATATATGTAAGAAAGTGTATTGTTAGCATTTTTTTTAATAATTATATCAGTAATAAGAATGTCAATTGAGCTTCAGATCTCCTTGTTTAAAATGTATATAAGAAAGGAATATTTACAACTAATTTTTCACATAATTTTGAAATGGTTCAAGTATTTGATATAGAGATTACTACTAAATTGACCCTATCAAATTTGTTGAAAGCGTAGTACCGAAACATCTTATTGAAAACGTGTTTAGTGTCCGATACATGTCGATATCAGAAATTGACATGTCGACACTAACACATTGATTACATTCATACATTAACACGACATCAACACATTTATTACAATCATTAATTAATTGATTGTAATAAAAAATAACCCTTGTTTCAATGGAGAGTTTACACTAGTCTTTTCAATGTTAGATATTTAAGTGTTAAAATTGCTGATCCTTTATATCTATCTCATAAAAAAATTTACTATCTTAATATTTGAAGTGTGGCTTTATAACGTTTTTCACTCGAAAAAAAGAGAATGAGAAACCATATAATCAAAAGTGTGGCTTTGTAACATGTTTCTCTTCATCCATTTTAAAAGAGAACAATTGATGTTTCAAGAAGAGCCTATTTGAAACTGATTTAGTCATGTAGAGAGATTCAAGTTTAAGCCATAAGGCTGTTGTTGTTGGTTCCCTTGCAACTTCCCTCAAAGCTTTGTCTTCAAGACACAAGATGATAATACTCTTTGCTTTTTCAATCAATTCTTCCTTTTCTTGAGTTGACATTGTTGCAGGAAGAGCTGATTCACCCTTCAATGCGTTCACCAAACCTTGTTGTACTATAACAACATGCATCTTTATCTTCCACAGATCAAAATCATTTGATCCATTAAACTTTTCAATATCAAACTTTGTGGTTCCAACCATTGTTGCTCCCTTCCCATAGACGGCGCCAATTGTTAAAACAATATTGGGATTTGCAACAAGAATTAACCAACAAAATAGAAAACTAACAAATGCAGAAAAAAGAAACGAAATGGAAAACGTTCTTTGTTTTCTGCTGAAAACGGAGAATGTTCTGAAAACCAGAAAAAACCAGAAAACCAAAAAACGGAAACCGATTATTGTTCTCCGTTTCTGTAGTTTTGAAAACCAGTTCTTTCAATCAAATTAAACGAAAAATAAAGAAAGATAAGGGAAGAATAACACCCAGATTTACGTCTTCGGTCTCAATTATTGAGACCTACGTCACGGGCAAGCAAGCAAGATTAATCCACTATTGTTAATTGAACTTTATAATATTAAATCCTTCTCAAGATTGATCTCCTAGTATCTATCACTGTTTATGAACCAGCAATACTACCCTTTTCACTCAATCTTTCTTTCTCTCCCTTGAATCTTCTTTCTCTGATTTCCTATAAGTCACGAATTGATTATGCCTCTCTCAGTTTTCCAGCTATATTGCTACAACAACACCTTAAGCTGCTACAATTTACAGCTTTATTTATAGTATACAAGAGCTAACTAACTATAACCACCTATCATAACTAACTTGGCCAAAGGTAGTTATAACAACCACTAAAGCTTAACCAACTTTAGTTAGATGATTTGAGGCACATATTCACATGGATGTTTGATTGTTGCAAAGTCAAGTTAAGAGTGATAGGCAAATCTCGTGTGTCAGGCTTCAAGATATGGAATTGATATTCACAGCTGTATATCCGCAAATACTCTGTCTTTTAAGCACGTGCGTGTTAAGAAGTTAGATGTGAAAATATTATTTTAAAAGAACTTTAATCATTTCTTTGAAATTTTAAATTTTAATATATATTACACAATTTAATTTTTATTTTCTTTTTTAATTTTTTAGATATTTATTAACACGTCCCTTCATATTAATTTTTGGGTGTGAGTCGGCTATTAAAATAATACGATGAAAAAATAATTTAAAGAGTTTAAATAAGAATTAAGTTAAACTTAGAAACTCAAATGTGTATTATTATCTAAAAAGTAAAATTATAAGTTAAAATGATTATTGTACTTTGTGCTCTTCATCAACTCAAATTAAACCTAGAAATTGAATAAGCTTCGTCTTCTTTAAATTCAAAAAACTCCAACAACTTCATTTTTTTCTTTACCATCTTCTTCCTCACCTTATTTTTTATTGTCCATTTTTATCATCTCCATTCAACAACATCTTCTTTATCTCCACAGAAATAAAGTATATTTACAAAAAACACCAGTATAAGTACCCATATATATCCCCCTTAATACCTACTTGAACAATTCCCTCATTAATACTTACTTGAACAAATCCCCTATTAATATACATTTTTATTTCATCAATAAAGTTTCATTCTTTTCCTCAATGTCATTTGTTCTTCATATCTTTTCTTAGATTTTAAGTTTTATTAGATTATAAATATTCACACCAACAATAAATTAAAGATTCAGTTTGTTGGAATAATAGGACTGAGATGAACTCAGTCTATGCGCAGCAATCTTGTAGTTTTAAGATTGTGGAAGGAATGATACACACATTAATTTTGTAGAGAATTTGAAGAGAAGGAAGAGAAGAGAATATAGATGATTCTAATTAATGGAGTATATTTCACATTACAAAGTGTTATTCTTATATGTGTAACACAATTGCTGCAAGGCAAGTTATTCATACCAAACTAACTAACTAACAATATGTAACAAACCTTCTAAAATTGGTTAATAGGATAGTTATGAATTAAATCTCAACACTTCCCCTTAATTCATAACTGTTGAACACTTATAACACCAAGTTTCTTTCTTAAAAACTCAAATCTGTCAAGCTTTAGAGCCTTTGTAAAGCCATCTGCTAGCTGCACTTCAGTTGGGCAATATTGCACCTCAATCATTCCATTGTTCACTTGCTCTCTAATGAAGTGAAACCTTGTATCAATATGTTTACTTCTGCCATGTGAGATTGGATTTTTTGCAAGGTTAATAGATGACTTGTTATCAATTCTGAGTATAAGAGGCTTCATCACTTCACACCTTAGTTCCTTCATCACTGAATCCAACCATATTGCTTGACATGTTGCAAATGTTCCTGCAATATATTCTGCTTCACAAGATGAAAGTGCAGTCACTGGTTGCTTCTTTGTACACCATGATATAGCTGCTTCATTGAACTTGAAAACATAGCCAGACGTACTCCTTCTATCTGTGATGTCTCCACACCAATCACTATCCGAATATCCAATGAGTTCACTTCCTTCACCTTTGCTGCCATTAGGGAATAGCAGACCAAACGCCTTTGTGCCTTTTATATACCTAAGTATCCTTTTAGCAGCTATCAAGTGATTCTTTATTGGATCATGCATGAATTTGCTAATTACACTGACTGAGTAGTAGATATCAGGCCTGCTGTTGCACAGATAGCGCAGTGAGCCAACCATTAGTTTGAACAGTGTTGGATCGACCCTTTCTTCCTCACTGCACTCATCAATTTTTGAGTTTGTCTCTAATGGATTTGAAATTGAATTGCAGCTGTTCATTTTAAATTTATCAAGCAGCTCTCCTATATACTTCTGCTGGTGCATAACTGTTCCTGTTTTCATTTTCAGAAATTCCATTCCTAAGAAAAATGAGAGTTCAACTAAATCAGTCATTTCGAATTCAGATTTTAACTTGTTTTTCACCTTTTCAATCTCTGATGCTTTGCTTCCAGTAATGAGCAAATCATCCACATATAAGCAGATTATCATGGTTTCTTCTTCACTTGAGCTCTGCACATATACACCAAACTCTGCTGAACATTTTTTGAAGCCTTTGAATTAGGACCTGATTGATTCTCTTGTTCCAGGCTCTAGGGGCCTGCTTCAAACCATACAAGGCCTTATAGAGTCTATACACCATGTTCTCATTGCCTTGTACTTCAAAACCAGGAGGCTGTGACACAAACACAATCTCTTCAAGTGGACCATTTAGAAAGGCTGATTTTACATCTAAATGATAGAGTGACCACCTTTTCTTGCAAGCTAGGGCCACTACTAATCTTATAGTTTCAAGCCTTGCAACTGGAGCAAATACTTCATTGTAATCAATACCATGTTTTTGTAAGAAACCTTTAGCCACCAGCCTGGCCTTATGCTTTGAAATTTTCCCATCAGGATTTAATTTCAGTTTGAAGACCCACTTCACATCTATTTTCTTTTTCTTATTTGGCAAGTTAACTAGCTCCCATGTTTGATTCTTCTCAATGGATTGGAGTTCTTCCATCATAGCCTTTTTCCATGCATCTATCTTCAGTGCTTCTTTATAATTAAGAGGTTCAGAGTCTGCTAACAATGCAAAGTGAATGATACCACCTTCATCATTTACTGCATTATCAGAAATCAATTCACAGTCATTCAGCCTGCTTGGAGCTTGTCTGATTCTTTGAGGTCTCATAGTTGCTGCCACTTCTTCTGGTTCATCTACATCATTATTGTTCACTTCTTCATTATCTGATTCATCACTTGAATTGGGATAAATGCAGTTTTGTTGATTCTCTTTGTTGTATACTGGTTCCTCTTCCCATTTCCACTTCTCAGCCTCATTCACAATTACATCCCTGCCGATATGCACCTTTTGAGTTACAAGATTATAAAGCTTATAGGCACCTGTAGGATGATAGCCTATAAGTATCATAATTTCATTCTTATCTTCAAGTTTGCTTCTCCTAACATCTGGTATATGTTTATAGCATAATGAGCTAAAGACATTGAAATGCTTCACACTAGGTTTTCTTCCACACCAAGCTTCCTCTGGAACCTTCAGATTTAGCTTCTTTGTAGGACATTTGTTTAGAATGTAAGCAGCTATAGTGACTGCTTCACCCCAGAACTTGTGTGGTAAGGTTTTCTGCTTGATCATGCTTCTTGCCATATTCAGTAGAGTTCTGTTTCTTCTCTTAGCAAGTCCATTGTGCTGAGGTGTATATGGAGCTGTCACTTCATGCATAATACCTTGACTGACACAGAAAGCCTCAAATTCTTTTGAGGTGTATTCTCCTCCACCATCAGTTCTCAAGATCTTAATAGATTGGTCACTTTCCTTTTCTATTAAGTTCTTGAATTTCTTGAATACCTCTAAGGCTTCACTCTTAAGCTTGATTGTATACAGCCACATCATTCTTGTAAATTCATCAACAAATGTGATGAAGTATCTGCTTCCCCCCAATGAAGATACTTCAAAAGGACCACATATATCAGAGTGGACTACTTGCAGTGCTACACTAGCTCTTTTAGGTGCTTCAGACACAAATGGGAGTCTACTTTGCTTACTTTTCACACACACTTCACAAATTGCTTTTCTGACATTCAATTTTGGCAGACCATACACCAGTTCTTTAGAATTCAAATCACTAATACTTCTAAAGTTTAGATGACCATACCTCTTGTGCCATAAATCTTCAACATCTTCATTCACTGCTGCAAACAGGCACATCATTTTTTTCACTTGAGATGTTGCATCTGTTGGTTCTATTCTTTGACATGTTTGATTTGAGCACCAACTTCTTCTTTGCATCAAACAGCTTCAAGGAGTCTCCATCCATAGTTACTGAGAATCCCTTCTCCACCAGTTGACCAATGCTCATGAGATTACACTTCATCTCAAGGACATACATCACATCTGCAATAATGATTCTTCTGCCATCATTGCTTTTGATCACTATATTTCCACTATCTTCAGCCATAAGGTTTCTACTGTCAGCCAGTTTGATGCTTGTTTTCTTGCTAGTATCAAAGCTTGTCAACCATTCTCTATGTGTTGTCATGTGGTTTGAGCATCCAGAGTCAAGAAACCATTCTTCATTCTTAATCTTCTCATCACTGGTAGTAGCCATCATCAACACTGTACTGGAATCATCTCCATGAGCCAGATTTTCTTCTTCATCATCCTTTTGATCTTTCTTGAACCAACACTCATCAGCAAAGTGCCCATACTTCTCACAGTTGAAGCATTGCACCTTACTTTTGTCAAAATCCATCTTCTTGTTCTGACTTTTGCCAAGGCCTCTTTTCCTTGAAGATTCAGCTTTGTCTTGAATCTTGTTCTTACCATTGTTGGACCAATTTGCTTTTCTCTTTCCCTTTTTCTTGAAATCCTTTTGATTTCCCTCCTTCTTGGTAGTTTGAACTTGAAATTCTTGTTGAATTGATCTCTCAGAACTTCTATCAAACACCAGGAGCTCATGTGCTTCCAATAAATTTTGCAGCTCTTCAATTTTTATAGTTTTCACATCCTTTGCTTCTTGAATAGCTACAACTATGAAATCAAATTTTGGACTTAAAGATCTCATCACTTTTTCTACTACCATGTGATCAATAATGTTCTCCCCACAAGTTCTCATTTGATTGACAATGGCTGTTAATTTTGAGAAGTAATCACTTACTTTCTGATCTGTTTCCATCTGCATCATCTCATACTTTCTTCTATAGGATTGTAGCTTCACTTGCTTCACCTTTTCTCCTCCAGTGTGATAGTTTTCTAAGATGTCCCATGCTTCTTTGGATCTTGTTGCTCAAGAAATCTTCTCAAAGTGCTGATTGTCAACATTCTGCTGAATGTAGAACAAGGCCTTGCAGTCTTTCCTCTTGGCTTCCTTGAATGCAGTCCTCTGTGCATCAGTTGGATTCCCCACCAAATCCTCATAGCCATTCTGCACAATTTCACTCACTTCATGTGCTCCAAATAAAGATTTCATCAAAGCACTCCATCGATCCCAGTTCTTGCCATCAAGAACCAGAATATTTGATCCAAAACCATTGTTGTTCATTTTTTCTTATCAAGAATTTATCACTCAGTGTTTCCCTTGATTGTTCCCCTCTCTTTTCACTCGTGTTTCCCTTGATTTTTAACCCAGCTCTAGATGCCAATTGTTGGAATAATAGGACTGAGATGAACTCAGTCAATGCGCAGCAATCTTGCGGTTTTAAGATTGTGGAAGGAATGATACACACATTAATTTTGTAGAGAATTTGAAGAGAAGGAAGATAAAAGAATAGAGATGATTCTCATTAATGGAATATATTTCACATTACAAAGTGTTATTCTTATATGTGTTACACAATTGCTGCAAGGCAAGTTATTCATACCAAACTAACTAACTAACTAACAATATGTAACAAACCTTCTAAAATTGGTTAATAGGACAGTTATGAATTAAATCTCAACACAATTTTTAGATTTGTTTGAGAAAGAAGATGACAAAGAATAAGATCAAAACATTGGAGGAGGTTTTTTGAGTTTGAAGAAGATAAATTTCTTTCATTTTCTGGGTTTAATTATTAGTTGAAGAAGATGAGGATGAAGAACAAGTTTATGGCTTTTTGGTTTATTGAAAAATGAGTTTTTGTTTTAGAAAATGCAACTTCTTTAATTTTCTTGGTTTAGTTTATCAATGGATGAAGATGATGACGAAGAAGAGGAAAAATTTATTATTTTAAGTTTTAGACAAAAATACACATTTGATCATTTAAAATATTTTTTCTATCAAAACGTAAATCATCAAATCGGAAAAGAAAATCTTAAAGAAGAAAAAAAAATTAAGTTAAACTTACAAAACTTAAATTATATATTAGCCAATTAATAAATAAAAAACTCACCATGTGATGTGTGTATATTATAAAGTAGAGAACATTTTTTTCATAAATAATTCTACGGAATCAGTACTAAAAAATAACTGTTATATTTAAAATTTCACATAAATGATTAATAAAATTGAAAATCGTAATTTTATCAAATTATTCTTATTAATTATTGATATATTTAGAGACGGATTCATAAAAATATTACACGCGTGTCAATCTGAAAAATTATCATATATATATATATATTATCTCATAATGAATAACACATTTATTTATTTTAGAAATATATCACATATATATATATATATATATTATCTCATAATGAATAACACATTTATTTATTTTAGAAATATATCACTTATTATGATACCGGATATGTATTTTGTTAAACAAATATTACATTATTATGACAATTAAATAAATTAATTATATATAATAGAGAGGGGTCAAGACCCATGGTGACCTCTTCCTAGATGTATAGCAATTATTATAAATGTTATAGTTGAGAAAACAATAAATTAAATGTGATGCTCATGTAATTACTAAAAGGTAAATAATTATTTGCTCAAAAATAATTATTTAGTTGATGAAATTGTGATATTAATATGAAAGTAATACAAAGCAGACGTATCAAAAAGGTCGTTGTAGTATAGTGGTAAGTATTTTCGCCTGTCACGCGGGTGACCCGGGTTCGATCCCCGGCAACGGCGTCTTTTTTGTTGCTTTTTCTTAGCTTGGTTCTTGTTTATTATGATCTATTTGTATTTAATTTAAATTTGCAATATTACAACATGTATATCACTGTTGGGAGGAATAACATGTACATATTTAGATTGTTAATGTTATAATATTATGTTTTATATATCCATTTTAAACCATTTTTTTTATTATAAGTGAAAATATATTACATAGTAATAAAAAAAGATATTATCTTCATTGTCTAAAAAACAATTGGTGTTTTTTGTTTCAATTTACAATACTCACCTCTTAAATAAAAGCGGTTCTTCTTTCTTATTATAAACAATTTTAACCAATTGCACATAAAGGTTCTTCTTTCTTATTACAAAAATGTCTTTAATCAATAAATTAAATGAGTCAAAAAAGATCTCTTATACATTTTTTGTGACTTATTCACTTGTCAGTCTCTATTTAGAACTACGCAACTTTGAAGTTTTTCTTAAATTGTACAACAAATAATATGAAAAATTGCTTCAATTAATGTAGTAGTAGTATTGGAAAATCATACAAAAATTTATTGAAAGGCATAAGAGAGATGGTAAAATTAAAAATTGAAAAGTAGTAGAAATTAGTTATAATAAGAAACAAAAATAATATCGAAAAAAATAAGAAACAAAAAAGTTTGATATTTTTATGTTGGAGAATTAGGGGGAACACAACATTAACAACGAGCTAAACGTCTAGGATTTCTAACATACTTTGACGCCACATCTCAATCTAAAATCTTAAGACAATAAGTATATGAGTCAGTACTCTTATATATCCAACATTTTCTCTAATCATATTCGATGTAGGACTAACCAGTCACAATTGAATTCCAAGAACATTTCCATCAAATACGAGTCACCAAACAACACTAGACTTTGCCCTCATTTAAATTTCAACATTTTGCTTATAACAAATTATGGAGGGAGTACCCAGCAGAAAGCACCAAAATGCAGAATATAAAAGGAATTTAAAGAAAAAGAAAAATCTAATGAGCCAAGTTTTCTTCAATATTCTTATGTGTTTTTATTCGTTCACCAATTATGTGTGGTTTTTTCCTTTGGGCATAGTCAGCTCATAATCTTTTGAGGAAAATTTTAGGATGATTCTACTTTGCACTCCCACAGCTGTACCTGTCACCCTCTCGATCAACGTAAAAATACAATTTTGTCATTTTAACCATTTATAATAAGTTTCAAAATTGATAGTTTCAAAAGTTTCAAATTTTTAAAAATTTCAAATTTTTGAAATAAAGATTACATTTCAAAAATTTTGAAAGTTTTGAAAGTTTCTAAATCTGGGAAGTTTCGAAATTTTTCTATTTTGAAAGTTTTGAATTGTTCGAAAGTTTCAAAAATTCTGGAATTTTCTATTTTGAAAGTATCGAAAATTCTGGAATTTTCTATTTTGGAAGTTTCGAATTGTTCGAAAGTTTCAAAAATTCTAAAAAAATGAGAAGTTTAAAAGGACAAAATTGTAATTTCACGTTGATTGGAGGGTGGCAGGTTTAGGTGTGGGGGTGCAAGGTAGAATCCTCAAATTTTAGTCTATACTCCACACATATACTTTTATTCCACATTTTATTCAACCTACTTATTTTATCACTTTTTAACAAACTAAAAAAACAAGCAAAAAAATAATTGTTCCATCCCACCATCTTTAATTATGTTTCATAAAATTTAAAGTTTGAATTTTTTGAAACACAAATATATATGTAAAAACTTAAATTTAAATTTTTCGTAAAATATAATTGTGTTTCGTAAATTTATTTTAAATTTTTTGGTAGACACAACTTTATAATGTTTATGTTTTGAATGTTTTTTGATTTATTGATAAACTTTTCAAAAGTTTTTCGATTTTGCAATTTTTATTTGAAAAATATAGTTGTGTTCCAAAAAACTCATACCGTAAATTATTTTAAAATACTTTTATGTTTCGAAAAACTTAAATTAAGGTTTTAAGTACACACTTTAACATTGTGGTTTAAAAAAAATGATATACTGAGAATTTTTTTATTCCAGATTCGATTTTTTTTAAAAAAAAAATTGTGATTTTTGGTTTGTTTTTAAGAAAATAAAAATAAAATAAAATTTCTATTGAAATGTGAAGATAGGAGTATAAAGTATCGAATATAGTAGGGGTGTATATGGGCGCGGGTCGACCCGCCAACTCGATCACCCAATCCAACCCACCTTGATTTTTACCTGTACTCGGTCACTTTCAGGTCCAACCCGATCCAACCCGTTGAAACCCGCTTATATTTGGTTCGGGTAATGGGTTCAACAATTTGAATCCGTTGATCCGACCCGGTAACTAGTTATAATATTTTTTTTTTAATTTTGTTTAGCAACCTAATAGGGTTTCATTACTCTTCTTCTTCTTCTTCAGATTTTCAGCGGCCGTCATCCACCTTCTTCTTCTGTTCCATATTTGCGTCCACCTTCTGTTATTGCTTTGTTTTATGCATATTTTACTTATTTATTATTTCTTCTTCTTTTATCTCCTCACTTTTATGATTGATATTTATTTTGCAAATTTCCAATTGTTCCCTTCCCGTAATTTGAGGAACTTGTTAAGTGTTTGGACTTGAAATTGACATTGCTTAGAATTGATGAATTTTCATATTTTATTGATTTACTGTTGATTTTTTTTTTTTTGTGAGAGGTTGTTGGCTTTTTTAAAGAATTGAATGATGTGATTGAAATTTTATAGTTTTTGAGACATTCAAGTATTAAATATATTTTCATTCAATAAATTTTTTCGTAAAATAAAAAACAGGTTATTATTTATGTATAACCCACCACCCCAACCCAACCTAACCCGTTCTTGATCGGGTTGGTTCGGTTCGGGTTAAATGAAAAAAATACGGATTTAGAACTTAACCCAACTCAAAGATAATCGGTCGGGTCAGGTATCAGATTTTGTCAAAACCGGCGCAACCCAACCTGCATACACCCCTAGAATATATATTCTAGGGTAAAAATTTCTCTTTTGACATTAAGGCTTCTTCTTATTTTTCTTGGGCCTGAGTTTTTTGGATGGGTTGTTAAGTGTGATTTAGAGTTTTAAATCCATGATTTTTATTTTCAATTTTTAAAATGTCATATTTTTTCTCATCTATTATTTTGAAGTTGGATTTTTTTTATAATAACATGGAAATAAGTTATAAAATAAGAAATTACTTAGACAATGTGATATATATTTTGATTAAATTAAAACTAGTTGTTAAGCGATACTACATTGATCACAAACTATATTATGCATGTCCTCATTATTTTGATCAACTTTTAATTTAGAATTAATTATACATTCGTTATTTGGAGTTTGAACTATTTTCGATTATAGTCAATCTAGTTTTTTAGCTACTTTAGTTCTCTATTTTAAAAATTAATTAAATATAATTTTATTATCAAATATCTTTCACAATTCTTTTAAAGTGTGTTTGGATGAAGTGATTTTTTAAGGGAATTCAAATTCTTCAATGCAAATTATCTTATATAGATAATCAATTTAGAAAATGTTCAAAATGAAGAGATTTCGTGAGATATTTTGTCAAAACTAAATTAAGAAAATTTTAAATACCACATAAAACCTAAGAATTTTAAATTTTCTCTCTACTTTATAAAATATGAATCATGAAATGATCTATATAGTTTTTCAAATTTACAATTTTGACGCTATATGTTTCAAAATTTGCATTAGTCCCTATATTTTTCCTGTTCTTTTTGCAAATTGATCCTTAAATTTTCAAATTAGTCTGTTAAATTTTGCAAAATAGTCCAGCAACTTTTCCAAAAATTCAGTTTTGGCCCAAATTTAATTTTTAATTTTGCCTCTAAACTTTTAAAATTTATAATAATAGTCCAATTTTAATAGAACAATTGTTTCATCCAAACAACACAATTTAGAAATCAAAAGAATTCAATTGAAGCATTTTAATTGCTTAAAATTCTAGTTTCTCTAGAATTTCCAATTACCCCATCCAAACACACTCTTGATAATTGAGATTCAATGATGCATTTGATATGTAAAATAAAATCAAAAGTTTAAAAATAAAATATTTAATAAAATTTGAAGATTTTTCGGCAATGCGGGATAATGGTTTCAAGAGAAGAAAATTGCGTATTTACTTGTATGTAGTTACATTGAGATTTCTAGGTGAAACAATATTTAAAACAAGGCTTAATTGTAGTTTTAGTCCCCCTATTTATACTGATTCACAAAATTGGTCCCCCTATTTTAAAAGTCGACAGTTTTGGTCCCACCATCAGATTTTTAAACTAAAAAACGACGATTTGATATATTTTAAATAATGTGACATACAATTCTATAATATAAAACCATCTAGATCCATTAATTATGCATATGTCATTAATTAAATTAAAAATACGAAAAAAATTCGAAGTTGAAAGTTAAGTTTTTACGACATTTTATTCCAATTTCATGGGTGTTAATCACTCTACATCATCGTATCATATGTCATGTTATTTAAAACATCTTACGTCATCATTTTTTAGCTAAAAAATCAGAGGGAGGGACCAAAACTTCAACTTTTAAAATAGGGGGACCAATTTCGTGAATCAGTATAAATAGAGGGACTAAAACTGCAATTAAGCCTTAAAACAATTTAATCAAATCAAATTGTGATTTTTTTAATAGACTATCTAAATTAGAGAATTGTTTACAAAAATGAAAAGGGTTGAGTGACTTAATTGAAACAATTAAAAGAACCATTTAATCAAAATTGCTAAAAAAAAGAAGACTAAAGTCACGAAAATAACACATAGCAGATGGAGCATAAATTATAATTTAGCCTTTAATTTAAATAAATTTATTAGAATCTACACCATTTAGTATACAAATATTATAGTGTCAATGATAGTAGGTGTCAAACTTCACATACTTACCATTTTAATAACTATGGGTAAAAGAAGAATTAAATCAATTCAATCGTTAATTTAAAAGTGTCTATTAGTAGATCACACTTATAATTTATATAGAATTGTTTACAAAAATAAAAAAAGGTTGATGGACTTAACTGAAACAATTATAAAAAAAAGCCATTTAGTCAAAATTGCTAAAAAAA
>JBBPBQ010000004.1:11490060-11501064 GCA_037974755.1 Cicer yamashitae
GCTAAAAAAAAAAAAAAAACAAGTAACGAAAATAACACATAGCTCAAATAGATGGACCAAATTTTGCATTTAATTTAAATAAATTTATAAGAATCTACACCATCTAGTATACATATATTATAGTAGTAGAATACGTTAGTAATAGGTATCAAATTTCATATACTTACGACCACACTAACTCTTTATAAAGAAGAATTAAATCAATTCAATCGTTTATTTGAAAGTGTTTGTTAAACAGATCACACCTATAATTCTTAGAATTTTTAAACTATATGATATTATATTAGATATTAATTTTTCAATTTTTTTTGGGTACAAATTGTCCTTTATATTTGTAAATATTTGTACCGATGATTTTAAGTTCAGATCAGCAAAATTGAAACTCCAAATCCTTTCAATTTTTTTAATAAACTCGTGTAATTTTTAAGGAATTTTGATTAAAGTTATCTGAAAAATATAAACTCTCAATCAATTTTTAGAAAAAATAATTAAACAAGAGAGAATTAAAGTAAGATATATATTAAGGTTCTTGAAATTAAATGTGAAATTCTCTTAATCCAGATCATGAAATCACAAATTTATTATGTTATTCTTTATATGATCAATAATAAAATTAACAGTAAAATTTTAGAAATCTCTATCAATAAATGATTGAAATGAAGTTACGACTAAAAAAATTTTTTAAAAAAAATTAAAGAATCAATTTGATATTTTTGTGTAATTTAAAAGATCGCATTATTTTGTCAATGTAAAATTATGTCAATAGGCTATACATCCCAACTCTACACATCCCAACTCTACTTTAATACATTTCCCACTCTAACAACTGTAATTTGGACTGTCCCAACTCTATCTTATTTGAACAGAAACCAACGATGTTAGCCCACAAATTAACTCTACACATCCCAACTCTACTTTAATACATTTCCCACTCTAACAACTGTAATTTGGGAAAATTGGTTTTCGTACCCGCCATTTGAGGTTGTACCCCCCAAATTCATAAAAACCCAAAATTGCCCACACAATTCACCATTCAGTAAAAGGTAAAAAAAAATTTACTCCCAAAATTTCATCCACTCCCAAAATTTCCGGTACGTATTTTTTCCCCCAAAAAATCCGGTAGTTAAAATGTAACTACCGGAAATTTCAAAACTTGTGAAATTTCCGGTAGTTATTTTCCTTTATCGGAAATTTCGCCACCAAATTTCCGGTACGTTATTTGTACTACCGGAAATTTGGGAGATCTGAAATTTCCGGTAGTTGTGTTTCACCAGAAATTTCAAAAATCCGGTAGTCAATTTGAAATTTTTTTATTTTTTATTTTTTTTTATATGTTGTTAATTTTTTATTTTCTTTTTTGTTGACATAGGTATGGAAAAAAGACAACCAGTGTGTATAGATTTGACTGAAGCATTCACAACCGATCAAATTTTTGAATCACGGGAAGCTGTCATATCATGGGTAAGAGAGGTTGGCCGTCGAAATCGAGTAGTTGTTATCATAACTCGATCCGACGTAGAGACAGGACAGAGAGGAAGGAAATCTAAATTAATTCTTGGTTGTGATAGAGGTGGAAAATATCAGTCAAATAAAAGTGAGTCAGGTACTTCAACAAAAAGGTGTGGTTGTCCGTTTAAAATTCGATCGAGACCATTGAAAAATGCTGAGGTTGAGGGATGGATTATTAGTTTAGTATGTGGACTTCACAACCATGAGTTAGTGGCTACTTTTGTGAATAATGCATTTGTGGGGCGCTTAAACGATGAAGATAAGAATCATGTTGACGAGCTGACAAAGTATCACGTTGCACTGAGGCATATCTTGTCATCTTTGAGGGATCGAGATAAGGAGAATGTGACTAGTATCTCTCAAATTTATAACCGTCGAAGCACATACAGAAAGAATTTGAAAGGACCTAGAACTGATATGCAACATCTGTTGAAGTTACTTGAAGCTGAGAAGTATGCATGTTGGACTAGGACTCATGGAGACTCCAACGTTGTGAGGGACATGTTTTGGACGCATCCAGATTCCATAACTTTGTTGAACATGTTCCATTTTGTATTGATCATGGATAGCACCTACAAAACCAACAAGTATAGGTTACCATTGTTTGAAATTGTTGGTGTAACTTCAACTGGGTTGACATTCAATGTTGCATTTGCTTATATGGACAGTGAGCGTCAAGAAAATTTCTGTTGGGCATTGGAGAAGTTAAAACAGTTGTTTCTTGCAAACACTCCATTTCCTCAGGTGATTGTCACTGATAGAGAACTTGCTTTGATGAATGCAATTGAAGTTGTATTTCCATCTTCAACAAATTTACTTTGTCAACTTCATATCAATAAAAATGTTGGAGCCAAATGCAAACAATATATATTGAAGAAAGATATGCAGGAACCCATTCTTGAGGTGTGGAAGAAAATTGTTTATTGTTCTGAAGAGAAGGAGTATGAGGAAATGTTGCAAATGTTTGAGCAAGCATGTGTCGATAATATTATTTTCTTTGAATCCTCACAAGGAAAGATTTGTCAAGCATGGACCAATCGAGTATTGCATCTAGGAAATACTACAACTAATAGGTACGTCATTAAAACTTTATTTTATTTGTTATATTTATACTTATATATGATTAATTTTGTTTATATATGATTAAACATGTATGATTTTTTGTTATATTTATACTTATATAAAATTTTGTTTATGTTTGAATATTAGGGTTGAGTCTGCTCATTGGTCGTTGAAGAAATTTTTGGAACATAGTAAAGGAGATTTCTGTAAGGCATGGTCTGGTATGCATGACATGTTGAAGTACCAAATTATTAAGATCAAAGGTTCATTTGAGACAAGTAAGGGTCGCAGAGAGCATATACACAACAATCCATTCTTTGAGAATTTGAATTGGGTTGTATCGAAGAACGCTTTAGCTGATATTGATCATGAGTACAAGAGAGTCAGGTATGTCGGTAACGACAAAGCTGCATGTGGTCGTACACTTAGAAACACTCATGGATTACCGTGTGCATGTGAGTTGGCACGGTACAAGTTGAAAGGTGTTCCAATTCCATTGGAGGCTATTCATATACAATGGAGGAAATTAACCATGAATACTGATAAAGAGGAAGAACAGTTGGAAAAGGATTCGGAGTTGGACATTACATGTGAGATGAATGTTATTTGGAAAATATGGAAAACACTTAATATTGTTGGAAAAAGGGCATTGAAGAGCAAGTTGCGTGAAGTTGCATATCTAGAAACAACATCAATGTGTGCCCCACCATCTAAGATCAAAACAAAAGGTGGTGTGAAGAAGAAAAAAGGCAATAAGCCGAATGGATTTGATGTATATCGCGACCCTTCATTTTTTGAACATGTTGATGCATCCCAACAAGTCTCCCAGCAAGCATCCAAACAAGTCTCCCAAACATCCAAACAAGTCTCCCAAGCATCCAAACAAGTCTCCCAAGCATCCAAACAAGTCTCCCAAGCATCCAAACAAGTCCCTCAGGTTAGAAAATATTTGGACAAGTTTCCTGCTCTAATTCATCCATATATTGTAGACGTAGTTAATGTTAAAGCAGATGGAAATTGTGGATATCGTGCTATTGCTGCTTTACTTGGCCATAGTGAAGAATCTTGGAGCATTGTGCGTCGACAATTGTATTTAGAGATTAAGTCCAAACCTGATTTATATCTTGCGTTATTCAAGGAACGTTTGCAAGAAGTGACTAACTCATTACTTGTATATGAACTGGGAAACCAACCAATGGAAAAGTGGCTGAGCATTCCAGATATGGGTTACGTGATAGCAACAAAATATAATCACGTTCTTGTGACATTGGCAAAAAGTTTTTGTTTGACTTTTTTCCCATTGACGGGTGAACACAGTGGAGACCTATCACGTGATCGTATTATCAGCATTGGTTTTGTTAATGACAGTCATTGGGTTCAGGTTAAATTGAAAGCAACATGTCCATTACCTCCACTAGCATGGCATTGGAAGGAGCACCGTAGCGATGAGTCTACATCATGGGCTATAGCGTATGCAGGACGTCTACAACATTGGGGTTCATTAGATTTAGAGGGTACATCAGATTATATGTCTTTAGCAGATGATTGACACTTTTGTAACAAGTTTTATTCAATACATATTATATGTTGTTTTTAGTTAATTAGTTTACATTCACCACATTGAACAAGATAAATAAATCTGAATAAAATAACACAATAAATATAAAGTCTAAGCAAATAACACAATTAAGTCTAAATAAAATAACACAATAAATATAAAGTATAAGCAAATAACACAATTAAGTCTAAATAAATAATAAAATAACAAAATAAATAATAAGTGTAAGCAAATAAGTCTAAATACTAGGACCAGCAACATCAGTATCACCTCCAGCATGACTAGGAGCAGCATCTGCAGCAACGTGAGGGGTCATCCTAGGATGAGATATCCTATAGTACCACTGGATGTACCCCTCAACAGTCTGGTGTGGATATGTAGCCCGATGCAACACTGCACGAAGGGCTCGAACAGAGTTCCGGTACATACTCCATTCGACATCCACATCACGTACTACAAGCATAGGTGGTGTAGGAGGGATATGCTGAGTATATCCGAACTGTCGAATGCACCTCTCTGGTAAATAAGGTATCATAGTGGAACACCAACGAATATGTCCAGTAAACAACGAAACAGACTAAAACTGTGTGGTAGAGTCCTCGTCGTAATTTACTGCCCATATAACCTCAGAATCCCTCAAAGCATCCAACTTTGCTCTGTAGTACGATACGCTCCCGGATGTTTGTTTAGCAGTCCACCGATACATCCGAGGCATGAAAGAAAGCGGCTCATGCAGTTCCCTTTTACATATATGAGGGAAGTGCTCATATATCCAGGTCTGTAAATAATAAAAACATACAAATAATTAATTAACCAAATTATCAAATAACAATATAATAAGTATGGAAAATAATATAATAGTACCTGAAAGAGAGATAAATATCCACCGATCTGCTTCGTTGCCAGTAGAGTACTATCTCTTAGATAGTCATATAGCACAACAAGTGCTGCTGGTCCCCAAGCCCATCTGTCACATGTATCAAGATTGTGAAACAGGAACAAATATTTAGCAGATACTAGTGTAAAACTTTTATCTGCTAATATCGTACACCCTACTAAATGTAGTAGGTATGCCCTGACTGCACAATCATATCGTCCATCACGCAGCTGTGTATAAAATACCGACTTCAACCACTCAAAGCTGTACGATGGACCTCTGTTAATCCTGGTCTCTGCCACTGCTTCATCAACAGTAACTCCTAGTAATTCAACGGCAGCAGTAATCGTCAGGTCTTCAGTGAAATTAGCTGGAGGGGTGAAGAACTCACCACAACATGGAATGCTGAGTAGACCCCTGACATCGTCCAGAGTGATAGTCATCTCACGAAATGGCAGGTGAAATGAGCTGGTCTCTGCGTGCCATCTCTCGGCAAAAGCTGATATTAGATTACCGTCAATCATACTCAGACTACATCGCTGCAGAGGACGTAGTCCAGATATAGTAATCCAATGATCAATCTCCGCAGGTAATACAGCTCTGATGTCAATAAATTTGGCCTGCTTCTTGCCATTTGAGACCACTTTAAGGGCGCGCCTATCCTGTTTAATTACAATAAATAACAAACACACAATAAATTAAAATTTAAATAATGATTATAAAACTTAAATATAACAAATTATACTACAAATATATTAAAATAAAGAAATAAATAAAATAACAAATAATTATAATAACAAATAATTATAATAATAAATAATTAAAATAATAAATAATTAAAATAATAAATATTATTAACTAACCTCCCCATTCCAGATTTTTACAGCTATGTGGTCCTCATAATTCTTCAGCACAGATAAATCGTACGGACCACCAGGAAATAATGGAGCATCAGGCAGCTCCTGCTCCTGATCCTGCTGCTCCTGCTGCTAATCATCAATATAATCATCCTGATGCTGATCATCAATATAATCCTGCTGATGATGATCCTGCTGCTGCTGATCCTCCTGCTGATCCTGCTGGTGAACATCTATTTCTTCATTTCGCCTTCTACGTTTCTCAACTGCCGCTCTCCTATTTGACTGCGTAGGCGGCCGAACTCTAGAATGTTCACCGCTGGTTTTAGCTCCTCTGGTCCTCACTGTAAACAATAGAATGAAAAAAATTAATCAAACAATAGATAAAAAATAACAAAATTTAAAAAAAAAAAAAATTTAAAACACAACTACCGGAAATTTCAGAGACATTGAAATTTCCGGGAGTTGTTCCCGAAAATTTGAAATTTCCGGTATTGAAAGTAAACTACCGGATTTTTCAAATTTCCGAAACAATTCCCGGAAATTTCAAAAACGAAATTTCCGGTACGTATTTTGTGTACCGGAAATTTCAATGAATTTGAAATTTCCGGGAAAAAACTTAAAAAACCAAAACTCACTTTTTCCGGAAATTTCAGAATGAGGGGTACGAGTAATTTTTCTGAATTTTACTAAATTTTTAGGGATATTTTGATAATTTCACTCGAAAAGTAATATTTTTAGACATCACGATCAACAAACCAAAAGATAAACAATATTATTATCATCTAAAAAAACACTTAGATGAGATAGTAAAGATTTATTTCCGTTTAATTAATAGTCTTGAATTCAATTCCAGCAAACAAAAAATAAACTATTATTTCGCAAATTATTAGACACTCCCTATTCATAGCCTATTAAGAAAATGCTAATGAGTACTTTTGGAGCAATTGTTAAGAGGAACAAATATAATAATTTTATATTGAAAAAATATGTGTAATCAATGTTAAAAGTTTAAAAATTGTGTTTTATTAGATTAAACTTTTAATGTTTGATTTTCTTAACCGTGTCACTAGAGCACTTGTGAGTATGATTCAATATAAATTAAAATTTGTTTTTGTAGTTCAATGGCCAAATAGATGAGAGGTGAGAGTTTAGAGTGAAAAATACAATCCAGATGATATTGTAATAAAAATAATTTAAATATTAATAACGACACCAATATCAATAAAATTGTTCTGGAATCTAGCAAAATCACCAAGAATAATAACAATAATGCTAACAAATATGAAGACAATGATGATAAAATTAAAACTGATTGAAAACTACTATCTCCTCATCACAACTACAAGAAGTTGTTTCTCACTTTGCAGCCTCAGAAACTTTGTTTGAAGAAGTATCTTCAGAAGAGTTGTTAATCTCATCCCAAGCTTCAATCCAAGTAACCATGGCATCAGCTAGTTTGATGAAATAAGGATCGACGGTGCCGAGTTTCTCCTTCACTTGCTTGGAGAGTTCAATGTAGCATTTCTGAACAGAGGTGCAATCTTTTGAAAGGGTTGCAGCTTGGAAAAATGGAATGATCTCTTCTTGCCAGAAGATACCTTTGTATTCCTTTTTCAGATTCACAAAAGGGTTGCTTGCTTTGCTGTGCCATATGTATGGAAGTCCTGTTTTCACTCCAAATCCCAAATGGTCGCAGATAACCTGTTTAATTCATCAATGATGCGCCGCGCATGAGTTGTCGGTCACATTTTATTAAGAAAAAAACAATTGGAGAAGATGAAAATAATTATTAATTACAGTAACACTAATGGTTATTTTGCATCAGTCTCCGAAGAGATTTGAACCATGTTCCTTGCTCTTACTACTGAGTTGACACCTAATGCAGCATCATGTATGAGTTGTCAATCATGTTAGGTTAGGAGGAGTGGTGATTAAAAAAAATGCAACTAGCTAGGTGGATAATGGATTAATCTATTGAAATAATCATAGACTGAGAGTGCAAACAAATTTAACACAGCTATGCAATCATATTACAATTGTACAATGGTTTTAACTTTTAAGAAAATAATAGTGTAATACACTGTCGATATGTAGTTATTAAACTAATCTATTCAGATCTTGAGGATTTGATATCTAAATTATCAAGAATATGCTTGGGGGAAGGAACAAAGGGTCACTCTAATTTTTTTCACAGAAAAAGAATTCTCAGAAATTGAAGGTAAAAAATGAATAACTGTGCACAGGCGTAGAGTATAAAACCAAGTGTAATCAATAACATTCTGTTTTTCAGTAAATAATAAAGAGGAAACAAACATAAAAAAGGACACTTCTATAATCATTAGTTAAGAATATTTAGACTATAAACGAAAACAAAAAGATAAACCAAAAGCCAACTAAATAATCACTTGAAAATTGGTAATAGAAATAGCGATTGATAACGATCATGAAGTAGTCCTTGACTCATTGATTTATGGGTTGATAATGCTAACAGAAAAGGGAGACATGATTTATGTACCTTCATGCACCAGCCAGCCCACATATCATCGTAACGTCCAATAGGCTGACCGTCACCCATGAGTCCAAAGTACATTGCAGGTCCAATCAGTTCACGGTTGAACGCCAGATTCATACCGCACATGGGGAACAGTGTTCCTTTCGGAATGGTCATAACAGCATCAACATACCTGAAAAAATATACTCAATGAATAAGCGAATTAAGAATCTACACCCTAAACCCTAACCACAGTGAAGGATCTAACTAAACTACATACCTAGTGTTCCTCTCATGAGGCTTGACAAGCTGTGTCGGAGCATCGTAATCGGGTATGTTGAGCCAAAGGCCGTGAGAAACGGCAGTAGGGACACCTTCACGAAGACTGAAAGGGTATCCACGGACGAAATCAGTACCTTCTCTATAAGGATCATAAAGGGTATTGAAGAAAAATGGTGTGGATGGATTAAGGAGATTCTTAATGTGCTGCTCAAGTGCATTGATCTCATGGCCAGATGGGTCTTTTGCAACCTGCACATGAAAATAGAAAACATTGAGTACATTTCGTATGAAACACCGTACACTCCGAGAAATTGGTCTCGAAAGACTCAACAGGCTGCTATTACTTATTGGTATCACTGCATCACAGATATCAAAGAATTTGCTAGAGAAATAATCAAATCAGAGTCAACAATTCCATCATTAGTTGAAAATGGAAAACTCAAACAATAAGTTAAGAAAATTCACTTTCAATTTAACTGGAAATCACTTTGTTGACAAAAAAAAACGGCAAAAGAAAAGGAAAAGGTTTGATAGAAAATACACAAGATTTGTTCACATTATTTGCCTCAATCATTGTCGAAAGGTAATGAATATTAACAATCTGGATAGATCCAGTGGTGTTTTAAATCATCAGATTCATTTTCTTTTGGAAATCAATTCTCCTGTTTGAGAAACCTCATAAAATCCTAGTCTCCACTTGGAACACTTCGAATTCATGTTATTATTTCAACAAAACAATTTCGCTTTCTTTTTCTTAATTAAACAATCAAAACTAAAATCAAATCAAATCAAATCCCACATAATTCATGTGTATTTCTAAATGCTCAACAATTTCCAAAGTCAAACAAACCAATTCTCAAATTCTAAAAAATTTCAAACACAAATTTCATGCAAAAATCAAACCAATTCCTAAAGGTAGCCATTCCAAACTAACACACTAAATTCGAAAATCAAATCAAGCTATAAACTATCCACACCAACCTCAAACTCAATGACAAAAAAAGATTACAGTTTTCTCTAAACAAATAATCCAGATCTAGCTCCAATTCAAATTCAAAACCCCAAAAAAAAGCAAAAAAGTCAATTGAATTTCAATTCACAACCCATCAAAGAAAACAAACCAAATCAATCAACTTTAAGTCAAAGTTACAAACTTTCAGATCCAAGAAACACAATAAACAAAAGGGTATCAGTCCAGAAATAAAACACTTACAAAGCAATCATCATCAATGGTGTAAATATACTTCTTCTTAGAAACCATGTAACCAAAGCAACGACAAGCAGAATCCTTAAACGAGATACAAGAAGCTTTAGGACCCAAGATCCTATTAATATCATTCCTATTATAAAGTTCATAATCAAAACCTTCAGGAACCTTAATAACCTTAGAAGGGTCACCATCTTGAACAATAATTAAATGATATTGTTCAAAAAAGGGTCTCCACATCTCTAAGAAATCAAGGTTACGGATCGTAGGGATAACGATGTCGAGTTCATCTTTCAAAAGGGGTACTGGTTTAGAAGAAGACATGGTTGGTGTGAGAGTGTGTAGATTCAATTAGGAGCGGAAAGTGTGTGTGTTTCGGCACTGAGAATGTTAACGTTACTATATATAGAGAGAGAAAGAAATGAAAGGAAAATAAATGTGTTGTTGTGGATTGGACTTAGCGTGTTGCCTGACCCGTTTGAATTGAATTGAATTGAACCCAAAGTGTGAAGTGTCACCGGTTTACGCTTTCTGTATCCAGCGCAGACTGTGTAAGTAGACACGCATATCAAACGGGTCTGTGGTGTTCTATTTTTCTTTGAGTCGTTCCAAAATAAATAAATCACAGTTTATTATTTCACACATATTACAATATACGTGAAATAATAAAAATATTATTTTTATTAAATTATATTTTTAAGTACTATATATGTAGAGTTAAAGATATTATGGTGAAAATAATATAATTAAATTAAATAGAACATTTTAAAAATAAGTATATTGATAATTAAAAGAGTCAATTATTTTGTAACAATTTTTTTTATAAATGAGTCAATTATTTTGGAACAGAGTGAATATTTAACATATTACATTTGTTTTACTATAATTTGTGACATATTATAAAAAGAAACTGCTTTTAGCATTAAAAAAAGTGATTTTGTTATTCTATAATTTAAAGTTGATTTATCACAGCCTAATTTTAAAAATAATATTTTTTAGGAATTTATATCAATTTTTATGAATTTTCACAAAACTTATTTTTTATAATTGATTATTTTAAAAATCAATTATAAAAGATAGTTTTATGAAAAACTAATTAGAAACAGTTTTTTAATGGAAGTTTTTTTTAGATTATTTTCATATTAACCTATAACAAAT
>JBBPBQ010000004.1:11501351-11594787 GCA_037974755.1 Cicer yamashitae
ATCATAAAAAAAAATTTAAAAAAATAATTAGTAACAAATGATTTTTATGAAAAACTATTCAAAACAACTTCTTATTTGTGTAGTAACTTTTTTGAAGTAGCTTTTAGATTATTTTCAGTAATTTTTTCTAATTAAATAGTTAAATCATATTTAAAACAACATATTCATGTTTTTTTTAATAATTTAGGAATGGATTACACGAGTAGGAATTAGGACAAATACTTGGATGTAATATATACCTATTTGTATTTTTGTTGTTGATAAAAAAAATTATTTGTTTTTTTAGTTTTAAAGAGTCTTAGTTAAATTCACACACTAATGTATTAAAAGAGAGATCACAAAAGTTTGAACTAATATTCTAATATATCAAATGTTTATACAACTACTGTATAATTGCGGAAGAATATTTATTTGGTTTTTACCCAAACGGAAAGCAATATGGTTGTCCAACATCAATGCTGTATAATATGCTTGAAACATACTATTCAATAATATTTTTTTCTATATAAACGCATTTTACGAAAAGAGAAAATATTGTCTTGTACGATTCTCCAATTAAGTTTTTTTTTACTAAACCAATTAACTTATTTCTACATTTATTTGACTTTATTTTATTTAAGAATTGATAAAAAAAATCCAAAATAAGATAGAAAGAAACATCAAAACACCATACTATAAATAAACTAATTACGTTTTAGTCATTATATATACTATAAAAGTAATTTTTATTTATTTTGATAATTGATTGCATTATCTAAGTATAATAAGGTCTATGAGATGCTACCTCTTTTTCCCTTAGCGGTAAAAGTTTAGTATCTAACTTCAATAGATATAGTTCAAAACTCTTCTATAATAAAATAGTTATTAGTGTCCTTTTAATTAATTATAACTTCTTCTTCCTCCATTTTTTTTTTTAAATTAATTATATAGAGATTACCACATCAAGTATATATGTTTCACACGTCAATGTCTAATAAATATATAATGAATAACTATATAAAAACAAATAATAAAAAAAATAAATTGTCAAATTAATTAAAATTATCGAAATAAAATAAAGTTATAAAAATTTAATTAAATTAATATTATTAATTAATAAAAGATGAAAACACATGAATAAAGTGATTGATTATTAAATATAAATAAATAATGTGAAGAAAACATAAGATATCAATTTATTTTCGTGATTGAATGAGAAAATGGCCCACACATGGGTAACCACGCCTCCTCACGATTAATTGAAAGTAGTGGGGAAGGAGACAAAGTTAAAATATAGAATTGCATGTGTTTGGTCATGCTTGAGCCATGAGTTGCTGAACATGCATGGAATGTAAAGTCTTGCCAGGCGATGCCAGGGTAGATTACGGAATAAACAAACAAAGAGTTTTCAGTTTGTAAATTTTTATATAAATTTCAACTAATCATAAATTTTTATTTAAATGACTTTTAAGGTAGAAAAAAAATCAAGTCTTTTATTTTTTGACGGTTGTGGTTAATGTAAAATGTCGGTACATGTCAACTAAATTCTTTCTTTATGCGTTTTGCATCTTTGAAAGAAATAACCGCTAGCATTTGAGTGTGCTTTCTTGATTAGTCTTAAAATATGTTGCATTTCTCACCGAGTTTTTTGTGTTGACAAGCATATATATTGTGATATGTGATACAAATGCTTGAGTTGTGTGATATCTTCCTTTAAATTATACTATGATAAGTTTTTTTCCATGAATTATGCAAATTCAAAAGTAAAAGTTTGATTTGATATATTTTACCAACAAAATACTCGTGTTATCTATTGTGAAGTTGATTATTATATTAAGAAAATAAATAATTTATTTTCGTAAAAAGATAAATAAATTTAATTTTTTTAATATTATTATTAATATATAAGGTCAACAATTGAAATATAATTTATTATTTTTGTTACATTTTTATATAAAAGTTTCATATCTATATTTATAAAAATATTTTATTGAATAAATAGACATAAATTTTTGTATATAAAAATTAATTTAATTTAATCTAAAATTCTCAAATTTTGTATGACGAGTGGTTGTTGTATTACATATTAATGTTTTTTTAGCTATACTCTATACAGTGTAAACATTTAAATTCTACTAGATATTTTCTCTGAATTAGGATTGCAGTTTAATTGTAATGTGAATTTTATTTTCTTTTAAAAACAACTGTTAAATAATATATATATATATATATATATATATATCATTATACAGAATAATTTCACAAATGCTCATCTTAGCACGATTGCCAAACAATTGACCAAGATGGAAGATTACCATCAGGCCAACATTGTCTCTCCTGATGAGACAACTGGGTTGAAACTTAAAAACCCAGTCTTTAAACTTTTTCAAATTTCTAAAACCAGCCAAAAATTGTTTAAGGATGGTAATTTTGAATTTACCCAAGCCTTAAGAGACCAACTAAGTAGGGTAGAACAATCTTCTACATCCTCACCTATAGTTGTTAAAGACTCTCTAGAAAAAACTATCACTACTTTAGACCAAGCCTCTAAAGTCGAACATGAAAAACAAAACATATGCAGACTCCAATGGCAAAAGGGTCAACCTTTAGCCATGGTTACAGCACCAGACCTAGGAATTGAGAATAGACCAAACGTCATTTCTCAATCTAAATTCAATGCCAGTACTGTCTATGAATGGAACATAGATGGTATGTCTGAATACAATATCCTAAGTCTTCTCCAACAAATGACTATGGCATCTAATGCCTACAGAACCCAAGCAAATACACCTGACAAAGCCATAGCTGAACTCCTAATAGCAGGATTCTCTGGTCAGCTTAAAGGTTGGTGGGATTATCATCTCACACCTTCTCAACACTTAGAAATTTTAAGTGCTATCCAAACCACAGAGGAGGGTATTCCCATCCTCGACGAAATAGGAAACCCTATACTGGATGCAGTTGCAACGCTAATTCACACAATTAGCTTACACTTCATAGGTGATCCTTCTCACTTAAAAGACAAAAATGCATAACTTCTTTCAAACCTTAGATGCAAAAAATTATCTGATTTCCAGTATTACAAAAACACTTTCCTAACCAGAGTCATGCTTAGGGAAGACTCTAACTAACCTTTCTGGAAGGAAAAATTCCTTGCAGGACTACCAGCCTTTTTAGGAGAAAAGGTTAGAAACAAAATTAAGGAAATCTTTGGAGTAAACCAAATTCCATACAACCATTTAACCTATGGGGAATTAGTTAGCTTTACCCAAAAGGAAGGATAGAAAATCTGTCAAGATTTGAAACTTCAAAAACACCTGAAATGGGAAATGAAAAGAACTAGGCAAGAACTAGGATCTTTCTGCAAACAATTTGAAATACCAACAACCAATACTCCTAAAGACTGTGGAGGTTCTTGTTCCAAAACCTTTAGAAAAGCTCACCGAAACCCTTTCTCCAAACCAAGAAAACAAGATTTCTATAAATCTTCCAAACCTCAAAATTCCTACAATAAAAGGAAACCAAATTTTCACAAGAAAAAACCCTTTCATAGAAAATTCGAACCCCAAACTTCAAAGCAAATAACTTGTTATAAGTGTGGTCAAAAAGGACACATTTCAAGGTATTGCAACAGAACCAAAAAGCTTCATGAATTGCAAATTGATGAGCAATTATTGCAAAAGATTAAACTTTAGAAGAAGAAAGATTCTCAGAATCTGAATTAGGATCTTCTGAAAATGAAAAACCTTTACAGTTTGATGATTTAGGAACTTCCGAGTCTCCTAGTGAAACAGAGCATAGTTCTAAGTCAATCAATGTCCTAACAAAAGATCAGGAATTAATTCTTGAAATTATAAAGCAAGTTGAGGACACAAACTTACAAAAGGATATAATATGAAAACTTCTAAATACTTTTGAGTCAAAGCAAAATCGACCTTCCACCTCTTCTTCGAAGTTACTTCCTACGACCACCTATGATCTAACCAATATCTTAGGTGCAAAAAGAAAGTTTCAAAACCCGGTTACCATCCAATCTCTTCAGGAAGAGATAAAACTTGTTAAACAGGAGTTAAAAACTCTTAAGCAAAAACAAGACTTGGATTCAAATATTCTCCAAACCCTTCTTTCCCAAATTCAAAATCAAACCGCTTCTGACCTAAAACGAGATGAAGAGGCAGAAGACAATGAAGACTACTCTCTACCCTTTCCCCCAGAAAACAAAATCGATAGCTTAAAAGCAATTCCAGAAGATTTCTTATGTATTTTGAGATCGATAACCACGAGAAAATATTTAATCAAAATCAATTTAGTCTTTTCTGAAGATTTCAAATTTGAAACAATTGCACTTTTTGATACAAGAGCATATCTAAATTGCTTAAAAAATAGCATTGTTCCAGTTAGATTTCTCCAAAAAACTAATGAAAAACTCGTTGCCGCAAACAACTCCAAAATGACTATAACAAAAAAAACTGAAGCCTCCATTAAAAATGGTAACGTTTCTATCAAAACTCCCTTTGTTTTACTAGAAAATATATCTTATTCTGTCATTTTAGGGACTCCTTTCATTAACATGATAACTCCCTATTTTGTCAATTATGATAGTATTTCTTGCAAAACAAAAGATGCTAAAATCATTTTTCCTTTTATTGAGAAACCCATAACAAAGAACTTAAATCTTTTAAAAGCTTGTTCTGTTTATAAAAATAAATTGAATTGTTTAATTCAAGGAAAAGAAAAACATCTATGTTTTCTAAAACAAGATTTTTCCTTCCTCAGAATTGAACAACAATTACAAAAGGATTTTATAAAACAAAAAATTTCTGAATTACAAAAGAAAATTGAAACTGAAATTTGTTCGGATATGCCAAATGCTTTTTGGGATAGAAAAAAACACATGGTAGATTTACCATATGAAAACGGTTTTTCAGACAAGCAAATCTCAACTAAAGCCAGGCCCATCCAAATGAATTATGAGCTAGAAAAACATTGCAAAAAAGAAGTCCATGATTTAGAACAAAAACGTCTAATTACTAAATCTAGATCTCCCTGGAGTTGTGCAGCTTTCTATGTTAACAAAAATTCAGAAATAGAAAGAGGTACACCTAGGCTAATAATAAATTATAAACCTTTGAACACAACCCTAAAATGGATTCGTTATCCTATCCAAAACAAAAAAGATCTTTTGCAAAAACTACATTCTTCATTTGTATTTTCAAAATTTGACATGAAATCAGGATTTTGGCAAATACAAATTGATCCAAAAGATAGATACAAAACTGCATTTACTGTTCCATTTGGACAATATGAATGGACGGTAATGCCCTTTGGATTGAAAAATGCTCCTTCAGAATTCCAAAGAATCATGAATGACATTTTTAATCCATTCTCAAAATTTTGCATCGTTTATATTGATGATGTGTTAATTTTTTCAGAAACAATTGACGAACATTTTAAACACCTAAAAACTTTCTTTATGATTGTTAAGAAAAATGGTCTAGTCGTTTCCAAATCAAAACTTTCCCTTTTCCAAACAAAAATCCGTTTTCTAGGACATTACATTTCGCAGGGCACCATAACCCCTATAGAAAGGTCCTTATTATTCGCAGAAAAATTTCCAGACAAAATTCTTGACAAAACCCAATTACAAAGGTTTCTAGGAAGTTTAAATTATGTCATAGAGTTCTGTCCAAACATCAATAGAATAGCAAAACCTCTCCATGATAGGTTAAAGAAAAACCCTGTCTCTTGGTCAGAGGAACATACTAGAACCGTCCAAATAATCAAAAAACAGGTTAAAGAAATACCTTGTTTATATCTAGCAGATCCTTCAGCCCAAAAAATTGTTGAAACTGATGCATCTGATATAGGTTATGGGGGAATTCTTAAACAAAAACTAACTAACAAGGAATGCATTGTTCAGTTTACTTCTGCGCATTGGAATGATTGTCAAAAGAATTATTCTACTATTAAAAAGGAAATTCTTTCAATTGTCATGTGCATCACAAAATTCCAAAGTGATTTACTCAATCAAAATTTTTTACTTCGTATTGACTGCAAATCAGCAAAAGAAGTTTTACAAAAAGATGTTCAAAACATTGCATCAAAACAAATTTTTGCTTGATGGAAAGCTATCCTTAGTATTTTTGATTTTGATATTGAATTTATAAGAGGAGACAAAAACTCAGTTCCAGATTTTCTAACCAGAGAATTTCTCCAAAACAGGACTTGAGAGATGCCCAGGAAAACCAAAAGAATTGAGGTCCAGAAGGACCAACCACAAGAAAACCCAAAACCCATTTCTTCTGCAAAACCCATCAAGTCATGGGCAAAAGCAGTAGAAGAAGAAGAAGAAGAAACTCAACAAATTCAAAAATGGCTTACAAGCCAACAACTTATGGCACCCCAAAATTTTGCAGCAATTAGAGGATTAATGTCAGATGACATTAACTTTCAAAAAGCTGCAAGGCTCCGAGAACTCCAAATAGAGATTGAAAGTCTCTCAATGGAACTTCCATTTTCACAAAAAACTGAAAGGGGAGAATCTTCAAAAACCATACACAAAAAATTATTTCAAAACCTTCACAGGAGGGATCATCCTGTAAAATAATTTCAAAACTTCCTCTAGAGGAATTTTCAAAAATTTCTTTGAAACCTGATGAGTTTCAGACTTTGATGATTTTTAAACCAAAATCTGAGTATTTCATCAAAAAAGAATCCCAAAATATCTGGACAATAGAGGATCACTATTACAATAAAAATCCTCAATTGATCATTTCAAAAATTTTCCCAGATGGTTGGTTTCTTAAACCTTGGGATTTTTCAAAACCACAACCTTATTACAAAGCTATTCTTGAATTGACGGGTTCAGTAACAATTCAAGACAACCCAAAAGAAGGCCCAGTGGATTACTCCACTGCGAAAATTCATAAAATTATCCCACCATCAGAATGGGGACCAAACATATATACTGCAAAACAATTCCCAATCGACTTCAAAACAACATTTAACCATTGTAGAACTTTCAACTACTGGGACTACCAATAGGCCTGGTATAATGCTTTCCTCATCCAAAATAAAAAATTCGTTCATACTTGGCTCTTTTTCTTCAACCTCACCATGGATGCATCAAAAATCCCTCAATGGTTTGCCCATTGGTGGAAATTTTACGGATCCATCCCTAAAATACTAAAACCGGAAGTCCAAAATAGCTTCCAACTTTTCAAAACACAATATAAACCATCAGACAGAGAACACATTTTTCACCCTCTAATGCTATTCTCTACAAAATTCTTTTTACCATGGGTATTAGCGTGGTACTTTGAAAATGACCAAAAAAGAGGCCCAAACAATCCTCACTCGAAAATTCAAAGTAAGATGGTGGACAAAATTCTCCATTCCACAAAGCATCAAAATACCAGCCGTCACAACTTGGCTTCAAAACCAAGGGCTAATGAAACCACAACCAATACAAACTCAATTCTTGGCTCAAAAGTCATTTTCCCAGACACAGTTGGCAGCCGCAAAAACAAAAGAAGAATACTTTGAGATAATGGCTCAACTACTAAAAAGCAAGACCAATTCCTCAAAATTTTCCTCCGGTACTTCTTCAGTTGCATCCTTGAACTTTGAAGACGAAAACGAAGATGACTGTTTTGGTATCTTCGCCTCTGCAAAATAAATTTGGGTCAATCCAAATTTGATCAAACCGGACCTAGCCCAAAAAAAAAACGTGAAAAAAGCCTAAAGGGAAAAATTGGAATTAAAAAAAGACTTAAAAAAAAAAGCACAAACAGGAAATAGCAAGGAAATTTCGTATAAATTCCATCAGAAGACAAAAGCTTGGCATTTGTCTGCCACCAGCATGAAAAAGTCAAAAAAGCAAAAGGAATCCATTGGCATTTGTCTGCCATCAACATGCTCAGTCAAAAAGAAGAAGGAATATCATCATTTCCTCCACTAAACAAGTCATCTGTTTCTCAGATCCTTGGCTATATAAGGAAGGCTCCTCTTCAAGTATAAGGCAGAGTTTAGAAACACAATAGAGTAATACATAGAGTTCACTTAGAAATCTTGTAATCTTGAGTGTCTCAGTTTATCAAAACTTGTATCTTTAGTTTCCGTTTTCAAAACCTATTGTAAGTACTATTATGCAATAAATTTATTTATTCATACACATGTACTTATCTTTGCATAACATAAGTATGCTCTGCACTTGCAGCTCTTGCTGATCTGGTGCATCAGAAACAAAACTGTTGCATGTTTATACTTTAATATGCACTTTGCTTTTGCTCAATTTGTTTTCCAAAACGCATATTTATTAACAACAGACTTAGATTGGTATCTTGATGACTTCTCATGGATGATTCAACATAACCATCTTTGGATCTTGTTTTCATTTTCTGCATTCTGCAAGATCTTTTACCCTTTGATTTGTACCTCTTGATCCTCGGGCGTTCTTATATATATATATAAACGCTCAAAATCTATGATTCAAAAATTCTAAATTATTAACTTAACGACTAGTTTTTCTTATTTTATTTAATAAACTAATTTTTGTATTAACAATTAGTTTTTCTTATTTTATTTAATAAACTAGTTTTTGTATGATTGACATAATCCATATTTAAAAATTTAGTGTAACCAATATTTATCGTATTAAAATATATAATTTCTATGTCAACTTATTTGCAAAAATTCACCGTTAGGTTAAACCAGTATAGATGTAACAGGTAAAATCAATTAAATTTACACGGATCGACTTGTTTTAATTTTATTTATTTATTTTTAACTCAAATTAATTCGATAATTTTAAGTATTGATTCGGTTTAATAAAAATTAATTTTTTTTTTAAAATTTTATCAGTTTTAGTGAATATTAACTTTATAATTAATCAAAATGTTAACATGTACGACAAACACACGTAAAAGTAAATATTAAAATTCAAATGACAACCAATAAAGTCAACTTTTAAATAAGATATACAAACTATATAATGTGAACAGAAATAGTTGCATTAAACTAGAAAATAGTGTAGTACCTCAATTTTGTTCGATTAACTAAAAATAACTCTAAAAAATATGTATATAATAATATGTTTAATAAATATTTTACAATTATTATCAAAAATTTAAAAAAAATCTATCATTTTACAAATTTGATTCAAATTTGAGTATATACCAAAAATAAATAATATAAAACAAAGAAAGAAGAAAGAGCTGTGAATTACAACAACACAACTCTAACGTGAGAAAAGTATTTTCATTTTTATTTTATTGTCCTGTTTAACTTCAATTTATTTTACTGTTTTTCATTTCATTTTTCTGTTTTTCATTTGGTCTGCCCTGCCACGTACCCTGCCAACACATCAACTCCTGCCAAGCCACGTGACTTGCCAACACAACAACCTTATTTGGTCTTCAACACATCTACATACACGCTCCTTGGTAAACACCAACACACATCTTCATTTTCTTTGCCTTATTAACATCCCTATTATAAACATGTTACAGACCAGTTCTTTGACTCATCTAATTTAATTTTTTTAGCTTAATAAAGAAATTACTTATAATACCTGTGCACTCAATAGAAAAGGTAAAAGACATTTTTAACTTAATATTTATTACAAAACAATACAAAATCCAGTTAAAATTTGTTGCAAAACAATAAAAAATCCAGAGCTCAGATTTATCTAATGAACATAAACATTCACTATTTTACCTATAAATTGAGACGAAAAAAAATCAAGAAGGAGGAGGGATTTTTTTGAATAGATCTGAGATTACAAACAAAGAGGGAAGCAAACCAGAGCAGTAGTAAAATTGTAGAGAATCTTAAATTCATCCAAAACAAACAGAAACAAATAAAACCCCATAAAAAACGAACAAGATAAAATAGAAGAGGTAAGGTATTTTTCTTTTCCTTCCTTTACGTTATAACCTTTTTTTCTTCTCCGATGCTTCTGCGATTTCCTTCTTTTTTCTGCGTTTTCCTTTCTTATGCAATTTCCTATTTTTTCTGCGTTTTACTTTTTTCTGTGATTTCCTATAGCAGCGCCTCTTTTGGTTTTACTAGTATTAGGATGAGTGAAACTTCCATATTTACACATCATTGCTATCTATATTTTTTCCTTTGTTTTTTTTCTTATTTGGTTTTTTTCATTATATATTTAAAACTCTGTCTTTTTTTAAATACTTTAAGTTTTATGTAGCTTGTTTCTTTTAAACATTTTTTTTTAAAAAGGAGCAGATCATTTTTTACATATATTAATTTTAATTAGTTTCTAATAAATATTCTAAAAAAAAAAGAAACATTTTATTAAATGTATTATCTTTTAATCTATTAGTTATTAGGAAACAGGTTGTATAACTTAATAGTTCTAAAACTCGTTTTCTATAAGTAAATTAATTTAATTTTCTATCTTAAAATCTGATTAATTAGATGTAACATCTTTTTAATCTTTGAGTTGTTAAGGATCTTTGAGTTGTTAAGACACAAGTGGTGCCATTTGATAGTTTTAAAACTCAATCTTTTAAAAACGAAAAATAATAAAATATTCTTAAAAAGATTAGATTAGATGTGACATCTTTTTACTCCTTGGGTTTTTAAGACACAAGTTGTACAACTTGATAGTCATAAAACTCGTTATTTTTAAATAATTATTCAAATCAAACAAACTTTTTTCGTCAAAATAACTTTTTTGTTTTATCCACAATAAAACACAATTTCTTTAAAAGCAATCAATACATCCACATTTTCTAACCAAGAACTACGTAGCTTTGATTTCTTCATCGCACCAGGAGATATGTAAGAGTAAGATCACACTCTTGTCAAGCATTTTAATAACAAAAAACTTTATTTTTTTTATTTTTTTTTATTTTCTCTCTTTTTTAAGCACATATTTATTTCAAAAAAACAATTGATATTCATATTTAATAATAAGGAGAAATAAGTATATTTAAATTAATATTAATTTTGCACAATTAATTATAGGTAACCGTTTTTAACACTTCCTTATGCATAATCGACTGCCGAACTCAAAATATGGTTTTAAAGACCAATTTTTCTTTTATTGTTTTTATTTTTAAGGGTCTTCCAATATTTTGCCTATTTTAAAATAAACTTTGGTGGCGACTTTATTGAATTCGAGAAACACTCGAAATTTTAAATCGCGACAAACAAATATTAGCATTAAATAGTTGCATTGTATATGACTACAGAATAAGATAAAAAATATTACGATGAGTTGGACTTGTCTAAGTGGTCTCATAAGTGGGAGTTTTTTATTTTTAAAAATAAACAAATAGTTTGGGCGACAGGGGATTGGTTTTAAAAATACAATAGTGTATTGATTTTCCTATGCAACTAATACTTAGTATTTTTAATTTAAATAACCAATCTTAAAGTATTTTGAGTTCAATTGTGTTTAAACGTTAATGTAAATTTTTTTAACGTTTACATTGTCGACACATCACAATCAAATGTTTTTAATAATCTCACAGTTGTTATTGATTAACAATATAAAAATTCTTTACTTATTGATGATATTTATAAATTAAATCTTATATTTTATTATAAAACCAAACTATTTAAACACATAAAAATAGATAGAGGTAAAGTTATATATTAGACCCTTAAAAATACATTCTATGGACAAAATTTGATTTCATTGTAACTTTTGATATAGTTATAAGAATTTAAGTGTTACTCTTATGTTTTCATTTTTAACTATTGTGTAATTTGAGATGCTTGTAAGACTTCGTGTTAACTTTCAACATAATTGAAATTTTATTTCAATTAGTTCATAAACATATTTAATTTAATTTATTTTGTATTTAATTTGTAATTTGATTTTTTATTTTAGAAGAAAATATTAAATTTTTATTGATAAAAAATGTCGCTAAAATCTATAGTGATGGAACTAAGTTAATGGATAACTACTATGGGTATAACATCACAATTAATGTTGGACAAAAAATATAATCCACCCATTATCGCCCGACCCTGATTAGGCACCGAATCACTCGGGTCCAACGAGTAAAAATGTAGGGTACAAGAGGTAAACGCGGGTGGGTTCGGGGTTAGGTATTTGACGACCTACCCGCCCAAATATTATTTTATAATTTTTCATGTTAGGTTTGGTACATATCTAACCCAATTTGGTCCAATCCATATTTAATTTTAACACATTTCCTCTCATTCTCTTTGCACTCTCACTCACTAAACACAACACTCTCACAACAAACCCTAATCCTCTCAAGTCTCGGTGGTTCCCACTCACACACACAACGACGGCAAGCGGCGGCCAACGACGGCTTCTCCTCCAAGTTGATTTAGCTATTTTTGCATGATTAGGGTTTTGTTTTTCATCTCAGTTTTTTCATCTTTGTTATAAATCTTTTGAACTAGTTTTAATCATGATAATGGTTTGATGTATTCAGCCTTTGAATGTTTGTTTTTCACTAATATTGTTTTTCTTTATTTTACATATGCTAGTTTGTTGGTTTGGGATTGTTGATAATTAATTATTTCTAACCACTGTTCTTCATGTTCTCGACTTGGAAAGATGGATCAAGGTGCGAGAAACAATAGCAAGCAAATGGTGGTTGTAGAGCAAGAGCATTGTAAGATTGTTCTTTTTTTTTTCTTCTAGTTTGTTGCTTATATATCTTTTTTATGCTTCTATTTAATGTTTATACATATCTCTCAAATGTATGTTATACTTTTATGCATACAAATGAATGCTTTCTTTTTAACTTGTATGTTTTCTTTTTAAGTTGGATTTGAAGTGTATGTTTCTTTAATTCAGGTGTATGCTTTATTTTTAACTTGTGGTTGAAGTTTATCGTTTTGTTTCAAATGTATGCTTCATTTTTAACTTGTGTTTCAATTGTATGCTTTATTTTTAACTTGTAAAACTATGCTTTTTCTTTTCCCTTTCTAAATGTGACTAACGCTTCAGTTTTTCTTAATGCATGGTTATTTTCTATAAATATACTCTTGTGTAATATATCTTTAAAATGTATGCTATCTTTTTATGCTTATAAATGAATGCTTTCTTTTTAACTTGTATGTTTTATTTTTAAGTTGCGTTTAAAGTTTATATTTCTTTAATTTAAGTGTATGATTTCTTTTTAACTTGTGTTTGTTGTTTATGCTTTTTCTTCAAATGTTTGCTTCCTTAGATGCATTCTTTTTAATTTCTTTGTATGCTTTATTTTTAACTTATAAAAGTATACTTCTTTTGTCTAAATCTAATGAATGCTTTGGTTTTTCTTAATGCATGCTTCTATCTATTTGTAATTCTTTATTTTTTCTTATTGTTGCTTATGTTTCTTTCTTACACATTCTTTTAAATTTCTTTGAATGCTTTATTTTTAACTTGTAATGTTTGCTTACAAAGATATATGCTTTTAAATATCTAAATGTATTTGATGAATGCTTATATTTTTCTTGATGCATGTATCTCAAATATACGCTTATGTTTATCATATGCTTATTATTTTTCTTAATGCTTCTTTTTTAGTGTTCTACTTATGTTTAATGAGTACACTGTGCTAGTTACACACTAGACATTGTACTGTAGTTACCCTTAATGAGCTGAATAAGTCTAGTGTGTGTGAAACACACTAGACTTTTGACTTTTAGTCACTTAAATAAGAATTCAACCCCCTTAAATGTTAAATTACAACTACTTAAATAATAATAAATAATAATACGACTCCTTGAATGTTAAATTACATCAACTTAAATTTTAGTACAACATTTTGAATGCTTAATTACAGTCCTTTAAAATATTAATACATCCCCTTAAAATATTATTATAGCCTTTATTACAGCCCCTTAAAAAGTCAATGTACTTAAAATAAAATGATCAACGTGGTAGATATTTGTTGATTAAGGCTCCTTCATTATTTTATTGATGAACCAACGTAGTCAAAATTTATATACTCTAAATATCAACATTAATGAAGTTGATGTTGTTGCAGTAGCAACAACTGAAGCTGCTTGACCTGAAATTGTTAATAATCAAGCTAAAAAGACAAGTAGAGCTAATGCATGTGGTCATAGGCAGTTAGCTAAATGTTGGGAACACTTAAACAAATTTTCTTCTAGTGAAGTTGTGGTACCAATTGCAGCGGGTAAACACTGCCATAAAACATACTTGTGTGACCTTCGAACTCATGACACCTCCAACTTGAACTACAACCTTACCAAATGTACCAAAAACCTATTGTTGTATCTGATGACCCCACCCAAACAATTCTTACATTTCCTACTATATAAGGATCTGGTTTGGTTTCAACAAGTAGTAAATTTAACCTTCAAGCTTGTCGTAGGGTAGTTCTATTTTTCTGGTTTTGGATGAACAACCATTCAAGGTTGTGGAAGTTGAAGGATTTAAATATATGTTGAGAACATTGCAACCATAATTTACAATACCAACTAGGAAAAATGTATCTAGGGATAGTTTTCATATGTTTTTAGATGAAAAAGAAAGGTTGAAAGTTTTTTTTTTAAAGTCTGATTGTAATAGGGTGACTCTTACAAAAGATTGTTGGACTTCAATCTAAAACCTTAACTACTTGACCTTTACGCAACACTTTTTGATAATGATTGGAATTACCAACACTTTGTTCACAGTAATCCCAAATCATAGGGGTGACACAATTGGTAGGAAGATTCAAGAGGTTTTAAAGAATTAGGGGATTTATAATGTGTACAATAACCGTTGATAATGCATCATCCAATGATGTAGCTATTGCTTTTTTTTTTTTTTAAAAAGATAAATAAAAATGAATGGTTTGATGGGAAATACTTCCACATGAGGTGCGCTGCTCATATTTTGAATTTAATTGTAAATGATGGCTTGAATTTTTTTTGGCAATCTCTAGCATTAGAAAATGATGTTAGGTTTGTAAAATCTTCACCTCATAGGGTTGCCAAGTTTAATGAATGTATTTAATTTGTTGGAATATCTTGTAAAAAATTAGTATCTCTTGATGTTTCAATTCATTGGAACTCGACCTACTTGATTCTTAAGGTTGCAGAGAAGTTTCAAGTATCCTTTAAGAAGCTTGAGGTTGAGGATTCAAGTAATAAGGATTTCTTTGGAGCTGTTGGTCCACCAACTAGTTATGACAGGGATACAACTAGGACATTTGCAACCTTTATGAAGTTGTTTTATGAGGCAAATAGGGTGTTTTCCTCTTCGCAACATGTTAGTATACAGACAATTTTTCACCAATTGTCTTCAATCCATCATGAGCTACAAAATGCCTCTTTGGATTTGAACACCAATTTTCCATGTGTGGCTGTGGATATGTTAGCAAAGTATGATAAGCATTTGAGTAGTATTACAATCATTAATAAGCTGCTATATTTTTGGATAGTATTGCAAGTGTGGTGTGGTGCATTAATGATATGTATGCAAGTAAATCTTGGGGTGGCTACTAAATTGGTCACATTAATTAAAAAAGATTTAACTAAAATGTACAATTGGTATAAGCAATTCTATGACAAAAATAATAATTCACCACAACAAACTCCCATGGCTGTTGACAATGTATCTCATGATGAAACTTATGTTGTTGTTGCTTGTATTTCACATATGGCCAGAGCACAAGTTTTTGAAGACCATTTGAAAAGAGAAAGACTCAATTGACCAACAAAATGAGCTTGATGGATATTATTCTAGTAAGTGTGTGAAGATGAGTGAAAAGTTTGATATTCTTGCTTGGTGGAAACATAATGATGTTGAGACAAAATCTCAAATAAAGTGTTTTGAGGATAAATAAACAACTAATTAATCACTAATCAAGATTCTGATTATGTTGCTATTTAACTTGTGTTTTTGAGTAATTTATTCAAAGATAAGGGATTAAATATATTCATACAAAACTAACATTTCACAACATGTGTTTTTGCCTGCATGTTTTTGAGGCAAAAGACTAACATTTCACAACTCATTCAATCACTCATCCACGTTCTCCATAAAACTCAGAAGCAAGAAGTTCTGGTTTTATCAAAGAACATTCTGGGCCAAATAACACATGTATTTAATAGACTTAAATCTGAACTAACCCCTTGCAGAGGTTCAATAACGACTATATTGGGCCTTTTCAATCCTCTTCTCATCTATAAAAGGAATATCAAGGAGAAGAAAAATGCAAGAGTTTTGAAAGGCAATCTTGCCACACTTAAACATTTATACTCAAGCAACAAAGCTCTTCTCATAAGCAAACTCCAACTTTCTCATTATATTCAAAGATCACTTTATTGAGTTCTTGTTGATAATCAAACTCAAACAAGTTTTGAGCAGTTTTTAGATCTTAAACTCTTTTATCATACACATCAATTGTAACTCAAGTCTATCTCTTAAGATAGTTTGAGTATGTTGTAAAACTCCTATTAGTTATTAAAAGGTAATTGTAAAAATCATTTCTAGACCGAAAGGTAACTGGAAAAATCTTTTCAAGGTTGAAAGGTGAATTCTGAAATTGATCAAGGGTGATTAAGAAAGATAGTGTGAAAACAAGAATGTCCTGGTGCTAAGCACATTAGTGGAAAATCTCACAGATTGTGAGGATTGAACGTTGCCCACTTTGGGAGAACCATGATACATCATTGTGTGATCTTCTTATCCTTATCCTTATTTATTTTTCACTCACTAATCACATATCACCTAGAACTAATTTTTTTTATTTATCTCTAACTCACCCATAATGTTCTGGACTTTCTATTTGAATCCAAGATTGATCTTGAGTTAATTTAAATAAGTTTAGGAATCAAGATTTTAAAAAGGGATCAGAATTCAAACCCTTTTACCTGTGATTGATATTGCTACTTAAAATGCAACTCAATACCCAATCTCATCTCTTATAGCCAAAGAAATTTTGGCCACACCGACGTCTACCATTGCTTCTAAAAGTGCTTTCAGTATTGGGAAGAGTTATTGAAACCTTTAGGAGCTTTCTAAAGCCAAAAATGGCCGAAGCATTAATCTGCACTCAGAGTTGGTTAAAACTTTCACTCACCTATTTCAAAGACTTTAATCTTAGTGAAGATGTTGATCTTTATGAAGGAATTACAAAAAGGTAAAATTATTTATGTATCTTATAGTAATTTGAGTTTCCTAATATATTTATGTATTCCTAATATAGTCCGCTGTTTATTATTTTGTTAATTATTCGTGAGTTTCAAGGCATGTTAGTAGGAAATGCAATTGTATATGGCTCATCATCATAGCCATATTAATGTACTTGAATAAAATTATTGTATATCCTTTCCCTTTTCTTATTACTAATTTGAAATGATTTTGTCAATCTTGTGTTTGTACTAACTAGTTCTGTCAAACTATTCAGATATGGACATTTTTCGATTTTTTGAAGTCACACAAACTTGACTCAAATACCTTCTTTTGGCTCTATAACAATGTCAGCACAGGTTTTTGTGGGAATGATATAAATTATTATTCTACCTGGTAAGTTATTATTGTTTTATTTTTCTGTTTCATATTATGAATTTAATTTAGATTATTGTAATTGTGTGGACCAACACTGCATGTAACCAAAATTGTTAAATGCCAACAAATGTTGGTAACCAAAATTGTTAGTAACAATAACTGCAATTGTTACTCTGTTAGTAATCAACTAGTTATAGATATATGTTAATAATAATAACTAATTAAGTTACATTTATGTTATAAGCAAGTACAAAAGTGTAATTTGTTATTCTTATATAATTACTCTTCTTTTTCCCAATAGCTAGTGCATGATATTCCAAGATTGATTTCGTTTGCAAGTTGTAGAAGAACAAGTATTTTTTTTTATTTTTATCACATGTATATACCTTTTTGTGTAAGTCAATTCTGAGCTATTAGATTTTTTATCACATGTATGTACCTTTTTTTCTCTAGGTTGGTTGATTTTTGTAGATTGCTTGGTGTCAAATCTTTATTTAACACTAGCTAAGCTAGTAGCAACATGTTATATCATTTTGATCAACGTATTTGAGTATGTCAACTTGATTTCTTAGTTGATTCATTGATGTCGATTTAATAAATTTGATTCAAAATGATTGATTTAATAAATTTGATTCAAAATGATTGATTTAATAATGTTGATTGCATTAATTTTGATTCAAACTAGGTTGTTATACATGAAACTAAACTAAAGCAGAAAATTGGCATTATCAAGTCTGAATTCATTAATGTTTATTGCAGCTGAGGTATTGAATTATTTTTTCTATGGCAAAAATCAGTCTTATCTAGTCTTAAATGAGCATTGCATATTTTATTACAATGATTAGTGAATACTAATTTTGGCTTGACTAATTTTTTAGGTTGGACTGCAAAGATTGAGGTTGACAATGGGAACAAATTAGAAATATATGTTTTTATTTGTGTTGTCATATTGACTCAATTGGAACTATCATTATTTTAAAAAAGTGTGTATTAATATTAAACTTTATCTATAACTTGAATTTAATTTAGTTGTTGTACTTGAAAAACTAAGTTACTGCACTTGAAAAACTTAGTCATGTGTTAAACTTGTAGTTGTATGTGATATAATTGAAGTTTAGTTTTTACTAATTGTGAATGTTAATTTAAATGGGACAAAGTAGCCTAATTTTAAAGGAAAATTAGCACAATTTTTGACTTTAAATGACTCAAAAAATGGCCGAAGAGTTTTCTATAATAAGCAAGTTGCTTGAAAAATCACCAAAAAAAGGTTTTCATTTTGAAAAATATGTTATTGGGCCAAAAAATTTGAATGCCCAAAAAGTGGTCCAACCCGTTTGGAACCACTTGTTAAATTCGTGACCCGCAAAACCCGACCTCTTAGTTGGGTGAAATTGAATTTTATTTTAGTTGAATTCCTTGTAGTGAAAGTAATCAAGATAAATGACATAATTTTATTTTGGTCTACCACCACAATTTAATTTTTTTGAAATAAATCCATCAAACACTTGTTTAATATAATAAATCCATCAAACACGTTTTAATTATACTAAACATCTTATTCTCTCTCTCTCTTTCTATTACATCACCAACATATTACATCTATCGCATTATTATCTCACCTTCTTTCTCTCTCCTAGTGTAAAAAATAGGTGTTTGGGTTTCCACCAAACATTTTCCTAATTAATTTATTTTTGAATGCTAACCTTGGAAAGGTTCTCACTTAAGAGAAGAAAAATAATGAGCGAAAGGCAACCAAAAAAACCTGAAAATAGAAAAGTTATTAATATGGCATGTTCAGATGGAGAGAATGAGAATGGAGAGATGTGGTCAGAAGGAGGAGAAACAAAATGGAAGAAAAACTTGGAGGTGGCTTTGGTATATAGGAAATAGCATTCGCAGGGAGACAACAGGAGTTCAAAGTGTTAACAATGATAAACATAGAAGGGAGGAAGATGAAGAGAGGAACCCACTAGGGTTTCATAACCAAATGAACCAAAACTTAGTGTGATAGAGTTAAAATAGGTATATATACAAGAGAATAGAAAAGTCTAAAATACCCTTACTACTAATATATAATAATATTATCTAACATCTCATCTCAAACTCACGATGCATTAACGTGGAGCATTGAGAGATTGTCAACCAAAAAACAAAAATGTTTAATGGAATGCAAATTTGTGAACAAATCAGCAATCTGTAAGGAAGAGGAGACAAACAGTAAAGTAATGGTTCCATGCTGAAGATGATGACAAGTAAATGACAATCAATCTCAATGTGCTTGGTGCGTTCATGAAAAACCGAGTTGTGAGCAATTTGAATAACACTATTGTTATCGCAGTGCATATGAGTTGCTCAGAAAGACAGATACCCATATCAGACAAGAGCCAACATAACTAAATTATTTCAGTAGTAGTGGATGTCATAGCATGATACTCAGCTTCAGTCGAAAAGCTAGAGACAATGTCCTGTTTCTTACTATTCCAAGAAATAAGAGAGTTTCCAAGAAAGATACTGAATCCTGTGGTGGACTTATGATCTGTGGTGTCACCAGCCCAATCAACATCAAAATAAGCATGTAACTCCAATGAGGATGACGATGGAAAGAGAAAACTCTGAAATTGTGTTTTTCGAAGATAACGAAGTATACGAAGAACACTTGCCCAATGTACTATAGTGGGAGAGACAACAAACTGACTGACAATATGAACAACATAAGCAATATCAGATCTGGTAATTGTAAGATACACCAAGCTGCCAACTAAAGTACGGTACAAAGTGGGATCTGGTAAAGAAACACCATCCGAGGGAGCATATTTCACATTCAACTCAAGAGGAGTATCTACTGCTCTGGTATCAGAAAGACGAGCCTGTTCAAGAATGTTGGCAATGTACTTGGATTGAGAAAGAAGGTAGCCTCTAGGAGAGTAGGCAACTTCAATCCCCAAGAAATAGCGCAGAGTTCTCAAGTCCTTCATCTCAAACTTCTTGGCTAACTGCAATTTCAACTCATTGATGCGACTAACATCATCACCTGTAATAATCATATCATCAACATACAACGAAAGTATAATGCGACCATAAGTGATAGACCTTATAAACAATATAGAATCATGTTCACTAGAGCGGAAACTAAGAGAAGTGATCACATTAGAGAATTTCTCAAACCAAGCTCGAGGAGCTTGTTTAAGACCATATAAAGCCTTTTTTAACTTACACATTTTCCCTTGATTATGATAAACTCCCTGTGGAGCGACCATATAGATTTCTTCATGAAGGTCACCATTTAAAAAGGCATTTTTTACATCCATTTGGGAAATATGCCATTGACAAATAGATGCAACTGCAATAAGAGTACGGATAATGGTCGTTTAGGCTACAAGTGCAAAGTTTCTTCATAATCCATACCATATTGTCGAGAGAATCCCTTAGCAACAAGACATGCTTTATAGCGTTCAACCGATCCATCAGACTTAGTTTTGATCTTGTATACCCAATGAGACCTAATAGCACGCTTTCCAAGAGGAAGAGGTACTAATTCCTAAGTATCTGTTTTGTGCAATCTAGAGAGTTCTTCTGCCATAGCTTGCTGCCGAAGAGAATCAAGAATAACCTATTTATATGAAGAAGGTTCAGACAGATTGTGAATAAAGGTTAAGAAAGTTGAGTAATTGGAATAAATAAAATGAAGTAACTGAGTAGACTTACGGTGACGAGGAGGCGAAGACGGATGATCAATAATCGCAGGAGGTGGTTGGACAGCCGGGGGGACAAAAGGGATGTCATCATGTGGAGTAGTAGTATTTGTCCTACAATTCTCAACACTACAATCACTAGAATCATTATCATTAGGACCAAACAGATCAATATGGGTTAATTTTGAACTTTAGTAATATGAGAATCAGAGGAAATAAAGTAAGATGGGATGTGCTCAAGAAAAACATTACGAGAAACATATAGTTTTCTTGCATGAGGGTCATAACAACGATAACCCTTTTGACAATCCCCATAACCAAGAAAAACACACATGGCAGAATGAGAAGACAACTTACTGTGCTCTACTTGTGGACGAAGATCAAAATAAGTAGAACCAAATACTTTCAAAGAATAGTAATCAAGGATAGAAGCATACAATTTTTCAAAGGGAGACAAACCTAAGCAATGGAGTTCTATTAATAACATAAGCAACAGTAAGAACTGTTTCCCCCCAAAACTCACTCGGAGCCAAAGCACACAACAAAACGGAATGATTAGTCTCAATAATATGACGGTTTTTCCTTTCAGCAACTCCATTTTGTCGATGAATATCAGTACAAGATGTCTGGTGGAGGGTACCATCATAAGCAAGTAATTCAAAAAATTTATTTGAGGTATATTCACCACTTAAATAACAACAAAAACACTTTATAACAACATTATGTTGAGTACCATCAGCAATCATAACTAACACAAGCGAGGCAGGATTCACAGACACAAAAGATTTATCATCATATGGTGAGATTTTCAAGAATCAAGAAGTTTGGGAAGCAGTCTCAAGTGAGTATACAGAACCAGAACTAGAGCCAATGGTAGGAGGAGTAGAAACACCAACATTGGACGATGACCCCCTAATATTCTTCTTATGTTCTCTCCCCAATTTTGGACAATGTGCTTTACAATGACCTTTTTCTTTGCAAAAAGCTCATTCATCATTACCGAGCCCAATTCTCCCTTGAAATTTTCCTTTTTGATCAGGAGCAACAAAAACAGATGGAGGAGTTAAGAAAATTCCCTTATCTGACACAGTAGAGTGGGTCTTAAGTCTGATTTCTTCTGCTAACAATTCATTAACTACTGATTCAACATTAGGAAGAGGGGAACGATGCAAAATACCTCCACGAAGGCCCTCAAAATAATTACGAAGAGCCATTAAAAACCAAGCCAGACATTGCTCATTTCTCTGATCAATGTAGGCTTTGACATCTTTCAACCCAGTTGATTCCATAAGAGCCAGTTGATCCCACAAACTATTCATTGCCGAATAGAATTCCTAAATGGTCAATTGAGCCAAGTAATGATTTTAAAATTACTAACATTCCATGTTTTCACATCTTTTGCATATTTAGCTTCATCCCTTTTATCTGTAGGCTTAACAGGAGTTCCATCAACATAACCCCACATATCTTTTCCAATCAAATTTTTTTTCCTCACATAACTCCAATAAGAGTAATTTTGTCCATTGAGGTGGACACTAATAGCTTGAAGAGAATTATCCTTAGCACCAGCCATAACAAATAACGTCAGGAAAATATGACGAACACAATCACTAAGACAAAATAAATTAGGGATAACTTGTCAAAATCGTGCCAGAAACAGAAGAGTAGAACCGTGCCGGAAACAAAAGAGTAGAACCGCGTCGGAAACAGAAGAGCATAATTGCGCTGAAAATGGAGAGGCATAATCGGATCAGAAATGGAGGGAGCAAATCGGTACCGACCGCAAAACGGGTTGTACAAAATCAACCAAAGTTGTGGACCACTTTACGGTAGATCCTAAAATTAACTAAAGCTCTTTGATACCATGTTAACAATGATAAAAATAGAAGGGAGGAAGATGAAGAGAGGAACCCACTAGGGTTTCATAAACCAAATGAACTAGTGTGATAGAGTTACAATAGGTATATATATAAGAGAGTGAAAAAGTATAAAATACCATTACTCCTAATATATAATAATATATTATCTAACACACAGCAAACTATAGTAATTAGTAGGATGATAACATATTTCTTCTCCATGTTCGAGACAATTTTGGAGCAAGGGAGACGATGAATGTTTTTTGAAATATGGCAAGGCAAAGGAGGTTGTTATTCTGCCGAAACAGGACAAGACATGAAATAGTTTGGATTCGTTTGATTCAGACATGTTAGAGACGTGAAGCTTTTGTAGTAAATTTGGACAACATGTGCAAGATATGGAAAAAAACTTATGCACAGGCGGTGAAAATAGGAACAAAACAACAATGGATGGAGAACAGAAGAAATTTTTGGAGACCGGTCAAATTATCAGGTGCTGCAAATAAAACACCATTTGCACATTTGGTGTTCGAAGTGGAAGAAGGAGAAGTTGAGAACAGTCACTTCGATGGGTTGGTGTTGTGAAACTCAATTATCCTAGTCATTACATGATCAAACTTCATCGACATGGTGCATTGAATTTTTGCACTTTGCTATCAGTAATATATTCTTCATACATGCTCATCGTATTGACAAGATTTGTAAAACAAGAAAAATATATCGTTCTACAGTTTCTTAACTAGACATTTTATACTTTTAATATTCTCTACGTAGAGATTGCAGTTTAGATTCCTAGACCTTCTCAACTCCTTTATGTGACAACTTTAATATATCTATACTTCGTTAGCAGTTTTGACATTTTCTTTTTTACCAAAAATTAAGTGATCTATTTCTTAATTAATTTGTGTAACTGTCAATTGCTCCCTTCTCTGAAAAGTTTCATAAGTTCCTTACTGTAATCTAGTGTCCACAAAGTTCTAAACATTGTGAACTTTTAGATATGTTGTTATAAAAAATTTCCAATAACTGAAAACTAAAATTTGCATTTAATTTGACATCAAACTAACCGATATTGTAATTCATTGTCATATATCTCTTTCAATATACTAAAAAAAATTTAAATGTGAGAACTCTCTTATTCTTCATCGATTAAAATATTTTGACATCACACTAGCAGTATGTCACCTACTTGATACCAATTTGATATCGGTAGCAAAAAATCAAAAAGTGGTACAACAAGATAATTGTAGCGGTGCCTACAATTTGCTTTGTATGATACCCTTACAATGAAAATTTGCAAATTGTATTCTTTCTATAGTATTTCTAGGTATTGAACTAGTGGTGATATACAATATCTTTGTTGTATGGTGAGAAAACTTTTTTTATTATTTTTTTTATTTTTTTATTTTATTTTTAATTTGGCATTAAGGCTTATACTTTCTTTATATCATTATTATCATTATAGATGTTACTTGTATTACCCATTTAAATAAAATTATGACTAGAGATAGTTAGACTAATAATTTGTTATCTAATGGGTGAAATTATTGGGTTGTTATCAATCCCACATCTTTGTCTAGGTTAATGAAATAATTTTACAGAGTACCTGACCGATGACAAACAAGGATGATTCAACAAATTTTTCCTTACGTCTTGCCAGAGTTTGTCAGACTTTTCTTTCAGATGATCTTTTAACTAGTTGCAGAGTTAGTTTGATTTTGATCAATCTTTCTTCTAAATCGATAGACGTAGTCCTATGTTCTAGTGCTTTGATTTCGTATATGTGAGTCTCAGATGATGTTTCAAGCACGCTATACACCAGAGGCAAAGATCTTCTCCTTGAGCGGACATAGGAATAACTTCAAACCTTGTAGTTAGAGGATTGCCAAAACAGTTTTTCTTCGGTTCTGATTTGCCTATGAGTTTGACCAGATGATAAGTTATTTAAACTCATTTATAATACAAACTTCTCTAGTGGAAGGATCAGATGATGATTTTCCATGAGAGATCTTTGGTCCTTTACTTGTAGTTCAGCTTTCCTTGAGGATAATCTTGTTTCATAATTATTTCAAATACGTCATCTATGGATCATATCAGAGGAATATATTTGTTTTATATGTAGAATAAACTTTCAACCTACTCTAACAATAAACTCATGCTTGCTTCTTCCTAGAAAATAATGATCAAATGATTGATTTTGTTTGATATACCCTTTTTAAGCATTCTTGATTTTGACTTGATTTTAACCAATGATGCTTGAGTGTATCCTCCAACCTTTGTTCTGAAGAGAGTCTTCAACTTGTTGCCATTCAACCTTCCGATTTTGTGCTGTTGAGTGAGCGGTTGCACTAGTAACCATTTCTTATAACAGGTTACCTGCACATGTGAACATTTATCATGGATCATTGAAGTTTTTAGAAAACTTCACCCTGATTTGTTAGATTAATTGTTGACATGCATTATAATGTTCCTGTTATTTTGCACTAACAATTTAGTTGTATCAACGAATGCTTCTTTCTAACAGAGGATGAATTTCAGTATTAGCATATCGATTCTTCTCATTAATTAACTCACACTACCTTATTGAAGCATAAGAGTTTTGTTCAATTCGTCATTGAAGAGTTTCAAGAAACATATCTAGAAGTCCGAATAGAATTGAAAGAATTTTCAGAACATATATAAACATATCTTAGAAGAAGACACGAAAGAGAGTCTCAACCTGTTATTAAAAGCTAATCACACAATCAAGTATTTTTCATAGATAGGATTTAATCTAAGATAATATTTCTCATATAGATGCGACTTTGAGATGTTTACTTTGTTTTAGGAGACATAGTAAGAATCCTTTTTTTTTTTTTTTTTTTTTTTTTTTTTTTTTTTGTATTTATTCTTCTCTTTGAGTTTTCACTTATCTCAATACAAAAATTATATTTTACTTCTCTAAGAAATATATGTTATGCTAAAGCGTTTTATCTATTTTTCATATAGCAATTACAATTTTTGCGAATCAATGTTTGTTAATCTAGGTTTTGAAAGAAATTTTTAAAACATAAATTTAAAATTAAAAAAGAAAATGCGATGGATCCAAAAACATACACTAATTCAGACCATTTCACTAGTATTTTCAACAGTAAGGGATGTTTACTCTTACACAGTAAAATGCTCAATCAAGAGACTAAACTCTGATACCAATTGAAGGTGTTGGAAAATATAAGAAAATGAGGGGTTTGAATTGTGTTTTGCCATTTCTGAAAGATGCTTCAAAAGCTTAACAAAAAAGTATGTTCTTTATTTAATTATTCAACTTACGATTCAAATAAGTTTAGAGACACAGAGGTTGAATCATAGAGAACATAGATAAGAGAAACAGAGAGATAAGGGGAACACATATATTTTTATACTAGTTCACCACAGACTATTGCTACATCTAGTCCTCCCCTTACAAAGAGATTTTGCCTCAGTACAGTCGAAGATTTAATCCACTATTTCAATAATGGCATACAAGTATTGTTTACTCTGCCTTTTCAAGATTTGAGTATTCTTCTCTCGCCTCTTTAGATTATCACTGTTATAACCTTTCTTCAAAATTCTGGCACCTGCTGTTGAAGTTCATTAGTGTTGTTGTACCTCTTCGGGTACCTTTCAGGGGTGAGAGACTTATTGCCACTATCAAAATGATTTTTATCAGTTCTAGTTTTGTGTATGAATTGACACAAAGTATATTTATAGGATTCTAACTCTCATTGAGAGGATGTTACATATCAAGTCCTATATCAGTTCAAGTGTGTGAAAAACACTTTGAGTGGTTTACATCATACTTTGCTTTTGATGTGTGCTTGACTTTTTTAGAATTTCTTCTTAACATATTGCCTTTTTCATTCTCTATCACTCTTTCGATTGACTAAACGAGTTATTCTAAAATAGAGAGAAGAATTTTCCGTTGAAAATGTTACTGTTGGAGGTCTTTAATCACCATTTAAGGAGACCGGTCTTTAAGATGTATCCATATATATCTTCATGATTGATTCTTCACATAATCAATTTAAGAGGGCAGGTCTCAAAGGATATCACAAAGACTTTCAGACAATTAACAGATTCAGGATGTTGACTACAGGATAAACATATTTGCCTTCTTTAGAGCGTTGACTGTTTATAGCGTTGACTTTTTCAGAGCTTGTCATTTCAATGCGATTACTTCCATAAGAGCATTGACTATCTTTAGTGTTATCTTTTTTATCAAAGCGTTGGGTTTTTAGAGTGTTGACTTTCTATTAGAGTCATATGATACAATGTTTGTCACAATTTTTAGAGGCAGACAATCATTTTGCTTGACATACTTATCAGAGGTTGACGATCATTTTGCTTGACATACTTATCAAAGGCAGACGATACTCCAAATTGTTGCTTGTATTAACGGATTCACTGAGGGCGCGTTCATCAGAGTTAGACACAATTGCAGTAGTTTCTTTTGAGTTACCGTGATCTTTGTTAAAAAGATTCTCTTTTCTTTATTCAAAAGAGGATCTAACTTATACCAACACAATAACTTGTAATCCTTTTTCCTTTAATGCTTTGACTTAGACTGTATATCGCAATACTTCTTATTAGGTGATAATATTCTTTGTGTTTAGAAACATTTAGATTATTATCTCTAACTCACTTCTTATTACCTTAAAATAAATAGTCAGTAATATAAACATTTGTCTTCTAACTTAATCTACACCCTTAGCAAATACAATTAGGAGATAATTGTTCTTTATTTGTTTGTTTTTGTTATCATCAACCAGAGGATTGTAGCTAAAACATTTTTTGCACTAAAAATTTCATCACCATAGAAGAGTTTCAGAAGTTTGAAGAGAAGAATGTCACATTTTGGAAGTTTATGCAAGGCTTTGGAGAATACTACAAAAGTGTGGATGGCACCACTTTGGGACTCACATGGATGAATTCCCAATTTTCCCTACTAAAATACTAACTTAAGATGGTAAGGCTCACAACAAGATACAACAAATGATATTGTTGATGCATCCAAGACCAAGCCCAAGAAAAAGAAGAAGAGTGGAAAGGAAAAACTGAAGAAGAAGAGTAAAAAATGAAAGCAGTAGATGCATACTGAAATGGTGAGCCTATAGAGGCTAAAGCTGATTTAGAAAAGGAACTAGATTTGGAGGCCACAGAGCCACCAAAGAAGGAAGCACCTTAGCCTACTAAAGAGCTACCTTATGAGACTATGCACGAGGAAACAGAAAAAGCAGTTGAACTAAGTCTTGTGCGCTCTGATTGGGATCCACCTTCTCCATAACTTGAAGTTGCAACAAGAAAGACTTAAAAAGTTTGTCTATCAAAAGAGAAGGACTAAACAAAATTTGGATCTTAACAAGTCCATTAATGAAAATGATGAAGATATCCAAAGCAATAACCAAGAAGACAAGGAAGCAACTCCAACCCCTGAACAACAAAATGAAAAGGCCAAGACCAAAGGTCTCTCAAAATCTACAAAAGCATGAAATGCTGCAGCATGCTGCAACATTGACAGGGCAGTCTTAATTAACTTGTCCTGTAAATACACGTTCAATTCTTATTTATAATTTGTTTCTATGTTTTTTTGTCTGTTGCAACTCTTAACTTCAATTCTTGAATTAAATGTGTTTGCACATTTAACTTCTAAGTTTGGGGGAGGGAGTAAATAGATATTTATTTGAATTTCTAGCTAATGTTTACTATTTTTACATTTTGATGCTTAAGCTCTATATGAGCTAACACTCCTTGTAGTTAAGGATTAAAGAAGTTTGCATTTTAATATGTTGTAGTGTGATTAGCTTCCTCTTAAAAAAGTTGTTATTAATCCAATCTTTAAAACTTAAATGGATCACTTAAGTTTTATTGCTAGTCTTTTGAACATGGAAAAGGATAAAGATGGAAAGTGCTTGATTTAATATGAATTAAGTTAATATGCTTGAAAAATATATTATTGTTTAATGATTAGGAATAACATTAAAGTTCATAGAGAAGTTGGTTTGATAAAATAAAGCAAAGCATGATATGATGTATAATGTGTGAACCCAGGAATGGTAATAATCCACTGATTACCATGATGACTAAGCTAGAAAATTAAGGTCAATCTTGTTCCAAGATTGTGACATTATGCTACAACATATCAGTGCATGCAAACATAATTATTACTAAGTTAAATCCTTAACTACACGATATCATTTGAAATTAGAACTAGTGTCTCGTACTTAACTTTGCATTTTTAATCATTATTTATCTTAATATTGTTATTCAAACATGTGTGTGTGTGTTTTTTTTTTTGTAAAAAAACAAATTATTTGTCTAGAAAACCATTGAAATAGGTGAAAAAACCAATCCTCGTGCGAATGATACTCTACTTTCACTTTATTACTTGTTTTGGACTTTGTACACTTGCATAGCAAATTTAAAGCAAACAACAACTATTTGTTGGAACTAGATTGGTTCTAGGAACATTTCCTTCATTATGTTTTGATGATGATAAAGGTACTTTTTTAGAACAATTTATTGCATTAATGATTTCATTGAGTGTGCAGTAAATAGAACCAAGAAATTGAGAAAATGATATCAGAGAAAGTGAAGATGTCAGAGGAAACGAAGACATCAGAGGAAACAAAGATGTTAGAGGAAACGAAGACACCAGAGTCAAGTGAAGTCAAAGAAAGTCAACACAACATTCAAACTCTATTTATTACACGCGCTATTGTGTGCGTGCATCTACCTTTGAAGCGTTTTCCTAGTTTGCCTCTAAAGCTTCTACGAGTCTGCCTCTGAAGACTAAAGCATGCCTCTGAAGTTTAAAGCATTCCTCTAAAGTGCCGACTATAATAACTCTAATACTTCTATCCAAGTAGCCTTTGAAGCTCAAGTTGCGCTCGCTCTAAAGACTACAACTAACTCCAAGATGTTGTCTCTGATACACAAAATGCTCTAAAGATGCAACAAGGTGACGTTTCCCATGCCACTAATTCTAAGTCATGCAGTTTTGCCTCTACCTCTACCTTTAACTACCTGAACCAAGCAACACAACATCTGACGCTGATGATCAAGTTATGTACTAATGAAGAAAATCAACGACTCTGATGGAAAGTCAATGCTTTGATGGTGACTGAGTTGTTTCATGATTCTGAAGGTCCAAGATTAGATTATGATATGTTTTTGCTGCTCTTAAAGAAGCGTATGAAAGAAAATTCAAGGAGGATTATTTTCAAGCTCTATCTTGACATTCTCGCACATAATGATTCTAAAAGATTTGGTTGATGATTCGTTTTGGAATTAATCAAGCTTCAACGATCATATTCCCAAACCATATCTATCAAGGTTTATTTTTTGTAAAGATCTCTATTGACCTTGCACAAGAATTATTTAAGGAGCATTATTTTCAAGCGCTATCCACACATTCTAGCACATATTTATTCTAGAAGATTTGGTTGAAGATTACTTTCGGAATTAATCAAGCTTCAACGGTGATTTTTCCAAACCGTATCTATCAAGGTTTCTTTTCTGTGAAGATCTTTGTTGACTTCGCGCAAGGAAGATACACTCAGAATTTGTTTAGGAAAATATTTACATCCTAATTCATGCTACATAAAGGGTTCAATTCTAAAGAAGAAAAAAAACACAACTACTCAAAAAACCTTACAAACTCAAAATTCTCTAAGTATTTAGAATTCAATGTTTCAGTTTTAGCAAAGACACTCGTTCAAATTTATATTACTTAGTTCTTATTGACCTGTTTTAGTGTCAAGTTCATTGTAATCAATCCGCTTAGAAAAAGCAAAACAGAACCCCAGTTTCGCCCCTTTGTAACCCAGCCTAGTAGTGGCTATTCTGCCTCAATGACTTGTAGGTTTTCAAGTTAGAAGGTGAGAAGATTTGACTTGTAGGGTCAAGGTGTTGTAGTGCCTGAACGTTCTGCAGGTTTCCGGCTGAAAATTGAGAAGAATGACATGTAGAGTTATATGTTGTAATTGAGGTTTTTAATTAGTGGATAAATCCTTCTGCGTGTGGGGACTAGACGTAGCTGTTGGAACCAAGTTAGTTTTATACTTGGAGTTTTGATGTTAACAAAAGTATTTTATGAGAACAATATATTTGACTTCACATAGTATGAAAGAAGATTCATGTTTTTGAAGACAATCTTGAAAGAGATTTGATTCAGATTTATAATTAAAGAAAATCTTTGACCAAGTCGAAAAGAAGATATGGTCAAGATTTGAAGAAGATATTATCAACATCTTATCAACAAGAAGATATGAATTATTTACAAGAATATTTAATCAATATTTATCACAAAAATATATGAATTGTTAAGAGGAAGATTTAATCAAGATTTATCTATAAGAAGATATGAATTATTTACAAGAAGATTTGATCAAGATTTATCACAAGAAGATATGAATTATTTACAAGAAGATTTGATCAAAATTTAAAACAAGAAGAAACACTCACAAGAAGATACATTTATTATTTGCAAATATATGATTTAGATATTGACAAAGGACATAATACTAAATTGGACTTAGTCATATTCCTACTTGTGAAAGTTCAAGAATCGCTCCAACATTATGTTCCCGCCCAGATCAAAACAAGCAATAGGAAGGAAGTTTCGTTTGAAGAATTTGCGAAAGCAATCTTAACAAAACACGAATAGTATCAATCTGAAGAATTTACAAACTAAATCTTAATAAAATACGAACAATATCAATCTGAAGAATTTACAAACTCAATCTGAAAAAAAAATGAACAGTATCAATCTGAAGAATTTACAAACTCAATCTGAACAAAATACGAATCGAATCAATCTAGAAAACTACTCAAATTGGATTCAAAAATAAAAAATTGGCTAAAGAACATATTATCAAAAAAACATCTTCTTCAGAATTATTTTTGAATAAGATCATTGTTGACTAAGCTAGGAATGAAGATACAATTCAGAATTAAAAAAGACTAAATTGAAGCCGTAATTTTATCTATAAATAGATACTCAAGGCTGAAAAAGAAGATCATCAAAAAAGTAGAAGAATTCAAGCTCAAAATTCCAAATTCATCATCGAGTTCAAATAGAGAAACACTTGTTTGAATGAGAAATATTTTATAAGTGTTTTTCTTAGAGTGTGATAGTGATTGTTATAATCAGCTTGTTAGAAGCAACTACTCATGTTCGAAACCTTTGTATTCAAACCCTACAACGGTTTTAGTGTGCCTTCAACAATCTGGGGTTGTTAGATTGTGTGGAGAAGACTTTGCTAGTAGAGTCAAGGTGTGTGTGTTCCTCAAAAGTCTGGGGTTGTCAGGTTGTTAAAGAAGACTGGCTTGGAGGGTCAGGTGTTTTGTAATTCAAGTTGTTGAATTAGTGGATTAAATCCTTCTGAGTGAAGGGACTAAATGTAGCTAGGTTAGTGGTGAACCATGATAAATTACTTGTGTCACTTTATTCTTGCACTCCTTAGTTTTGTTATTGTTTATACTCCAAGTAAATCATCTAGTTTAAACCAGTTTAATCAAATAATGAAAAATTTATCAACTTAGACAAACACAATTCAACCCCCCATCTCGTGTTAGCACATTCAATTAAAATTAGAGCTCGGTCTCAAGGCTGAGCAATTTATAGTGTTTGAAGAAAAATCCAAGGGTTCAACATGTATGGATTTAGTGAAAAAGCTACTTGAAGAAACATCAAGAGACCACCTTTGTTTGATGGAGAATGTTTTGAGTATTGGCGAAAGAGGGTTATTGAGATTTCAAGAAAAGATATTGATGCTGATAAGAAGACGATGTACAAGAAGCATCGTAAGTACATAACATTCATGATAAATGTAATCACTTTCAAGGAGTATGACAAATGCACCAACAAAGAGACAACAAAGAGTATTTATGATAGTCTGATTTTGTCCTATGAAGGAAGCAAACAAGTTCAAGAAGCAAAGGCCTATCTCCTAATCAAAAAGTTTAAGTTGTTCAAGATGGAAGAAGATGAAGACATTGAAACAATGTTTTCCAGATTTCATACTCTGGTTTTAGGATTGAAGATACTTTAAAAGAGTTATACTACTACTGATCATGTGAAGAAGATACTAACAAGTTTACAAAGCAAGTGGAGTCCTAGGATCTCAGCCATCCAGCAAGGAAATGATCTGAATACTCTTAAGCTCGAAGAATTAATTAGCTCTATAAGATCACATGAAATTGAACTTACATAGGATAAGCCAAAGAATAAGAAACCAACCTTGGCTTTGAAATCCAAGAAGAAGAAAGTTCTAATCACAACAATAGAATCAGAGTATGATGATTCAGAGGATCAAAATGGAGACTTAGGAAAAGGAACTGGTTGAAGGTGCAAACACGAGAAGGGGGGTTGAATTGTGTTTGAAAAAGTTGGTAACTTTTTGCTAATTTGATGAAGGTTAGTTGGTTTTTTATGAATTATTTAGATAAGTAGCAATCGGGTTAAGAGGCAGCAAAAAATGAAAGCATAAATAATTAGACACAGATTTATCCTAGTTCACCACTAACTTGGCTACATCCAGTCCCTTCATTCAGAAAGCTTTAATCCAATAATTCAAATACCTTGAATTATAAAGCCCCTAGCCCTCCAAGCCAGTCTTCCCAAATAGCTTGACAACCCCATACTTTTGAGGAACACAAACACCTAGACTCTACCAGCCAAGTCTTCTCCACACAACTTGACAACTCCAGATTGTTGAAGGCACACTAACACCACTATTGGGTTTGATTACAAAAGTTTGGGACTTGAGTAGTTGCTTCTAACAAAGTTGATAATAATAATAACTCTCACACTCTAAGAAAAAAACACTTAGAAAATATTTCTAACTTGAACAAGTGTTTCTCTCTTCGAAATCTAAGATGAATTTGAAATTTTGAGCTTATGAGTTCTTATACTATTTCCTGATTTTCGATAATGTTCTTCTTCAGCCTTGAGTGTCTATTTATAGATAATATTAGTGCTTCAATTTAGTCATTGTTTAATTCTGAATTGTATCTTCATTCCTAGCTTGGTCAACAATGATCTTATTCAAAAATAATTATGAACAAGATGATTTTTGAAAATATGTTCTTTAGTTAATTCTTTATTTATGAATTCAATTTGAGCAGTTCTTCTAGATTGATTTTGTTCAAATTGAGTTTGTAAATTCTTCTGATTGGTTATGTTCGTATTTTTTCAGATTGAGTTTGTTAATTCTTCAGATTGATTATGTTCGTATTTTGTTTAGATTGATTTTTTTGTTGTAGATAAATCTTGATCAAAGCTTCTTGTAAATAATTCATATCTTCTTGTGATAAATCTTGATCAAATCTTCTTCAAATCTTTACCATATCTTCTTTTCAACTTGGTCAAAGATTTTCTTCAATCATAAATAAGAATAAAATCTTATTTTAGATTTTCTTCAAAAACATTTGACCATATCTTTTTTTCAACATGGTCCAAGATTTTCTTCAATCATAAATAAGAATCAAATCTTATTTTAGATTTTCTTCAAAAACATGATTCTTCTTTCATACTCTGTGAAGTCAAATATATTGTTCTCATAAAATACTTTTGTTAATATCAAAACTCTAAGTATAAAACCAACTTGGTTCCAACAATATCTCCTTTTTGATGATGACGAAACTTATATTTTTATAACAACTTTTCTTTATATTTCTTTGACTCCCTTAACTTAGGGCTCCTCCTAAGTATTAATATCCTTTTCTCTTTTCTCCCCACTATATCAAATGTCTTTCTTCCCCTTTTGTCACCAAATAAAAAGACTTGAAAGTGAAACTTGATTTTTTTTTTCTTTTTTAATTAATTTATTTTTTTGAATAACATGAATGTAACATATTACAAGAAAATATAAAAACTAATGGAAAGCTAGACCACTTTGAAGTTATCACAACATCAGTCAGGTATGAAGGTAAGGTTTAGGTTTTTCTTGATGAAGTCAAACCTATCTTCAGTTAGTGGTTTGGTGAATATGTCAGCCTAGTTGTGTTCAATGTCTACAAAATGAATGTTTAGTACCCCTTTTTGAACAAAGTCCCTAATGAAGTGGTGTTTAGCTCTAGAATATAGGATAGGGTTTTGGTTAGGCAAATGGCAGAAGTGTTTTCACAATAAATGGGAATGTTGGATTCTAGGGTTTTTTAGTCTTCAAGTTGATGCTTCATCCAAAGTATTTGAGAACTGCAGCCAGCTGCTGAAATGTACTCAGCCTCTGTTGTTGACATGGCAATGGTGCTTTGTCTCTTACTTGACCAAGATATTAAGTTGTCACCTATAAAGGTGCAATTGCCACTAGTGCTCTTTCTCTCAACATGATGCTTTGTCTCTAAGGATTCTCTTAACAACAGTTAAATGTGATTCCATAGGGTCAGCTTGAAATCTTGCACATACACATACACTAAACATGATGTCATGTTTGGAACCGGTAAAGTAAAGTAGAGAGCATATCATTCCTCTATAGGTTTTGTGGTCAACTTTTTGGCCCGAATCATCTTTTTCATTGGGTGCATTGGTGTAGCCATAGATTTGTAATCACCCATCTTAAACTTCCTGATAAGCTCTTTGGTATATTTAGTTTGATGAATTTATATACCTTTTTGACTTTGTTGAATTTGTATCCCTAAGAAGAACTTATGTTCTCCCATCATAATCATTTGAAATTCCAGCTGCATCAATTTAGAAAATTCTTGGCAAAGAGTGTCATTAGTAGATCCAAAAATAATGTCATCAACATAAATTTGAATAATAAGAATGTCATCTCCTATTGATTTTCTAAAAAGTGTATGATCTACTTATCCTCTTTCAAAGTTATTTTTAAGCAAGAAGTTACTAAGTCCGTCATTCCATGCCCTAGGTGCTTTTTTAGACCATACAAAGATTTCCAAAGTTTAAAAACATGATTTGGAAATTAAGAACTTTCAAAACATGGGGGTTGTTTATCATAGACTTATTCACTTATATAACCATTTAGATATCCATTTGAAATAATGTAATGTTATTTTTTGCAGCAAAAGAAAGTAGGCTACAAATAGCTTCTAACATGGCCACTAGAGCAAATGTCTCAATGTAATAAATGCCCTTTTGCTAATTGTAGCCTTGTGCGACAAGTCTTGCCTTGTTTCTAACCACTTTACTTTTTTTTAATTCAGCTTGTTTCTGAAAACCCACTTGGTTCCAATAATGTTCTTCTTTGGTCTAGGTACTAGATCCCAAACATCATTCCTCTTAAATTCATTTAAGTCTTCTTGCATTGCAAGAATAAATCCATCATTTGCATTACCAATGATTACTGTTTTAGGATGACATGACTTGTACTTCCATCCAGATTTTCCTTTTGATTTATGTTGGCTACTCCTAGCTTGGTCAGATTCATCTTCTGATGATTTTCTTGTATCCACTAGTTTTTCAGGATTATCTGGTTTGCCTGCATCTGCTTCCTCTGGTTCCAGTAAACCTGCACTATCATCAACTTGCTTTGACTTTTCAAGGTCAAGCTGTTTGTCATATAACATAATATAAATTAGATAATTTAAGAATGAAACAATACAACCCAACAAACCAGGTTTGTTTCTGGTGGTTTATGCTTGTTTCTGAAGAAACAAACTTGTATTCTACTTCTACTAAAATGTTCAGATTTTGTGATTCTTGTGGTTCCTCTAAAATTTGGAGAACCTGCAAAACGCTTATCTAGCTTTGATTTTTAAGATCGAGCTTCTTGTTATCATGGTAAACATAATATCTGGATGAAGTGATTCAAATTCCCATCTAGGTTTGTAGTCTTGATGAATTTGATTGGAGTATTTAAAGAAGTCTCCTTATTTTGATTGTTCATGTGAAACTTTTGTTTCTACTGATGTATCAGATTCTTCTGGTAATTATGGAACTGATGATAGTTCTGATTCTTCTGGTAGTTCCAATTTTGTTGATATATGTGATTTCTCTACCAGTTTTGCATCTTTTGATACTCCAGATTTTTCTGATATTTCTGGTTCATCTGATAGTTCTGGTTCTAATCATCTAGTCTTTCAACTTTCTTCCAAGAGTCACTTGGCTTCTGTTTGTAAGGTCTTGGAACATAGACCTTTTTCCCTTCAAATATTGCAAGCATCCATCAACCATGCACCATGACTGGTGTTTCCATTTGGTTTCTTAGAACATCTGCAACAAAAACAATTTTGTCTTTTCTTACCCAAATCTGGTTGGATCCTGGTTTGTTAGTTTTGAAAGTTTTCTTGTCTTTCAATGTGGTTAACATAAGACAAGATATTTTAGTGTGACCTTTCTTAGAGAAAATAGTACATAAATGTATAGAGGGAATAAACTTAGGTTTAATTACTTTTTCTTCAAATTCTATTCCTCTTTTTCCATTCCTACTAACACCATAAATCATATCTGCATACATGCTTCTTTCCTAATCATTAACAAGAAAATATTGAAATACTTATTCATGCTTATAAAAGTTACAAGTGGTATGTTCAATTGATGTTGAACTATAATTACATTTCAGAGTTAGAGTTTCAGCCGTAAGTTCTGCAATATTAGTTTTCAGAGTTTCATTTTCTATTTTAACTTCAGCACTTCGATTCTTTAAAATATCAATTTCTTCAACTAGATTGGCATTTTCTTTCCTAAGTGTTTTTAGTTTTAAATCTGGTTGCATTTTCTTAGTTAAAAAAATCATTTATAGCAGTAATTAAATCAGCTCGAGTTACGTCAGAAAATATCTCAATTTCTTCATCTGTTGATTCACTAAATCCAGACATGTTGAACCCTTGGATCTTTCCTCAAACATTGTAAAGTGCTCAACCTTGAGACTGAGCTCTGATGCCAATGGAAGGTGCAAACACGAGAAGAGGGGTTGAATTGTGTTTGATAAACCCAGACTGTTAAGGAACACAAACACCTTGACTCTACCAACCACGTCTTCTCCACACATCTTGACAACTCCAGATTGTTTAAGGCACACTAACACCACTATCCGGTTTGATTACAAAGGTTTGGAACTTGAGTAGTTGCTAATAACAAAGCTAATAATAATAATAACTCTCACACTCAAAAAAAAAACGTAGAAAATATTTCTAATTTGAACAAGTGTTTCTTTCTTTGAATTCTAAGATGAATTTATAGATAAAATCATTTCTAATAAAACTTATGAATTTATAGATAAAACTCATGAGTTCTACTAATCATTTTTGATTTTCAATGATATTCTTCTTCAGCCTTAAGTATATATTTATAGATAAAATTAGGGCTTTAATTTAATCATTGTTTAATTCTGATTGTATCTTCATTCCTAGTTTGGCCAACAATGATCTTATTCAAAAATAATTCTGAACAAAATGCTTTTTGATAATATGTTCTTTAGCCAATAATTTATTTATGAATCCAATTTGAGCAGAGTTTCTAGATTGATTTTGATTGTATTTTGTTCAAATTGAGTTTGTAAATTCTTTGGATTGATTCTGTTTGTATTTTGTTCAAATTGATTATGTTCGTACTTTGTTCAGATTGATTATGTTCGTATTATGTTCAGATTGATTTTTTAACAAATTATGGCACTAATGATTTCTTTGAGTGTGCAGTAAATAGAACCAAGCAACAGAGGAAATGATATTAGAGGAAGTGAAGATGTCAGAGGAAACAAAAATGTCAAAGGAAACAAATACATCAGAGTAAAGTGAAGTCAAGTGAAGTCAACGCAACATTCAGACTGTTGTTTTTACACGCGTTGTTGTATACGCACATCTTCCATGAAGATTTGCATTTGAAGCATCTGCTTAGTGTGCCTCTAAAGCTTCTGCAAGTTTACCTCTAAGACTAAAGCATGTCTCTGTTTAGCATGCCTCTGAAGTTTGACATATGCCTTTGAAGTGCCTACTACAATAACTCTGAGGCTTCTATTTGAGTTTCCTCTAAAGTTCAAGTTCCACTTGCTCTAACGACTACAACTTGCTCCAAGATGTTGCCTTTGATACAAAACATGCTCTGAAGATGCAACAAGGTGACGTTACCCATGCCACTAATTCTAAGTCATACAGTTATGCCTCTGCCTCTAACTACTTAAACCAAGCAACACAACATCTGACTCCAACGATCAAGTTATGTTTTGATGGAGAAAGTCATCGACTTTACTGGAAAGTCAACACTTTGATGGTAATTGAGCTGTTTCATGATTCTTAAGGTCCAAGAACAGATTTTGATATGTTCCCGCTACTATTAAACAAACGTATGAAAGAAGATTCAAGGAGAAGATGTGTTCAGAAGGTTTATTTTTTGGAATTAATCAAGCTTCAACAGTCATATCCCCCAAACCATATCTATCAAGGTTTATTTTTTGTGTAGATCTCCATTGACCTCGTAATAAGAAGATGCGTTTAGAAGATTCAAGAATTATTTTCAAGCGTTATCATGACATTCTCGCACATAATCATTCTAGAAGATTTGGTTGAAGATTCATTTTGGAATTAATCAAGCTTCAATGGTCATATTCGCAAACCGTATCTACCAAGGTTTATTTTTTGTGAAGATCTCTGTTGACCTCGCACAAAAAAGACACGCTCAGAAGATTCAAGGAGAATTATTTTCAAGCGTTATCTGGACATTCTCGCACATAATCATTCTAGAAGATTTGGTTAAAGATTCGTTTTGGAATTAATCAAGCTTCAACAGTCATATCCCCCAAACCATATCTATCCAGGTTTATTTTTTGTGAAGATCTCCATTGACCTCGTAATAAGAAGATGCGTTCAGAAGATTAAAGAATTATTTTCAAGCGTTATCATGACATTCTCGCACATAATCATTCTAGAAGATTTGGTTGAAGATTCATTTTGGAATTAATCAAGCTTCAATGGTCATATTCGCAAACCGTATCTACCAAGGTTTATTTTTTGTGAAGATCTCTGTTGACCTCGCACAAGAAAGATACGCTCAGAAGATTCAAGGAGAATTATTTTCAAGCGTTATCTGGACATTCTCGCACATAATCATTCTAGAATATTTGGTTGAAGACTTGTTTTGGAATTAATCAAGCTTCAACGGTCATATTCGTAAACCGTATATATCAAGGTTTCATTTTTGTTGACCTTACGCAAGGAAGATACGCTTAAAAAATTTTTGTGACAGTATTGAAACCCTAATTCATGCTACATAAAGGGCTCAATTTTGAAGAAGAAAACACAACACAACTACTCAAAATTCTCTAAGTATTTAGAATTCAAGGTTTCAGTTTTAGCAAAGGCACTCGTTCAACTTTATATTACTTAGTGCTTAGTGCTATGTTTTAATGTGAAGTTCATTTTAATCAATCCACTTAGAAGAAGCAAAACAGAATCCAGTTTCACCCCTTTCTAACCAAGCCCAGTAGTGGTTATTCTACCCCAAGGACATGTAGGTTTTCAAGTTGGAAGTTGAGAAGAATTGTAGGGTCAAGGTGTTGTAGTGCCTCAACGGTCTGTAAGTTAGGTGTTGTAATTCAGGTTCTGAATTAGTGGATAAATCCTTCTGTATTAGGGGACTGAATGTAGTTGCCACGTTGGTAGTGAACCAGTATAAATCCAGGTGTTTTTTCACCTGCCCTGTAACTTTCTTTATTGTTGGCTCTGATCTGTTTGTATGTTCTAAGTATCCCAAATCATAATTTTGAACATAAGTTTTTACTAAAGAAATACAAATTCAACCCCCTTCTCGTGTTTTTGCACCTTCACTATTCAAGATTGGACTAAAGCCCATCGTGCAAATCCATTTGGGCCTCATCCTAAAATGATATGCGTAGAACTACTCAAGCTTTTTGGGTACCAAAGTCAGGTCCCAATGTCAAATTATCCCCAATCGATCACAACCACTCTGAAGTAGCAATGTCAAGTTATAAGGAAGGGGGTTTGAATTGTAATCTTGCCTAATTAAAATTTCCTGTTAAAAACTTAAGAAAAACAACTCAAGAATGATCCTAGTTATGAAACTAGAAAACGGAGAACATTTTAGGTTTTGGAAACAGAAAATGGAGAACGTTCTTGATTAGTTAAAATAACAGTTTTTAGTTTCTCTATTTAATTTGATAATAAAAATGACTGAATATAAATAGAGATAAGGAAGAGATACCACACAATGATATATCCTGGTTCACCCAACTCGGGCTACGTCCAATCCTCACAATTGTGAGATTTTCACTAAGTGTTCAAACACGGAGAACAATCTTTTGTTTACACAGTTAAAGATCAACCTTGATCTGTAACTTCAATTCCTTTCCACCCAGAAAGTATTCAATCAAGTCACCTAAGAGTTTTGATAGGATTTTACAATTCACTCTTTAATCACACTCAAACTATAAACAATCCTTATAGTTATGAGTTTACACAATAATGATTTAAGAAGATTGGTTGAATCTGATTATGCTCAACTCTTGTTTGAGAATAGATTCAAGATAAAAGAACTCAGTAAAATAAACTGGAAGTGTATGGTAGTTTCAGAAGTGATTCTTTTCGTGAATGAGAAGCTGTCAAGAATGCAAGTGTATGCGATTTGATGAGTATTCTTGGCACTTGAAGTTCTGAATTTTGCTGAGTATTTGCCTTCCTTTTATGGACGATTTGAGCATTTAATTATGGTCAAAAAGAGCTGTTGGTAGTGCTCTGTCAGTTTTGACCAAAACCAATATAAGTGAATAAAAATAATCCAGCCATTTGACTGGGTTGTTTTATTCATATTTGATCAGATTTCATGCGCGTTTAATGATCCCTTAAGCTTTAGAAATATTTGTTGATAATTGGGCTTTGATCTGGAGACTTGATTTTATGAAAAAACTTTTTAGAAAGTAATGAACAACTTCTCCAAAAATAAGAAAACTGATTCTGCAGAAACGGAGATTGATGATCAGAAACAAAGATTGCATATCAATATGGTCTATTAGTGTTCTGAACAATCTGAAGATTGATGATCAATCTTGTGGTTCAGTCATGGTTTAAATTTTTTGACAGTTTTAGACTGGAGAAAGTTACACCCTGTTTTATTTTGCTTGATTGATGACCTTTTAACTTAGCAATTCGAAAGCCTTTTTTAACAAGTATGATTCCTACTTGTTCCTTTCCATGTACTGATGAACTTAGTATAAAGATTAGAGGCAGAAGCTCTGTTGAAATAGTGGAGAATGATTGGTCAAATGGTTGTGACGATCAGTTCTGATTCTGCAGCACATTCTCCGTTTTTTACTGCTTATAATCAAGAATGTTATGTTTAGTTTTTCATTTGAATTCTTTGCTTTACGTGGTTCTTATCTTTGAATAAAAACACTCAAGAGCATAGATTAAATTAACATAACATTTAGAATGATAATTAACATTCTTAATTAACCTTTGTTTATTTTCATCAAAACTTAATTTGAGAGTGTGTCTTAACAACTTCCACCTCTCATCCTAACCCTCAGCCTTTACCTGCTTCTCTACCTACCACTTCTGCTCCATCGTGCAATGTTGCTCATGTCCCGCCTCCTATTATGACTCCACCGAGGGAACCAACTAACCCTGAAATTATGGAAACCCTGCAACTTATTCTGGCTCGCCAAACCCAGCAAGATTTAGAGTTTACCCTGCTGCGGACCTAGATAACTGAGCAGCTTGCTCCCAAGCTTGGTGTGACTCCTCCTCCTGTTCAGCCTGCTCCTGCTCCTCAACCGATTCCTGATCCCTCCAAATGTATGGATTATTTTTATTCACTTATATTGGTTTTGGTCAAGACTGACAGATTACTACCAACAGCTCTTTTTGACCATAATTAAATGCTCAAATCGCCTATAAAAGGAAGGCAAATACTCTTCAAATTTCAGAACTTCAAGTGCCAAGTATACTCATCAAATCATATACACTTGGATTCTTGAAGGCTTCCCATTCACGAAAAGAATCAGTCTGAAACTACCATACATTTCCAGTTTATTTTACTGAGTTCTTTTATCCTGAATCTATTCTCAAACAAGAGTTGAGCTTAATCAGATTCAACCAATCTTCTTAAATCATTATTGTGTAAATTCATAACTATAAGGATTGTTTATAGTTTGAGTGTGATTAAAGAGTGAATTGTAAAATCCTATCAGAACTGTTAGGTGACTTGATTGAATTCTTTGTGGCTGGAAAGGAATTGGACTTACAGATTAAGGTTTGATCTTTAACTGTGTAACCAAAAGATTGTTCTCCGTTTTTGAACACTTACTGAAAATCTCACAGTTGTGAGGACTGGACGTAGCTCGAGTTGGGTGAACCAGGATATATCATTGTGTGGTATCTCTTCCTTATCTCTATTTACATTCAGTCATATTTATTATCAAATTAAATAGAGAAACTAAAAACTATGATTTTAACTAATCAAGAACGTTCTTCGTTTTCTGTTTCCAGAACCAAGAACGTTCTCCGTTTTCTATTTTCATAACCAAGATCATTCTTGAGTTGTTTTTCTTAAGTTTTTAACAGAAAATTTTAATTAGGCAAGATTACAATTCAAACCCCCTTCCTTGTAACTTGACATTGCTACTTCAATTGGCATCAGAGCAAGGTCTTTAAAGAAACACTTGAACCAAGTGCTAGAGAAAAATATCTAGAAGGAAAAATGATTCAAACTCTGCTGAGAAGAAATAAATCGACTGGACATTTGAAGACAAAACTAAGGTACTCCTAAACTCTAAAGCTCAATTATTCTTATTGTGTGCTTCGAGCAGGGAAGAAAGCGAAAGAGTTGATGAATGCACAACTGCTAAAGAAATATAGGATACATTGGAAATTAATCATGAAGGAACAAACCATGTCAAAGAAACAAGAATAGACATCGGCATAAGAAAATTTGAGTTGTTCGAAATAAATGAAGGAGAAACCATTGATGAAATGTATTCAAGGTTCACAACTATAGTAAATGAAATGCGGTCCTTGGGAAAGGCTTACTTAGTAGAAGACAGAGTAAGAAAGATCAGGAGATGTCTTCCAGTCATATGGAGACCAATGGTGACAGCTATAAGCCAAGCCTAAATTTTGGAAGTGCTTGCATTAGAAGAACTAATTGGAACCTTAAGAGCACATGAGGTATTGCTACAAGAAGATAAACCTGTCAAGAAAGGAAAAGCAATAGCCTTAAAAGGATCTCAAGAAAGCATACCAATGCAAATAGAAGAAGAAACAGAAGAAGCTGGACAAGAAGATGCTGATGAAGAAATTGCTTTTCTCACTAGAAGAATTCAAAGAATGATGAGAAGAAGAGACCAGATCAAGAAAGGATTCCCAAACAAAAGAGAAAATCCCAAAAGAGAAATAGACAAGAGCCAAATCACATGTTTTGGATGTAATAAGTTGGGACATTACAAATCCGAGTATCCCTTGAACAAAAAAACACCAAACAGATTTCCTTTAAAAAAGAAATCAATGATGGCCACATGGGATAACTCAGATGAATCTGATGAAGAAGAAGATGAAGAAGCCAACATATGCTTAATGGCAAACACTGAAGAAAATGAGGTAACAAATTCTGAACCTTGTCTTTTGTGTGAACAAATGGAGAAAGAATTTGACAACTTGCTAAATTATTCAAACCTACTCATTCAAAAGTGTAGTTCGTTAAAAGAAAAATTTTATAAAGAAAAAGAAGAGAAAGAGAAAACTCAGGCTCTGAATGATAAGCTGAAAGAGATCATTCAAAATCTGAAAGAATCTCAGTTCAAAGATTTTTACACTGAAAAACAAGAAACTCAAGAGCATTCTGCACTTCAGAAGGAGAACGTTCTCCTTAAAGCTGAAGCTGAACTATTTAAAAATGATCTGTCAAATTTCATTAAAGCTACTGAAACTTTTCAAAATATCATGGGATCTCAAGTAGGAATATTTGATAAAGCTGGTCTTGGCCTTAATCAAACTCAGAAAACCAAAATGTATGAAATTTTTTTATTCCGGAAAGAAAAGAAAGTAAATGCAAGATCAAATGTTCATATTGCAGCAAAATTGGACATCTTGAATTTGCATGTTATTTTAAGAAAAGAGATGAGAAAATAAAGAACAAACAGAAGGGAGAACAGTCTGGAACAAAAACAAATTTTTTTCAGAAAAAAAGGAGAATGTTCTCCAGCTAAAGCAGCAAAAGGAGAATGTTCTGGAAATTTATCAAAACCAGTTAAAAAACAGTCTTCGAAACTGTTTCAAAAACAAGTGATCAAATGTTCCTCCTGTTCTAAGATTGGACACTTTGAATCAATATGCCATATTGAGAGAGAATCAAAATCTAAAACTAATCCTCAAGGACCCAAGACAAAATGGGAACCTAAAGTTAATGAAACATATAATGCAGGTTGGATTTCAAAGTGTCAAGAAAAAAAAGTATGAGAGGTGAAAAAAAGTACTTAATGTCCTTCGTTAAGAAAGATGGAGGATCAGTCACTTTTGGAAATGACAATCAAACTCGAATTAAAGGTAAAGGAACAATTGGTAAGAAAAACTATGCTCAAATAACTGATGTTCAGTATGTTGAAGGTCTAAAACATAATCTCTTAAGCATAAGTCAACTATGTGAAAATGTCTTTGAAGTTATTTTCAAACCCAACCTATGTGAAATCATAAAAACTAAATCTGGAGAAGTACAGTTTTCTAGAACCAGAAAGAAAAATCTTTATGTTTTATATCTTGAAGAACTGCCTGATGAATCTTGCATCATGTCTATCGATAAAGATAAATGGATTTGGCATAAAAGGGCAGGGCATGTCAGCATGAAAACCATTTCAAAATCTTCAAACTTAGAACTCACTAGAGGTTTACCAAAACTGAATTTTGAAAAAGATAAAATATGTGAAGCATGTGTTAAGGGAAAACAAGTCAAAAGCGGTTTTCACTCAAAAGAATTCATTTCCACAAACAGAACTCATGAATTGCTTCACATAGATTTATTTAGTCCTGTTAAAACAACAAGTTTAGGAGGAATGAAGTATGGCTTTGTTATTGTTGATGATTTCTCACGATATACTTGGGTACTATTTCTAAAACAAAAAGATGATGCTTTTAAGTTCTTTTGTAAAAAGGTACAAAATGAAAAAGAGTCCAACATCATTTCTATAAGAAGTGATCATGGAGGAGAATTCATAAATGCCTCTTTTAAAACCTTTCTTGAAGAACTTGGCATTTTTCACAATTTATCTTGTGCAAGGACTCCTCAACAAAATGGAGTTGTTGAAAGAAAAATAGAACCTTACAAGAAATGGCGAGAACAATCTTGGAAGAATCTAACGTTGAAAAATAGAGTGTTTAATCTGAGAATTAAAGTTGTAGAAATCAGCATGCATATACTATTTGATGAGTTTGATGATTTAGAATTGGGAAAAACAAATGAGGAAGAAGAACAGCCAGACATACAATAGAAAACTAATATGCAGGAAACAGAGATTGATAAACAATCTTCATATCATTCTCCACCTAAAAGCTGGAGAACGATAGGGGATCATCCTCAAACCCAAATCATTGGGGATACAGCTGATGGAATTAGAACCAGAAAATCATTCAAGAATGATGAAAACAACATGGCAATGATTTCTCAAGTTGAACCAAAATCAATTAAACAAGCCATAGTTGATCAATCTTGGATTGAAGCCATGAAGGAAGAACTGCTGCAGTTTGATAAAAATGAAGTCTGGACCTTGGTACCAAATCCTCTAGATCAAACAATCATTGGTACACGCTGGGTTTTCAAAAACAAATTAGATGAAGAAGGTAAGGTAGTAAGGAACAAAGCAAGATTGGTTGCTCAAGGAATATAACCAACAAGAAGGTATAGACTACAACGAAACCTTTGCCCCAATTGCAAGGTTAGAAGCTATTCGTATACTTCTTGCATATGCATCTCATAAACTTGTTAAGTTGTTTCAAATGGATGTTAAAAGTGCATTTTTAAACGGTTTTTTAAATGAACAAGTTTATGTAAAGCAACCTCCCGGTTTTGAAGATCAATCAAAACCAAATCATGTTTTCAAACTTACCAAAGCTCTATATGGTTTAAAACAAGCACCAAGAGCTTGGTATGAAAGGTTGAGTTCTTTCTTAATCAAAAATGGATTTTCCAGAGGAAAAATCAACACTACACTATTTAAGAAAATTGATAAAAATTATTTACTCATTGTACAAGTGTATGTCGATGATATTATCTTTGGATCAACTAATGAAAAGATGTGCGATGGTTTTTCAAAACTCATGCAAAGTGAATTTGAAATGCGCATGATGGGAGAATTAAGGTATTTTCTTGGCTTACAAATTAAACAACATGAAAATGGTATTTTTATTTGTTAAGAAAAATACATTAAAGATTTGTTAACCAAGTACAAAATGAATGAAGCAAAAATCATGTCTACTCCTATGCATCCATCCTCTTGATTAGACAAAGATGAACATGGAAAATCAGTTTTTGAAAAAGAATATAGAGGAATGATTGGTTCCTTGCTATATTTAACTGCTAGTAGACCACATATTGTATTCGCAGTAGGATTATGTGCTAGATTTCAATCTGCGTCAAAAGAATCCCATTTAACAGCTGCGAAACAAATTTTTAGATATCTTGATGGAACTACTGATCTTGGCCTTTGGTATAGAAAAGGTTCTCATTTTGATCTTATAGCATATTGCAACACCGATTATGCTGGAGATAAAATTGAAAGAAAGAGCACCAGTGGAGCATGTTAGTTTCTAGGTGAAGCATTGATAAGCTGGTCTTGCTGGAAACAAAATACTATAGCCTTATCAACCACCGAAGCTAAATACGTTTCGGCGGCAAACTGCTGCTCACAAGTTCTTTGGATTTCAAATCAACTTGAAGACTTCTCTGTAAGTTACTCAAGCATTCCAATTTACTGTGATAATAATAGAAAAATCCCATTCAGCATTCTCAATCAAAACACATTGAAATAAAACATCATTTTATTCGAGATCATGTTGAATTTTTACAAAGCCTTTTTGTTGGTTATATCCTTGAGCAACCAATCTTGCTTTGTTCCTTACTATCTTACCTTCTTCATCTAATTTGTTTCTGAAAACCCATCATATACCAATGATTGTTTGATCTTGAGGATTGAGTACCAAGGTCCAGACTTCATTTTTATCGAACTACAGCAATTCTTCCTTCATGGCTTCAATCCAAGATTGATCAACTATGGCTTGTTTAATTGATTTTGGTTCAACTTGAGAAATCATTGCCATGTTGTTTTCATCATTCTTGAATGATTTTCTGGTTCTAATTCCATCAGCTGTATCCCCAATGATTTGGGTTTGAGGATGATCCCCTATCATTCTCCAGCTTTTCGGTTGAGAATGATACGGAGATTGTTTATCAATCTCCGTTTCCTGCATATCAGTTTTCTGCTGTATGTCTAGCTGTTCTTCTTCTTCCTCGTTTGTTTTTTCCAATCCTAAATCATCAAACTCATCAAATAGTATATGCTTGCTGATTTCTACAACTTTAGTTCTCAGATTAAACACTCTATAACCTTTAGAGTCGGTTGTGAACCTTGAATACATTTCATCAATGGTTTCTCCTTCATTCATTTCGAACAACTCAAATTTTCTTATGCCGATGTCTATTCTTGTTTCTTGACATGGTTTGTTCCTTCATGATGAATTTGCAGTGTATCCCAGATTTCTTTAGCAATTGTGCATTCATCAACTCTTTCGTTTTCTTCCCTGCTCAAAGCACACGATAAGAATAATTGAGCTTTAGAGTTTAGGAGTACCTTAGTTTTGGCTTCAGATGTCCAGTTGATTTCTTTCTTCTCAGCAGAGTTTGAATCATTTTGATCAACTCTTGGTATGAAATCTCCATCTGTAATGATGCGCCACATTCCTGTGTCTTGAGATTTTACAAACAACTGCATCTTATTTTTCCAGAAGTAGTAATCAATTCCATCAAAATATGGTGGCCAGTTTGAAGATCCTCCTTCAACAATGTATTTTGCTTTTGACATTTTTCCTTCTAGATATTTTTCTCTAACACTTGGTTAAAGTGTTTCTTTAGAGACCTTGCTCTGATGCCAATTGAAGTAGCAATGTAAAGTTACAAGGAAGGGGTTTAAATTGTAATCTTGCCTAATTAAAATTTCCTGTTAAAAACTTAAGAAAAACAACTCAAGAATGATCTTGGTTATGAAAATAGAAAACGAAAAACGTTCTTGGTTCTGGAAACAGAAAACGGAAAACGTTCTTGATTAGTTAAAATCACAGTTTTTAGCTTCTCTATTTAATTTGATAATAAAAATGACTAAATGTAAATAGAGATAAGGAAGAGATACCATACAATGATATATCCTGGTTCACCCAACTCAGGCTATGTCCAGTCCTCACAACTGTGAGATTTTCACTAAGTATTCAAAAATGGATAACAATCTTTTCACCTAACAGTTCTGATAGGATTTTACAATTCAGTCTTTAATAACACTCAAACTATAAACAATCCTTATAGCTATGAGTTTACACAATAATGATTTAAGAAGATTGATTGAATCTGATTATGCTTAACTCTTGTTTGAGAATAGATTTAGGATAAAAGAACTTAGTAAAATAAACTGGAAGTGTATGGTAGTTTCAGAACTATAACTATAACTGTTGCTGAGTATTTGCCTTCCTTTTATGGACGATTTGAGCATTTAATTATGGTCAAAAAGAGCTGTTGGTAGTGCTCTGTCAGTTTTGACCAAAATCAATATAAGTGAATAAAAATAATCCAGCCATTTGAACAGTTTTGGGCTTTGCTTGACGGGGCTGTTTTATTCATATTTGATCAGATTGCCTGCGCGTTTAATGATCCCTTAAGCTTCCGATATATTTGTGATAATATATCTTTTATCTGGAGACTTGACTTTGTCCAAAACAGTTTGGAAAGTAATCAACAACTTCTGTAGAAATAAGAAAATCGATTCTGCAGAAACGGAGATTGATCTTTCAGAAACGGAGATTGATGATCAATCTGGTATGTTAGTGTTCTGAACAATCTGGAGATTGATGATCAATCTTGAGGTTCAGTCTTGGTTTAACTTTCTTGGCAGTTCAGGCTGGAGCTCCTACTTGTTCCATGCCATGTACTAATGAACTTAGTATAAAGGTTAGAGGCAGAAGCTCTGTTAAAATAGTGGAGATTGATTGATCAAGTAGCTGTGACGATCAGTCCTGATTCTGCAGAACATTCTCCGTTTTTTACAACATATAGTCAAGAATGTTCTGTTTCATTTTTCATCTGATTTCATTGCTTTGCTAGGTTCCTATCTTTGAATAAAAAACACTCAAGAGCACAAATTAAATTAACATTTAGAATCATAATTAATATTCTTAATTAACCTTTGTTTATTTTCATCAAAACTTAATTTGAGAGTTTGTCTTAACACACTCATTAGCAATCAATAGGTTACCTACTTTTTACGTCGAATTCTAGGCAACGCAATAACCATCTCCACGACATCATCCCTTGAACAGTCTCTATACAAAAGTTCCTGCCTACAAAAACAAGGTATGCATTATTGATTACCTATCAGTTCCCCAAACTCCTATAGTCTTGGGTGTGAGAGTGCTTGCTGGAACCCCCTACCAAGAGTGGAACTATGATCATCAATTGTATGATGCTATCTTAGATCGTCTTCAACCGTCTTTAGTCTCCCATATTTTTCTACCTTTCCTTGTCTTGGACTGACAGTGAGATGGTTGGATATAAGTCCATACATGATGGTCCTACACTCAAGTGTCAGATTCAACAGTTGGACGGTGTTGCAGTCGTTTCTCTAGTACACCCGCTCAAGAACTGTTGGGATATTTCAGTCACTCCTGCTACTAGTGAAGATAACAACAACTAGTTAATCACCAATCTCCTTGCTTTATTGCAAAACTAGAACAAAAGGATCCATGAGGAAAACCTTTGCCTCGCTAGGGTGGAGGAACAACAAGGCAAAATTCCTACCATCATTGTGATGCATCTGAATGTTCATCACAAAGATACTCCAGGGATGGAGACGATAGATCCAAACGACCATGTGGATAGTATTGATACCCTTTTCATGTACAAGGATGGAAACGATAGATCCAAACGACCATGTGGAGAGTATTGAAAAGACCAATAAAGTGCAAGTTGTTCTTTCTCACGCTTAAAAAAGGGCTATGATCTAGTTCAAAATCCTTGGGTCGAACTGCATTGATTCTTCGAAACTGCTATGTCACCAATTTACAACACACTTCACAACATCAAGATGGAAGCCGAAGACAGTCGCTAGTCTAGGCGCATTGTATCAAGCAAAAGATAAGTTCCTGTGCGACTACATCAGAAGATTCATTAAAGAGGCCGCCCAAATTAAGGACGACAAAAATGATACAAAATAAAGATGTATCGTTTAGAGAAGGACTTGAAGGGCGATAGAGAATTTGATAGGAAAGTTGAATGCAAAGAACCAAAAGACATGAACAAATTGCTGATGAAAGACAATGAGGAGAAAAAAATTGCCGCTAAATTGCGTTGAGACCGAGGATCCAAGAAAATTGCAAGATAAAAGCATTGAGATGAAACATCCAAGTATAAAAGCCGAGAATACCAAGGAAAGTTTGTCGATTAAACTCTGCTACTAACAACAAAAGAACGCATTCTAAACGAATGCGCTAATGCTGAGTTCAAAGAAGGGCGAGTTTGGATCCCTCATCCTGTGAAAGACAAAACAGGGGTAGACAAATCAAAGTATTGCTTTACGGCTTTAACAGAAAAAATAATTTAAGGTGTTGGAAAACACAAGAAATGAGGGATTTGAATTGTGTTTTTTCATTTGTGAAAATTATTTGAGTTGCTTAACTGAAAGGATATGTTCTTTACCAAATCATAAAGAACTTAGATTAAAATAACAAAGAGAGAGAAATGACACAAGAGAGATATTGCCTCGGTACAGTCATGAATTAATCCACTATTTAAACAATAGCATACAAATATTATTTACTCTAGGTCTTCAGGCTTTGAGTATTTTTCCTATGCCTCTCCAGGAAATTACCATTAGCACCCTTCGCAACTTTCTAACAAGCTGACGTTGAGGTTCATAAGTATTTTATTATCTCTTATGGATGAAAAGGTCCACTATGATCCGCAGAGTACGTTGGAATATTGATTTCTTATCACAGTGTTGACTTTATCAGAGTGTTAACTTGAAACATTGACCAAACGATCAATTAGTTTACTAGAATTATCAAACGTAGAATCATTAGAGTGAACTTGTAATCAGATTCAACAGAGACGCGTTGAGAGCGCATTTAACAGAGTTAGACACAACTTTACCAGATTCTTTAGAGTAACTAGACAAAAGTCAAACAAAGGTCAAAAATAAAAACTCAATTTTTATTTCTTTTATAAATCACATTCAAACAAAAGTCAAGCGAAAAAGGATTTCCCTTGTCCGATAGTAAAAATATTGCCAATATATTATTATTTATTATTATTATTATTATTATTATTATTATTATTATTATTATTTGCATATAGAAGGAATGATAAATATTACTAGAAACTCACACACACAAACCCGAAACATGATGTTAACAATATCGACATTTTCTAGTTGAACTAAGACATAAAAAAAGGACTTATTTATAGTATTAGGTTTGGCTAAATTAAACATTGCGTCCGTTAACTTATTTTGTGATTTCACTTTAGTTCCATAATTATTTTTGTTCCATTTTGGTCCTCCAAATTTATTTCTGTTAGTCAAATTACTCATTTATGTTAAATTTTCTACATGACATTTGTGGTTTTCCCCTTCTTCTCCAAATTAGGGGTCTATTCATTTTCTTCCTCCAATTCCAATCTTGATATTCCCATTTCTTCTCCAAACTCAAAAATAAAGAATGGAAATGAAAATATCATGAAAAAACAGAACAAAAATATTAACATAAAAACAAAAAGATAAACAGATTCAAGAAACTCAACAAATTTTAATAAATCATAAAATCAAAATCTTCAATTTTTTCATGAAAGGAAAGATACGCACTAATGGAATAATTTTTAGATAAAAAACCTATAGTTTCTACATACTTCAAATTTTAGTTAACTCATTCATCAAATATGAAACTATGAAAGGGAAGGGAAAGATGCACATAAATGATATTAAACATAAATATTCTTGTTTTTACGATGTGGCATGTATATGGAACTTTTGGCAGCATAGAGAGGTAAACTATAGTTTAAAAAAGTAGTGTCCAACATTGTGGCAGTGAAGACAAAATGCATGCATTGAGTTGTGGTGTTGGTGGGGCCTGTGGTGTTTCACTATTTCTAAATCGATAAGGACTTTCAGAGCCCATATGGTTTACTTTTGTTTCCGTGATAAATTAACATTTTGATTCCAAAATGTGTAGGTAATCTCATTTTCATTTCTGAATCAATCAAAAATTTAAATTAATCTTGGTCTCAACCAAATATTTATCAATTTAATCTCTGATATTAAATTTCCACTTATTAACTTAGTGATGTTAGTATATGATATGTTACTATCTCACTATCAAGTTCCTAAACAAAATGACATTAGCACTATTTTTTTTCTTCAAAACAATTACAAATTAAAATGTGAAATATTTCTTCATCTTAGCCACCTATTTTATTCTTAATCTTCATCCCAAAACCTAATATTTATTCTTCTCCCAATTTCTTTTTCTTCCTATTTCCCACAATTTCTTTTTCATCATTATTAAAAATATTAGGTGCAAAATTTACTCATGGCCATTTAAATTCCTTCTTTTGGGGGTAGAACTTAGTTTTTCAAACCATATAGAATTAGAAAATTTGAAAAATAATTTGGGGTAGAGAGAAAACTTCAGACTTGTTTCCTTTGTCATGTGAATTTGAAATTTGAAATACAATTTAGGGTATAGAAAGAGGAAAGTACAATTTAGGGTTGATTATTGTTTGATATTTGATCTATTGATAGATTCCTCTTTGTTTTATTTTTGGCAGGACATTTCCTTTGATGGATTCCTCTGTGTTTCAAAAAGTTTGATCCTTTTTAGGTTCTTCCTTATAATGTTTTGATATTTTTACATGTTTGTTTCATAATAATTTTGTTTTTTTTCTTTATTCTCAGATTATGTTGCATCAATATTTATGAATTTACTCCCTCAGTGTTGTATCATTATTTCTCAAAGTAGTTCATTGTTTTAAGGAAAAGAAAATTAAGGGAGGATGAGTATGGGTGTATTGTGTGGTGCTTTGTTTCTATATTTTTTTTTCATTTTTGTCATCTATTTTTATTGATATTTTTCAAAATAGTTTAATTGTACGGGTGTTTAATCTTAATTTCAGTTAACGTTTTAGTCGTTTATTTTTTTTTTCATAATTTGGTCCTTTATTTTAATTTTAAGTAATAATTAGATCTTTTAAGTTTTAAAATTTCAACGATGTTATCTTTTTTTTTGCAAAAATTCAAAAAATTCATCAAAAATTTCAAACAAAACCCATAAAATTAATTATCATCCTCAATATAATGCAAATTTCATCGAATTCATAACTTAAATCTTTAAATAAACTCATATTTTCATCTCTAACAACGTCAAAGAATGAAAAAATGAGTTTATTTGAAGATTTGAGTTACGAATTCGATGAAATTTGTATTATATTGAAGAATATAATTAATTTTATAGGTCTTATTTGAAAATTTTGATGAATTTTTTGAATTTTTGTAAAAAAAAAGGATAACATTGTTGACATTTTAAAAAATAAAAGATCAAATTGTCACTTAAAATTAAAATAAAGGACCAAATCGGGAAGAAAAAAATGATAAAGGACTAAAAGGTTAACTGAAATTAAGTTAAGGGATCACAGGTGCTATTTAGCATATTTTCAATATAATCTAGCTTCAACTCTATTATTATGATATTGATCGAATACTTTGTAGAATGTTTTATTGCTTCATAATGTTTATTCTAACTATAACTAAAGAGGTTTCAACCCTAAACCCTAAAATTTAAACAACGGGTATATCTTGTCCATTTTCTTAAAAATCAGTAGAAAAATATTTTTGAAATTTCAACAATGCATGATAAGATATTCACATAGTCATTTAACATCAAGAAATACATCATAACAATTCTTCATAGATTAATTTGCAAGACAACACAATTATATCAAATTTTACAAACAAACAAACAGATAATGTAAACGATAAACAGACGAAAAAATAAACAACAAAAGACATAAATAGACAGTAAACCCTAATTCTTGCTATAAATAAACTACGGGTCTTACATTACTACTCACCAAAAAGAAGTGTCGTCTTCGAAACTTAAAGTAAGAGTAACAACCCATATTAGGTTTGCTCTCAAACTCAACCTCCACGACACAACTCGTTTCACCGAGGCCTACGCGAATAGGTGGTCGTCTATCCTTTTTCATAGGGTGCCTAATAACTATACACTATCATAGCAGGTAAGACTAACCCGTTTCCATTCAACATGATTTTGTCTACCATCAACAAGAGATTGGGGATTATTAGTTCCTCAATTTGTCAGTAGGTAGCCGACAACCATGACGGTGGCTTAGACCATTTCTAGAGTCATGGCTCCAACAAAAATCCGAACTTGAATTTCATTCACTAATTAAAATCTACATTTGTTTCATGTCTAACACCTCAAATTCAAGTTTCACCAGTCCACTTCCTACTTACTTTGTGACTTGCACAATAATTTTAGTAAATCTTTAAACATTTATATCCATAACTTGAATTATTTAACACTTGTCTACCTTAATTCCCTAGATTATACAAGTTTAAGGTGCCACTTAGTCCTCCACCCAATCAGTCGATTGAAATCGTTGACTTAAAGGTCAACCATCTTAGGGTCCCAAATCAAATATTGATTCATCCCTCCAACCTATTCAAAATATTCACGCTCTCACAGTGTTTACCGACCTTTAACAAACAATTAAAGCTTATACTGCTACAAACTCTAAATATTCTTGTAATCTATGTTTTCAATTCCACTTAATAGATACATCAAGGCTTAACTCCTTATGTTTATTGTAAAATCACTCAAAATTCACACTTACCCATCTATAGTTTCATCTCAAATCACTATCTAGTTTAACTCGAACGCTCAACCTTACCCTTCAAATTATACACTATTCTACTAAGTTGTCCTTTATCTATCATAAGGTTTTGCAGTGCCCTTAACTTCAATACAAACCCCTTTTGTTAACACTTAAACATCGTAATTTATTCCAAATGGCAGCCCTGTTTGCTCCACAATTCCATAGTGGTTGCATTTTCTTGACAATTACCAAACTTCATTGAGTCTCGTCTTTAATTCTATCGGATGAACAAAGTAAAGTATTGCTTAAATTGCACTAATACACATAACAAAAAAAAATCAAAAAACATTAAACAAAATGTTAAATTTAACAGAATGTTATACCTATTAAAAAGATACTTTAAAAGTCATTACAAATCAATGGAGCATCGTTATATGAAATGACCTAATGTAAAACATTATGATTCCTTTTCTTTGCTACACAAAATGATAAAGTTCAAATCTTTTTTGAAAGTGATTATGTAGGATATATTTAAGGAATCATACATTTATAATCATTCAAAAGCAATATATATTATAACACATTTCTATTTTCACAATTTAAATTAACAATATAATTGATTTTATTTTTTGATATGTTAATGGTGGTGTTCTAACATGTTGACAAAGATAAACAGACAAATTAATTAATTATATTTACAAAAGTGTTATTATAATGATTCAATCTCTTGGTATTTAAACAATAACCTTATTTTATCAATATAAATAAATAGATTCTTTTATCTTAGAGGATTTTAGTTTTCTCCCCCTCTATTTATTGTTATCGGTCTTTTTATTTTATTAATAATATTTTTGGAATATCACAAATAATTTAGGTAAATTAAGGTGTCAACATAGTTGAGATATGTAAATTTATTATTATTCGATACAAATGCTCAGAGGTTCTTCAGCAAAAATAATTACGGCTAATTCTTCAACTAAAACAATTGAGGAGCAATAATGGTGCAAGCAAACCTTAATTAAATTATCTTAGAAGAAATGTTAAATACCACTATAAACTCACACACAATTGCGAGGTTTGATTCGAACCTGGACAAAACTTTCAATCCAACGATGTTGACATTTGTCAATTCAACTAGAACTTAAGGAAAACTTATAAAAGTTTTTTTTATCATCATAAGAAGTTAATTAGGGATAATTACTTTTCCGTTACACCTTATTTATATATATATCAACCAAACTTGTTTGACAGATACACAATTTATGGATTCATATTATTTATTATTTGTGTTTTCATGTTATACTTAACTGTATATATGATGTCCTTAACAATTAGTACACAATATTGATATATGTTTAATGAAATACTATGATTTACTGTGAAATAAAAAAGAAAGTAAGAAAATGAGAGAAATTAAACAAAATAAATATGAAAGATTAGTTTATTAGATTGATTACAAATATTATATTAGTTCGGATGATTACAAATACTTTTAGTTTAAGAAACTATTTAAAAATCTTCAACAAGTTTAAGACTTATAAAATAATTAAACCTTTTAAAAATAAATTTGACAACATTTCTTAAAACAGTTTTGAATATTTATCCCATGGAGGCAGATGAAATTTAAGTGAAATATTATATTATAATAGATAAAAAAAAAAAGAAAAAGTTATTTGAACATCCATTTAGATTACCCAAATTTGATATTAATGGATATAAAATGTCTTACGAGTATTCCCAAACTAAAACTTTGTTGCTCGTTATTGACTTCAACCAAATGGATATAAATTCGGGTGTTGAACGTTTGAGCATAAGAGATAAATTAGGGGTGGACAAACAGAAGGGTTCGGGACCAAATTCCAAATCCAGACTAATATGCGGATGGTGGAAAGAGGTTCAATTCCGACTATTAAAATTTACGGTTTGGACGGTGTTGGGTCATAGGTTCACGGGTCTTACACATGGATAGAATCGGATTAGACACTTCTTGGACCATGTCACATTTGTTGAGTCTAAATTAATTTTTTTTTTGTCAATTCAAGTCCAATTGTTGTAAATGTATATTTTTTTGGGTCATTTGGAAATTTTTGCCCCAAGCATCCTTATATTTATTTAAGTGGTTAATTTGAGTACAATTTTGTTAATTTATTCCTTCAATAGTAAACTAATTTTGTCTCATTTTTCCTTTGAGTAATTAACCTCTTTAAAACGCAAAACTAATTAAAATAGTAACAATTTGATGGTGGATTTGACTGATGTGTTTACCATCAGCATGATATTTGATACACGAGATGATTTATTGAGATGGACTAAAAATGTTGGAAAGGAAAATGAAATTGTCGTTGTCATTTTTAGATCTGAAGCTGCGACAGCACGTGATAGCGTTTCAGCAAGTGTACTGAATCGTTACAAGTTATAATAAAACGGTAGTTCCAAGTGTTGAACTCAAGGATTGCATTTTACTAACGAATTATGATTAATTACTAAAATTGAACAAAAAAATTTCGAATTGATTGAAATTATATTTGAAACTAACAAGAATATAATTGAACTTTTATAATAAAAAAAAAATGTAAGAGATAAGTTTCACTTCGAATCCAACCTTGGTTTCTAATTTGATCCTGGTTAGTAAATTCCTTTATTGAATTATTACCGAATTCTCTTGATTATTCTTTTCCTAATGTCTTAGTGACATAACCTTTAATTCCAAAGTAACCCATAATTCCTTAGTGGATTTAAGATTAGAATTAAGCCTTACATTACAAGAATTCTCTTATTAAACTACTGCCTTTGCAACTAATTTAATTGGTTTCATGACCTGCATCCATCCCTAGACTACAAAATCATGAATTTCTCATCTAAAGCATTCGTAAAGTCCACTTCCATTTCAAAATATGAATCGTAGAACATTTTAAAGTTGATCAAGCAATAAAAAGCTTTAAGCACAGATATGAGAAAAATAATTCAATAAACTCATTCATATACCTAAAAATCAAATCAGAAAAATAAGGGTTTCATCTTGTTTCACTCATCCCTAACAAATAGGGTTTAGTTACTCATGACATAGATAGAAAAGATAGAGAGTAGAGAACAATTACAAGAATGATTCATGAATGATTCTTGATAAAACTGCTCCAATGGTGTTAGAAACAGTCGTCTCTGAGTTTCTCTACTAGGGCACAACTCTCCAAACTTCCCAATAGTCAAAAAAATCCCTAGAAAGTGAGAAAATGCGTTTTTATACATTCAGCCGTGTGCCACGCACCCCAGGTGCGGAATTTGTGCTTTAGGCGCAATTGGACAGAGTCGAGAAGGCCGAAATGCGCTTCATGCGCACAACATCTGTTGTCTGACATTTACTGCATTTTCTCGTCCTTCAAGTCCGAATTGTGTTCTGGTGTCTTCATGAAAGTTGTAGCTATGGACCTTAGCTTTCATTTGCACTTGGTTTGACTCCAATTGGACATCTACAAGTCACAATATGGCTAAGTACTCCACATAGGTCATGTTGATTTCTCAGCAAAATTCAACACTTCACTAAAACAAAGAAACGACGCAAAACTACGAAAAATCTTTACTTAATCAAGGAAATAAGAGCATAAGCATTTTATTAAATCCAAGAACTAGAATCAACAAAATATATCAAATAACTCCTTAAATCAACTCATGAGTAAAGATAAATAAGACTAAAACAGTGGAAAAATATGCATATGATGAAAAGTTATCAACACGATCAAAAACAAAGACAAAATTAATTATTGGTTGTGAAAGAAGCGACAAATATAGACCTTGGAAGAATCCTAAACCTATGAGGAGTACTTGGACTAAAATAATGTGAATGTCCATTTAGATTGAGAGGAACACCATCAAGTGTTGGTGAGGGATGGTGTCCGCATGTAGCATGTTGTCTCCATAACCACGAATTGGCCAAAAAAACTATCTGGTCATTCTTTTTAAGGAGACTATCTCATGAAGAGAAATATGTACTTGGTGATATGACGAGGAAAATGATCAAACTAAGAAACATATTGAAGATAATGATCATAATGTTGAAAGTTTAACAACAATCAAACAAGTTTATAATGCACGTCAAGCATATCATTCATCACTTAAAGGTAATAGAACGAAAATGCAACATCTAATAACATTGATGGAACGCGACAAATACTTGTATTGATATAGGAAGGTAGAGGGTTCAGATGAGTTGAGGGACATATTCTGGGCCCATCCAGATGCTATCACTCTTGTAAATAATTTTTACATAGTATTGATTATGCATAACACATATAAGACTTGCCGGTATCGAATGACATTACTTGAGATTATTGGTGTTACTTCTACTGAAATGACATTTTGCATGGGATTTGCATATATATAGTTTGAACGTGTTTATAACTTTGCGTGGACACTAAAAATGTTGAAAGAACATATTACAAGTGGTGAAGTTCAAATCATCGTTACTGATAGAGTCCTTGTTTTTTATGAACATAGTTCAATAAGTTTTTCTTTCAAAAATAGTCAATTTATTCTGCTTGTTTCATGTATGCAAAAATGTCAAAGCCAAGTGCAAGATGACTGTGTTTCCATAAAGAAGCAGGTGCACATAATGGAGGCATGAGAGACTCTTGTTTACAGTTATGATGAGGCTTAGTATTAAATGAAGTTGGCTATGTTTGAAGGAATTTGTAGTAACTGTTCTATTTTTTATGATTATGTACACGAGCAGTAGTTAATTCCTCACAAGGAAATATTTGTTGAGGTGTGGAAAAATAGAGTTATGCACTTTGGGAACATGACAACACAAATGGTTGAGTCAGCGCATTGGAGTTTGAAAAGGATATTACAACACAATGAGATAATAGAATGATTGTATTACAACACAATGAGATAATAACATCATTTGAAAATAGCATCATTCAAAAGGTGCATCGACATAATAACAGATTGTACGCCTATTTGCGTGGTGTTGTGTCTAAAAATGAAATACATCACATTGTGGCTGAGTATGATTGCGTGAAGTATGCAAGTATTGATAAGTCTGAGTGTCATTGCAGTATTAGGACAACACACTGTCTACCTTGTGCATGTAAAATAGCCAAGTATAGTATGACCTCGCGTTCCATTCCGTTAGATGCTATTCATGTTTGGTGGAGTATATTAACTTTTCATGATGATGGATTGGAGAAACCTTTAGAGTTATCTATGAAACATGAAATAGATGTCATAGTGAAAAAGTTTGATGAACTTGATGTACCTGGAAAAATTGCATTTAAAGGTAAATTACGAGAGATCGCGTATCTATCCACTACGTCAATGTGTCCACTTGTTGATAAGGTTAAAACAAATGGTGCACCCAAAAAAGGCAAAAGTAAGGTATCAAAAAGAGAAAAATCTACCAAGCGTGATCCATCTTGGTGGGAGTATGAGGATGCAAGTGTTGGATGCAATAACACAAATGCATGTAGCACTATAACATCTGTTAGTAAGGTATAACAACCTCGATCATTAGTCAAAAAGCTCACACCTCGACCATCAGTCAAAAAGCTCACACCTCAACCATCAGCCAAAAAGCTCAAACCTCGACCATCAGTCAAAAAGGTCACTCCTCGACCATCAGTCAGCAAGGTTCAACAACCTAGAGTTCTTCCCTTCAACGATTGGTTGCTGGTTGAAATTCATAAATTCATAGATGACATTATTGATGTCGGTGATGATGGTAATTGTCGATATCGTGCAGTTGCAGGTTTACTTGGAATGATTGAGAATTTTTGGGCATTCATTCGTCAACAGTGTGTGGTAGAGCTTCAAGAGTTCATGTATCATTACGAGACATTATTTGGTGGAGAAATTTATGTTAAAAAACTTATACATAGTATATATGTTGAACAAGTTGCAACTATAGATAATTGGATGACACTTTCAGAAATAGGACATGTGATTGCTTCAAAGTTTAAATTGGTTTTTGTCTCATTATCACTTAACCGATCATAAACATTTTTTACACTTAGAAGTCCACAACCAACATCTATGTCAAATCATCGTATGATTGTTATTGCATTTGTTAAGAACTGTAATTTCGTGTAGGTATTATTTGTGATATTTAATTTGATACTATCAACCTCTTTTTATAGTTTAATAAATTATTGATTTTAACAGGTTTACTTGAAGTCAGATTCTCCTATACTACTAGCAAGTAATTTGTGGAAAAAATATTGCACTGAAAAAGCACGACAATGGGAGTTTACTTACAATGGTCGTATGCCAGTTTGGTTGCAAATATTTGCACACACTAGAAATGAACCTATTGTAAACTGAATGATTGAAATTTAATATTGTTATGAATTCAAATATAATGCTTATTATAAACATTCAAAATACTTAAACAACTCCAAAATATAATGCTTAACAAATCGAAAATCAGTATTATCCAAATAATGTTATACAAATCCAAAATATTTTACACATCCAAAATATTCCCAAAATAATGCCTAATCCCCTCTATGTCTCCTTCGATATGATAGTACATTTGTCCAATCTATACCACCACTTGTAACACCCCAAATTTTATAAATATTCTATTTTATTAATTAAATAGGATTTTAGATAATTAAATTGGTACTAAAATTGTTTTAGAATATATGTTGATCATTTTTATGATTAATTTTCTTTATATTTGTATTTTCTATGATGTGTTAATCTGTATATATTTGACTAAATGAGTGATATAAATAATAAATATAATATTTTATTATTTTATATATTTTTTCTAAAAATAATAGTTTTTTTAAAGAATAAGATTTTATGCTATTATATGTGTATATGTGAATTGGTAATTAATGTGATATTTTCTTGTATGTTTGACTAATGTTAAGTGTGCACATATTTATATTTTAATTAATTCCAAATATACTTTATTTTAATAATTTATTTTATAAATAATTATCTTGGGATGTTAGTAATATTGTGTTTGATTTCCTTATTTCTATACACATGTTATGGCATTGTGATTTTATATATATTTATTATGATATAATAACTAATATAAAGTATAATTTATTTTATAGTTTCGACTATTCTCTAATGATGGTAATGTTTTAATTTGAGTATTTTGAAAAATAAGTATTATTATAGTGATAATTTTGAATATAAGAGTTTTGGTTATTAATGTATTTTAAAAGATTCATTACTTTATTTTATAAAGTATTAGTTATGAAATATTAGTGATGTTTTAAAAATTAAATGATGTTTGGAAGAGTATTAAAAATGATATTAAGTAACTATTAATTTTGTTTTAGCAAAATAAAAATAATGGTAATAAAAAAAAAAAGTAAATAAAGAGACCAATGGGTTTGACCCATGTGTGAACCCTAATTGTTAATAAAATAAAAATAAAATAAAAATAAAATAAAATAAAAAGGGAAGGGACTTGGGCAGCCGTTGAACAAAGAGGAACCACAGCAACAACCAATCGTCTGGCATCGGTGATCGATAACTGTTCCAGAAAATTTTCTCAGTTCTCGTCCAAATTTTAGTATGTTGTTTTATTCTTTTAGGTAGTCAAATAAACATATTTGCTCAGATTTTTAACCATCCCAATTTCTCTCTAAAATACCTGACTTCTCCCAATTTCTATCTATATTATCCACTAATTGGCTTTCTGATTTATGGTAATTTTCCTTGACCGAATTTCGAAATTTAGTTTTTAGAGTGTCTTCTCATAATTTATTTTTAACGTTTACCCATAAATTGTCGAGTTAGATCGATTGAAGGACAAAGAATCGGAGAATAAAGGTTGTTTGCTCGTGGAATCGTATTCGTGTGTGAAACCGTCAAAATAAGGTAAGGGGAGAGAGAGCGTTTGAATTCATGAGTATAATATATTGTGAGATGAACGGGAAAACCATATTTCCCAACGATTCATCCGGGGCTCGCTACGTACGGCAGTATCCCTTTGAGGGATAAATTAATTAATGTGCAAATATTGAAATTGTGAGATAATATTATAGAACATAAATATTTGTAAGGCATTGATTGATTTAATTTCTTTAAATATGTGGTATTTGATATTATTTTGATATTGAGAATCGAATTAATTTTATGTATATGTTTGATAAGATGAGTTTATGTTATGTGATGATAAAAGATTGATGCACTGTGATAATTTTATGTGATGATGATGATGATGTATAATTAATAATTGTGATTTTATAAATTTGTGATAAGTTTATGTGATGAGGTATGATTGATGATAGAGATGCTATAAATTTGTGATGAGTTTATGTAATGATGGTGATGTGTGATTTATGATAGTGATGTTATAAATTTGTGATGAAAATGTTGAAGTAACCCCATGATTGATGAAATAATGGTGGTTCCAATTTGTGTTTGAGATGACGGTCTTAATGGAGTTTCATAGGCCAACGAGGGGAGAAAATATATATTGAGAATTTGTGAAGTGGAGATTATTTTGTCATCATATAGGTAGGGCCTGACAAGCCTAGTGGTTTTGGGGAAGTACAACTGAATGAGCCTGATCGTGGCGATCTTCTGTTGAGCCTTAAGGCAAGATTGTTAGACCTTGGAGGTATTCGGGTGGGGAATTCCTAGGTGACTTGGAGGTAGCACTCCAAATGTCAGGAGCTACCATGCAACACACGTTTACCTCGACTGTCGTGTATATGTGTCTCGGGTTGAGTTGAGGAGATCTATAAGGACAGGGCCAATTTGAATTGTCCGTCCACCAAGATGGTGGCATAGTATCAAGCCTCCTAACCAAGTACTTCAGAGTTAGAATCATTCCACATTGTGAAGTAGAGTCTAAGCTCATGCATAGCATTGCATTTTCTTGTGATTGTTTTGTTGTGATTAATATGTGTCGTGTGTGATAATAATTTTTCTTAGATAATTTGATGTTATAGTGAAATGTATTGATTTTCCTTTAGTGGTTTTGATTATATAATGTTATGTTTTTTTTCTTGAAGAATGTTTGTGTAATGATACGGTTTATTTATGATTAATTGTGTGTTCTCCTTACTTATATGATACTATTAACCTGATTTCAAAACTGACCTCCTTCGTTGTTTGTGTTTGACTGGCTTGGCCCTGCATTTGTGAAATCGCAGTTATTACAGGTTAATGAGTCTTGAAGTTCAGGTTTGAGATAATCCCCGCTCTAATAGGTGATGCCAGGAATGAGAGTCATAAGTTATAATTTTATTTATTTAATTAGAATCAACTTTTTGGATGAAAATCTTATAAGTACAAGTAAACTTTTGGAATTAAGAAATTATAGTTAAATCAAGTTTATGGAGATTGCATTGTTGTATAAGAGGAAAAAGTTTAAAGTGTCCCTTTTGAATTTTGAGAAATGTGATATCCTAAATTAGTTATAAAAGTTTTATTTTCTTGAAAACAGATTTTCTTTATTCGCTGCGAATTGAAATTTTGCTCAAAAAATTCTTGTATGAAGCATTATATATTATTTTGGAGTTTAGGGTGTGACATTAGTGGTATCAGAGCAGGTCTGTCCAATTAGACCGAGTGGGTTATGTGTCAGTCTTCTGTTAGTCAATTGTCAACCTTAAGTCAATTGTGTTACTCGTGTTCCCTGTTAAGTGTTGAAACGCTTACCTATTATTCTTGTGCTAAGTGTTGTGGATTTTTCTATTGCATTGCATGATTTCTGAAAAATGATTGTTAACTGTTAACTACTTGGTCATTCTTGTTGTGTTGTGAATTCTCTTATTTTTGAAAATAATTGTTAACGTTAACTGCTTGCTCGTTCTTGTTGTGTTGTGTATTTGTTGAGATTTGAGTTAATTTGAATTGTTGATATGATTAAGTTAATTATCTATTGACTGGACTTGTGACTTGTGTTTCTAACTATGATTTTATGCTCTCTTATCATAGTCGATAGTTACAACATAATTGTTTTTGATTGACTAGTTATATGTTTCAATTATTAATTCCATCAAGGTAATCCTAATTATTGAATAGATAGATTTTACCTATTTGTGTTTGTGGGGGAAACTTACTCTGATTTTCTTCAAATTTTAGTAAGTTGTTTCACTAGTAAACTCGGTTAATTAATAAATTTTTTTAGTGATTTAAATTTTCATTTGAACCCATTTAGTATATTTAGAATTTAAAGTATGAGTTTCATTTTTTTAGCATTGTGTTTTAAAGCTCGGTTTTGACTTTAATTAGTTTAAAATATTTAGTATGTGAATTTGTTTAAAATGGTTGATCTAATAACTAATTGATTGAAACGTTGATTTCCGTATGATATGTATCTTTAATGCTTCAAGTATTGACTTTTACTAGATACAAATTATTATTACTATTATTATTATTATTATTATTATTATTATTATTATTATTATTATTATTATTATTATTATTATCATCATCATTATTATTATTATTATTATTTTATTGAAACCCAATTTAGAAAAGAAAAAAAAAAGATGTTTCTTTCTAAAACTTGAGTTAGATAGAAAATATATCTCTTTTGTTTAAAATTTTAATTTTGACTAGAAAATTCTTATTTTTGATTTTAAGTTGGCATGTGTGAAAAAGGAAGAAAAAAAACTCGTGATTGTTGTCATTACTATTGTTATTGGTTTTAAGATAATGTTGTAAATGTTATTGTCAATTAAAAAAATCTTGTTTCGAAAAATATTTATAAAAATTAAACTTTCAAATTTTATATGGACACATAATTTGATTTTATCAAAAGTAAAAATCACTTGGAAAATGTTGATGGTTGTATCTAGATGATTAAAATTTTGATATTGCTTTTGAAATCAATTTAGGACATTCGTCATGATTTTGAAATAGTATGAAATTCATTTGATTAGTAATAGTAATTCTTGAATATTCGAGGTTGATTGAATTTTAAAGTTAGACTTTTTAGAAGACAAATTGTAAATGAGTTAAAGTTTATTTATTTTATAAAAGGAAAAAGGAAATATTTTATGTTTGAATTGTTGTTATTTTTTTTAAAGAATTCAATTGTATTGGAGTTGTCTTGATTCATTAAATTGAAAAAAAATAAAAATTATTATGATTTTATTTAAAATTTAGAGTAGTCAGGGATCTACTCCAAGTTTTACCATGTGTTGTTTTAAGAAAATCTAGAAGATTTCTTATAGTAATAGTGTTGAGAAAATAAGTAAATCAATTGGAACTATTTTTGAAGTTTTGATGTGATGGAAATTTCTCTCTTTTATATATATGGTTTGATTTTCTTTCAAAATATAGGTTGAAAATAATGATTTGAAGAGTGATTAAATATTTTGAAAGGTATTTCTGGTGGTTAAAGTATGGGTGAAATTTTACAAATCTTATTGATTTTATGAATAATTTAAAAAGAAAATGTGTTATTTATTAAAAATTAAAGAAAAGTTTTGAATTATGTCAAAAAAATAAATAAATCATTTTATTTTGAGAAATGATGAGTGATACTTACATGATAATTAAAGTGCATAATTTGACTTTTAGAATATTATTTAACCTTAAAAAAGGATTTTTGCACTACTTCTTCATTGTTGTTGCTATAGTGTTATACTACCTTATAGTAATTAGTTACTTATTTTATCTGTTACTTGAAAAATCTTTGTCGAACTTTGTGATAAGTGATAAGGACTAATTAAAAAAAAGTGACAAATTTGGAGTACTTGAACTCTTATAAGAATATTTTACGTGTTTAAAATCATCGTCTGAGTTGTGAAATAAATGTAGAATCATTGTGCCAAATAGTTGATTTATTTATTTGGATGTGATTATGTGAATGTGAAAATATTTGTGTTTCGGGCGTTCTAAGTGTTCGGAATTAGTGTATAGTATTTACAGTAGTTGAGTTTGTTTAAAAAGTGAGATAATTATATATTTCTTTATTTTGATTGTTGATTCATATTAATATAAGTATTATTTCTTTTGTTGTTGTTACTAGATGTAAATTACAAATAAATTATTGTGAATGTATAATTAAGTGAGTTTTAACTTGAAGTAAGGAGTAGAAGTTGTGGCGCCGCCTTCGCACTCCTGAATCACGTTAAAGATGCTTCTAATTATCCATGTTTGAATTTGAATGACTGCAGTTATAGTTACCTTAAGTAGTTGACTACATGAGTAGGAGGGATTAGCTACCCCAATGACTCATCGTCGATAAAAGAGGCAACAATAACCCGTTGTTATTATTGTTAAAAATACTTGTTAATTCTATTTTTGAAATAGTTAAAAACCACATTCATCTCTTACGTAATTTTGAGTCATTATAAGTCATATGTGACATCAATGTCAAATGCTAATAACCGTTTCATGTGACGTGAATTGGTATGGAGATGCGTACATAAATTAAATATTTAATTAAATATATTTGATCTTCTAAGTAACTTGCTGGAAATAAATAAGCGCACTATGTTAGTATCTTATTATTTGTTCTATATTCTCAAATTTGGTAAGGACCTAGAACTATGGTATGAGTTCTATAAATGAATCTTGTGTATAAGACTTTGAAACTAATTTAGACTTGGAGTGTGTTTGAAACTATTTGTGAAAATATTTGTCTTATTCCACTATGATTATACACATTCGTTTCTAAAAATAAAAAAATTAAGTGACTAAATGTCATTGAGTTGTTATATGCATTTTTGTTTGTAATTCTTGAAGGAGTAAAATATTTTAAATGTTTCTTTATATGCCTAACTTTTGTGAAATATGTTGGGTAATTGTTGTTATGATTTAAACATTCTTTTAAGAGAGTGAAACTAGTGAAGTATTGTTTAAGAAGTTATTTGAACTCGAATACGTATTTGAGATATGTGTTATTTGATTCAACTGAAAGTAGTAAGTGTTGTTGACTAAATTCACATGCTTAGTTTTATCTATAAACGATAATGATTAATCATAATATTTCTTTCATATTTGAGCTATTGAATGTGATGTGTTTAATTAACTTGTTGTGTCATGTTAGCGTATCATGCTAAGTTAATTGATTTTTGACATGCTTTGATAGTGAATGCCTTAAATATGTTTATAGACTAAGTTTGAATCTTGAGGGTGGTAAGTTAGATATTAGTTCACTCACCACAAATTTCAAGGATGAAATTTCTTTAACAAGGGAAGAATTGTAACACTCCAAATTTTATAAATATTCTATTTTATTACTTAAATAGGATTTTAGATAGTTAAATTGGTGCTAAAATTGTTTTAGAATATATGTTGATTATTTTTATGATTAATTTTCTTTATATTTGTATTTTCTATGATGTGTTAATCTGCACATATTTGACTGAATGAGTGATATAAATAATAAATATAATATTTTATTATTTTATATATTTTTTCTAAAAATAATAGTTTTTTTAAAGAATAAGATTTTATGCTATTATATGTGTATATGTCAATTGGTATTTAATGTGATATTTTCTTGTATGTTTGACTAATTTTAGATGTGCACATATTTATATTTTAATTAATTCCAAATATATTTTATTTTAATTATTTATTTTATAAATAATTATCTTGGGATGTTAGTAATATTGTGTTTGATTTCCTTATTTCTATATACATGTTATGACATTGTGATTTTATATATATTTATTATGATATAATAACTAATATAAAGTGTAATTTATTTTATAGTTTTGACTATTCTCTAATGATGGTAATATTTTAATTTGAGTATTTTGAAAAATAAGTATTATTATAGTGATAATTTTGAATATAAGATTTTTGGTTATTAATGTATTTTAAAAGATTAATTACTTTATTTTATAAAGTATTAGTTATGAAATATTAGTGATGTTTGGAAGAGTATTAAAAATGAGATTAAGTAACTATTAATTTTGTTTTAGCAAAATAGAAATAATAGTAATAAAACAAAAAAGTAAATAAAGAGACCAATGGGTTTGACCAATGTGTGAACCCTAATTGTTAATAAAATAAAAAATAATAAAAAAGGAAGTGAGTTGGGCAACCGTAAAACCAAAGAGGAAACACAACAACAACCTATCTTTGGCACCTATGATCGATAATTGTTCTAGAAATTTTTCTCAGTTGTCGTCCAAATTTCAGTATGTTGTTTTATTCTTTTAGGTAGTCAAATAAACATATTTGCTCAGATTTTTAACCATCCCAATTTCTCTCTAAAATGCCCGACTCGACTACTCCGTTTATAAAATTCCTTATTTTGTATCGTTCTTTTTCACCGTAACTCCTATTTGAATGAAACCAACGCCAAAACGATCGTGCGAAAAATATCTATACTATCCACTAATTAGTTTTCTAATTTATGGTAAGTTTCCTTCACCGAATTTTGAAATTTAGTTTTTAGAGTGTCTTCTCATAATTTATTTTTAACATTTACCCATAAATTGTCGAGTTAGATCGATTAAAGGACAAAGAGTCAGAGAATAAAGGTTGTTTGCTCGTGGAATCGTATTCGTGTGTGAAAGCGTCGAAACAAGGTAAGGGGTGAGAGAGCGTTTGAATTCATGAGTATAATATATTGTGAGATGAACGGGAAAACCGTATTTCCAACAATTCATCCGGGGCTCACTACGTACGGCAGTAGCCCTTTGAGGGATAAATTAATTAATATGCAAACTTAGAAATTGTGAGATTATAATATAGAATAGAAATATTTGTAAGGTGTTGATTGATTTAATTTCTTTAAATATGTGGTATTTGATATTATTGTGATATTGAGTGTCGAATTAATTTTATGTATATGTTTGATTAGATGAGTTTATGTGATGTGATAATAATAGATTGATGCGCTATGATAATTTTATGTGATGATGTATGATTAATAATTGTGATTTTATAAATTTGTGATAAGTTTATGTCATGAGGTATGATTGATGATAGTGATGCTATAGATTTGTGATGAGTTTATGTAATGATGGTGATGTGTGATTTATGATAGTGATGTTATAAATTTGTAATAAAAATATTGAAGTAACCCCATGATTGATGAAATAATGGTGGTTCCAATATGTGTTTGAGATGACGGTCTTAATGGAATATCATAGACCAACGAGGGGAGAAAATATATACTGAGAATTTGGGAAGTGGAGATTATTTTGTCATCATATTGATAGGGCCTGACATGTAACACCTAGTTACGTGTTTATAACAATTGAGTTAATAACAAAAAATTTCATATATAAATAATAAGTTGTCCGAAAGGAATAATGTTATGAAATCTTTAAAATAAATCCTTACAACTGAAAATCTTTAATAATCAAAATATTCAAAACTGGGTAATTGTATCTTATCCCGAAATAAAAGTACGATGTAGACACTATGTCTACTTATTGTTGATCTACTAACCTAATCTAAGGAAGTTTCTCTTCTAAAGGAAGGTAGAACTTCTCAACTCTCGACGTCCCCGACAGTCTCTGAAAACAACACTTTAATGAGATACTAAATCTCAGTGAATAATACACACAAATTTAAAGCAAGTATTGTCCTCAGCAGGCGCGGTAACCGGAAAAATCGATCATGGCACCCGCCTTCTTCGAAAAATGTTCTTTAGAAATATATATGATATAACTAAGATTTATCTATAATAACCAATTACTTCCAATAATTAATAAAACTCATCAATTAAATTAACGATAATTCACATCTATAATAATCGAATAAATCCGATATACACATTTATTCTGCAGAAAATAAACCAATCAATTCAAGAATGTCTCGTCGTTATATGGAGATATACTACTTCCGCGAAGTGAGTATTATTTCATCATGTGGAGCACAAGCTCATCCAGTGTGGGGTACAAGACCCATACGTGTGGAGTTTAAACCTCATCTCATTGTGAAGTTTAAAACTCATCTATATGTGGGGTACAAGACCCATCCATGTGGAGTTTAAACATCATCTCTTTGTGAAGTTTAAAACTCATCTATATGTGGGGTACAAGACCCATCCGTGTGGAGTTTAAACCTCATCTCTTTGTGAAGTTTAAAACTCATCTATATGTGGGGTACAAGACCCATCCATGTGGAGTTTAAACTTCATCTCTTTGTGAAGTTATAAACTCATCTATATGTGGGGTACAAGACCCATCGGTGTGGAGTTTAAACCTCATCTCTTTGTGAAGTTTAAAATTCATCAATATGGGGGTACATGACCCATCTCCAGCACACACAATCAAAGTGATTCATATTTTTAACAATCATAATCGTAAGGTCATATTTATAATATAATATTTCATTTGAATATAATAACAAGAATCATTCAGGAAAATATAATAAAACAATATTTTAAAGAATATATATTTACAATATGATATTTCATTTGAATATATAATAACAACAATCATTCAAGAAAATATATTAAAATGATCTATTAAAGAATATATATATATATATATATATATATATATATATTTATAATATGATACTTTATTTGAATATAATAACAACAATCATTCAGGAAAATATAATAAAACAATATTTTAAAGAATATATATTTACAATATGATATTTCATTTGAATATATAATAACAACAATCATTTAAGAAAATATAATTAAAACGGTCTATTAAAGAATATATATATATATATATATATATATATATTTATAATATGATATTTTATTTGAATATATAATAATAACAATCATTCAAGAAAATATCATAAAACAATCTTTTAAAGAATATATATTCAAACAATCATAAAAACGGTAATTCATCAAACAATAGTAAATAAATCAATTTATAATCTATTGTTACCATTTATAAAATCTCAATTTTAATAGAGTTAGATTCTCAACAAAATATAATTTTATAAGAGAGTACCATTCAAAAAATCTAACTCTTTTTCCATTCCAAATTCCCATCGCAACCGCAAAATACTTCAGCTACTCTTTATTTTGATATACGTTTATTTTTGAGGTTTATATATATATATTTTTTTTCCTATGTAGCCTGTTATTCTTTGTAATCGTGTGCATATATATATATATGTATGTATATATATATATATATTTCTGCCAATAACAAAATTTTACGTTTAGTCAACTAGCCGGTGGTTTGTTCCACATAAAGCGAGAAATTTGTTTATTTCTTATCAAGTAGGTAACTTGCAGAATACTTACTAATTGGAATTTTCGTTTTTCCACATGGTCCTCACTATAACAGTTATACCTTTAACTCTCATTATCTAATCAACTCATTTCTATTTGGTTTTTACTTCATAATTGGGTCGTTTGCTATACCAGGCACAACCTATAATAAAGTGGTATAATAATAATAATAATAATAATAATAATAATAATAATAATAATAATAATAATAATAATAATAATAATAATAATAATAATAATAATAAGAATAATAATAATCTATAATTTAGATTATTAACAATTTTAAAATTGGAAATTTTAATTGTTTTTAATCTTTGATTTAAGGATGATACATTTTCTCTCCTCCTTAAACAAATTTCGTCCCCGAAATTAACGTCAGATCGAACAAAACCAACATAAAGCAACTGGTGCAAACATAAGGAAACTTATGTACCTGCATCCACAAGATTTGGATATTGACGTATGACTTCTTCCTCTAGTTCCCAGGTAGCTTCTTCTGAGGTTAACCCTTCCCATACCACCTTTACTAACGGGATCACCTTATTCCTTAGAGTCTTGGTACTCTTGTCAATAATTCGAGTAGGTCTAGGCTTAAAGATTAAATTATCTTTCAATTGAACTGACTTAGGAGCTATCACGTGTGAATTATCCAACACATACGTTCGCAGTTGAGAAACATGAAATACGTCGTGAAGATTAGATGATTGTGGCGGAAGAGCCAATTGGTAAGCAACGGACCCAACTCTTTTTAGAATTTGGAAAGGACCCATGAAACGAGGGTTCAACTTTTTTACCTTCATTGACCTTCCTACCCCAGTCTTAGAAGTGACTCTCAAGAATACATGTGACCCTTCTTGAAATTCCAATGGTTTTCTTCTCTTGTCAGCATAACTCTTTTGCCTACTTTGAGCTGTACGCATTCTTTCCCTAATTATTTGAATTCTACTAGTGGTCTCTTGCACTAAATCAGGTCCTAATAGAGACTTCTCACCAACTTCACACCAACACAAAGGGGACCTACACTTCCTTCCATAAAGAGCCTCATATGGTGCCATACCTATGCTAGAGTGATAACTGCTGTTATATGAAAATTCTACTAGAGGTAAATACTTATCTCAACTCCCACCTTCATCTAGAACACAAGCTCTAAGCATATCCTCAAGAGTTTGAATAGTCCTCTCTGATTGACCATTTGTATGTGGATTGTAAGTTATGCTAAAACTCAATCTAGTACCAAAAGCTCTCTGAAAAGCTTTCCAAAATCTAGAAGTAAACCGTGGATCCTTATCTGATACTATAGATGTGGGTATACTGTGTAATTTTACTATCTCCTTAACGTAGAGGTCATATAGCATCAACTATCACCCATATAGCATCAAAACCCATACGCGTCTTAGGCAAACCAATCACAAAATCCATAGATATCCTCTCCCATTTCCACTCAGGAATTTCTAAAGGTTGCAACAATCCTGAAGGCTTTTGGTGTTCAATCTTAACCTTTTGACACACCAGACACTTAGACACAAAGCTAGCTAAATCCCTTTTCATTCCTGGCCACCAGTACATTTTTCTCAAATCCTGATACATTTTAGTTATTCTTGGGTGTATTGTGAACTTACTCTTATGCGCTTCCTCTAAAATCTTATCTCTAAGACTCCCCTCCGTAGGAACAATGATCTTATCCTTAAACAACACTAAACCATCACAATATAAGGTATAATCCTCCTTGCCCACTAGAGACTGCAATTCTTTATCTAAGAGTTGTTATGTTTTTATTATCCCTCTCAAGTTACTATTGATTTCTAGCATATTTAGATTCAATCTTAAAGCATTAAGGGACACATCCAAATTCATGTCTCTAAACTCCTCTAATAGGCTTGTCTCTTGTACCATCATACAAGCCACATGTAAGGATTTTCTACTTAGAGCATCAGTCACTACATTCGCTTTCCCAAGGTGATATTTCAACTCAAAATCGTAGTTCTTAAGAAACTCCACCCACCTTCTTTGTCTCATATTTAATTCCTTTTGATCAAACAAATACTTAAGGCTCTTATGATCACTAAAAACCTCAAATTTCGCTCCATACAAGTAATGCCTCCAAATCTTAAGAGCAAAGACTACAGCTGCTAATTCAAGATCATGGGTCGGATAATTCGCCTCGTGTGACCTAAGTTGTCTAGATGCATATGCTACCACTTTTCCTTCTTGCATTTAAACACATCCCAAACCATTTTTAGAAGCGTCACAATAAACTACAAAATTCATGGATGGATCGGGTATAACTAAAACAAGTGCTGAAATTAATCTTCCCTTAAGCTCTTGGAAACTATCCTCACATTCTTTGTCCCACACAAATGTTTTCCCTTTTCTAGTCAACTTTGTGAGAGGTAAGGCTAAACTAGAAAACCCCTCTATAAACTTCCTATAGTAACCCGCCAATCCTAAGAAACTCCTTATTTCATTCACTAATTTAGGCTGGGGCCACACATTTCTCAGGTTTTGCATACAATTTATTATCTCTCAAAACTTGCAATACTATCCTCACGTGTTTCGCATGCTCGCCCAAGCTCTTAGAGTAGATTAGAATATCATCTATGAACATTACCACAAACTTATCTAAGAAAGGTCTAAAAATTCGATTCATATAATCCATAAAAATAGCTGGGGCATTGGTAAATCCAAAAGGCATCACTACATACTCATAATGTCCATATCTTGTCCTAAAAGCTGTTTTAGGAATATCTTCACTCTTGACTCTAATTTGATGGTACCCAGACCTCAAATCTATCTTAGAAAATACTGATGCTCTTCTCAACTGATCTAAGAGGTCATCTATCCTAGGCAAGGGATATTTATTCTTAATGGTAACTTGATTCAATTTTCTATAGTCTACACACAGTCTCATACTTCCATCTTTCCTCTTCACTAAAAGTACCGACGTTCCCCATGGTGACACACTAGGCCTAATGAATCATTTTTCCAATAAATCTTCCAATTGTTTCTTGAGTTCATCCAACTCTAGTGCTGACATCCTATAGGGTGCCATTGACACTAGACCACACCCTGGCACTAAATCAATGGAAAAATCTAATTCTCTATTCGGGGGTAAGCTAGAGACATCTTTAGGAAACACATAAGGAAATCCATCAACTACAGGCATCAAGGTTAAATTATCCTCAACCTCTACCTTAGATGAAAATAAGAGCATGTATCCTTGTGCTCCCTCAACTAAATACTTATGACAAGCTAAAGCAGACACGAAACATTTGGACGGAGGAGGTGAATCAATAATCATAGGTTGAGGTGCAACAAAGATAGATTTATCAGAACAGTTTATAATTGCATGATTTGACGACAACCAATACATCCCTAGGATAATATCTAATCCAGACATAGGCAAACAAATCAAATCAACAGTATAAGACACATTTTGATAAACAAGAATAGAATTCAAGCATGTAGTGGAGGTAGTAAGATTTTTTTCAGTAAGGGTAGTGTAAGGCCCTTAGTTTTAAATTCTAATTTATGCAATTTTAGTATGTTTTTTGTGTTGAATTATGAGGCTTTTTAGCCAATTTTAATGGTATGTTGTGTGTTAAATGTCAATGATATTTTTATGAGACCCGTTTAAAATTATTTGGCGAGAAATAATTTAATTACGTCATGGAGAATTTATTACCGGACTGTTTTGTTAAAAATATCTCTAATTGCTAAAAAATTTACTTGTCAATTGAGTTGCAATGAGAATAGATATTTTTATCAAAATAGTTTGAGATGTGAGTGAAGCGATGCGTGTATAAATATTTAGATATTTATTGATTTGGTTTAATTATTATATATATATATATAACATTATAATATTATTATTGTAAGCAATATTATATATATATATATATATTAGTTAGTATAGTATATATATACTTATATATATTAGTTAGCAGGTTATTAGTTAGTATATATATATATATATATATATATATATATATATATATATATATATATATATATATATATGTTAGTATATTATATATAAAGTTACATATATATAAAGTTATTATATATAGATAGGTGAGAGAAAGGAAAACAGAACCAATGCCTTTGCTGCTTCTCACGCTCGCGCTTTCTTTCTCCTTCCTTTTCCTTTTCTTCTTCCAGCATTCAAAACCAAAACAAAAAAAAATCAAAATCCATCAATTCAAAACTTCCATTTTCTTCTAGATCTAAGTTTCATCTCGCGAAGTAACAGAAGAGAAAGTTGCTCACCTCCACGCTGCGGTGCTAGTGAGCTAGTTTTCGAAGTGACGTGCGAACAAAATATTTTACCGGAATTAATCGCGGTGCCGTAATCGGTTGTTTAAGCTATCGTTAAGGTAAGAGCTCCTTCCAAACTTTTAGTTTGCATTTAGGACATTAGATGTGATTTTATGGAAAAGAAATTTGGTGTATTTGATGTGTAAAATGGCGAAAATGAATTTAATTCGTTTATGCGGGAATTAGCGGAATTTAAAATTGACGCGGTTGAGACGTAGTTTGATATGAATTGTGTGCGATTTGCTGAGATTGAATTAATGTGATTAATGTGGTCGATTTTGTTAGTAATGGTTGACAAAAAAAAAAAAGAAATTGATTTTGACGTGTTTGAGTTACGAAATGAGTTATTTTCAAATAAATGAGTTTGAACTTTAGTTGTGAACAAATTGTAATAAATATTTATGTTTATGTAGTTAGCTCCTTGAGTCTCGAAAAGGAATCGAGGCTGTTGGCACCGAGTTAGCGGTGGGGAGAACTCTGAGATATTAATGTTGTTGTGGTGATTCATGTTTGGTGTGATTGATGTGTTCATAATTAATATTATGAATTTTGAGATGTATTTTATGTGTAGATTGGAGGAAAATGAATTTAATGTGTTTATGGGTGAAATTGTGGAAGTTGAATTTAATGTGTTTGAAATGTGGAGTTGTGAACACAGATGAGTCACGATTAAATTTGGCGTGAAATTTTGGAAGTCGAATTGATTGAATTTGTCGTGTTTGATGTGTGGTTTGCAGAAAATGAATTTAAGGTGTTTTATGTGAAATTGTTTTGATGTGTTTGAGGAGTGATTTGAGGAAATAAATTTGGTGCAAATGCATGTTTGCAATTATGGAAATTAATGGGTGTATTATGGTTGAAATATGACGAGTTTTGAAAATGAGTAATTTGTAGTGATTTGGTGTGGATTTGTGGAATTTGGATTGTTGTATTTAATGTGGTTTGTAGATTGAATTTGATGTGGATTTGTTGGATTATGAATTAATATGTCTGAGTATGCTCTGTGAAAAGTTTTGAAAAATCATTAGTGTTAAATGAGTATTAAAAAAGGGGAATCTTTTAATAGCTGCATTTACTTAATGGTTGTGGTGAAAAGAGTTAGAGTATGCTCATGCATTTCATAGTACATGGTGACCGCGATGGGCCATAGTGATAGTGGTAACCGTGATGGGCCACGAGATGATGCCATGTGAATAGTTGGTTCATCTTATCCTTGCGGGGATTTTCGCGTCGTGCTGATCCGTGAGAGATTGCACTCTTGTAAGTCGTGCTGATCTGTGAGCGATTGCACGCATAGAAAATTAGTACTGGTCTGTGAGAGGCTGTACGATAGTAAATTGTGCTGATCCGTGAGAGATTGCACCTTGATAATTAGTACTGGTCTGTGAGAGACTGTACAATTATGATTTACGCCCTCTCGAGGAGGGTGTTGGTTTGGAATTCCAGAATCATGTGCATTGGCATATACACATTTCATTAGGGTGCTTGGCACGCGAGTTATATTTGATATACTGTGATGGTTGTATATACATACTCGATTGTGGTTTGTAATTATGCCGTATTTGATGAGTGTTATTGTTTGACTTTATGTGGTAAGCGTTGAATGATATCGAAACATTTTCAAAACTGAAAATTATGCCATTTTGACAGTTGTATTCGGATACAAGGATGCTGTATTCGAATACGACAGTGCAGTTTGTTAAAAACTTCATTTTTCAACTCTGATTATGCATGTGTGGCATATGAAAACCCTTTCTAGATGTATGTTAAGTTGAAAGGTTATTTTGTGCATTTAAAATTTAAGTGCTATGTGATGTTTGTTAATTTCGGTTGGTGACCTTTACAATTATTGTGGAAATCTGAGCTTTGCCCTCAGATGGGAATCAGGATCGTCCTACCAGTTAGTACTTTGGAGATGGGAACAGAGTTAGACTTACCTGACCACTGCTATGTCAGAAGGATTTCAGCGGGGCGCGTGGAGATCACTTGGGTTATAGTTTTTTTGTAGCATGATCAGATTAGATGGCTGTATAGGGGCTAGATGTCTATCTGTTGTGGTTGTATTTATTTTATTCTGGAAGACTGTACCTATACCATATATTGTCAGCCTGACTTTTATTTTGATGGGTCCTTGTACCACTTTTTGATGTGACGTGGGAAAGTTAAAATTCTTGGGGCAGTGCTTTTGTACAGGTGTCTACCGAGAATACCCCAGGGGTATGAGCTACGTTGGATAGGTCTCATAGCCCCGGTGTATTTTTCTATTTTAAATATTTTGGATTTTCATTTCAAAACCGTTTCCGCTGTTTGTAATTATTGTTGACTTTTGTCGTTGTGATACGACTTAAATATTTCATCCAAAGGTATTTATCTCTTTATTATGAATTTGAATTTGTTTTAAAAAAAAAAAAAAATCGGGCTGTTATAGGTAGTAACACATAAATCAAAAGGTAGACAAGAAATAGTCAAATGTAAGGGTTTCGCACAAGACAAGGATATAAAGGAATGTGTCGCTCCTGAATCAAACAATATGATAATCTTTTTATTCTTAATAAAACCCATACCTTTGATTAGACCATCTGAGTCTTTCACTTCTTCTCCTTGGAATGTAAAGACTCTCCCTTGGTTTTTTGGTCTAGATTAGGACTGCCCCTCACTCTGGCAACATCTAGCATAATGTCTGACCTTTTTTATTTAAGACATGTAATTCGTGCGTCAGGACATAACTGGTCTCCATGATTGAATCCACACTTTTCACATCCCTTATTCTTACTAATCGAAGCTTGTCCTTGCTTGTCCTTCGAAATTGTAGGTACAGGGCATAGATTCTTCTGAAATTTATTGTCCTTATTGTGGAACCTTTTTCCAACAGAGTTAAACTTCTCCTTCGGTTTTTCAGCTTCCAGCGCTTTCATCTTTTGCTCAGCCACCCTAGACTTGTTTACCAAGGTGGGGTAGTCACGAATCTCTAGGATTCCAATAATGCTTTGTAGCTCAGGCTTTCGTTCTTGCTCAAATTTGATTGCCTTCCACTCGTCTTGTGGGTTGTCCCTAAGATAGCGAGAGTACCTTGATAGAGCTTCAAACTTGGCTACATACTCTGCAACTGACATACCTCATTGACGAAGATGAAGAAACTTTGTTTCCTTTTGAATGCGAACACTGTGGGGAAAATACTTTTCTAGAAATATCTCTTTAAACCTATCCCAAGTAATAGGAATTCCTTGTGTCAGTAGGCCTCCTCTAGCACAATTCCACCAATGCTCAGCATCAGACTCTAACATATAAATGGCAAGGTCCACTTTTTGACCATCATTGCACCGCATTACTCAAAAGATTTTCTCTAACTTCAGCAGCCATTCTTCTGCCTCAAGTGGATCAAAACTCCCACGAAATGGTGGTGGATTGTTCTTTCGAAATTCAGAAATTCCTACATACTGAGGGTCAACGGCTGTTGCCGCTGTGATATTGGATCCTCTCAACTGACGAAGAGTCTCTGTTAGTTCTCGCATGGCTGCAGCCATCAAGTTGAGAGCCTCGGCAAGTGCGTCATTCGTTCCACACCTATTACCCGCCATAAATATGCAAACTAAGAATCAATCAGGAGTTGGCAACGCCTATCCAACCGAATAGCATGCAAAATTTATGACCATAACGAACAATCCTATAAGCCCAAGTTTTGATTATTTTTTTTTATAAAAATAAAGTAATGTAAACCCACACCACAGTCCGATCTAGTAATAATAACAATCATTCAAAATTGTTATAAAAATGTAACGCCTAGTTACGTGTTTATAACAATTGAGTTAATAACAAAAAATTTCATATTATATAAATAATAAGTTGTACGAAAGGAATAATGTTATGAAATCTTTAAAATAAATCCTTACAACTAAAAATCTTTAATAATAAAATATTCAAAATATTCAATACTAACCTAATCTAAGGAACTTACTATTCTCAAGGGAGGTAGAACTTCTCAACTCTCGACGTCCCCGACAGTCTCTGAAAACAACACTTTAATGAGATACTAAATCCCAGTGAATCATACACACAAATTTAAAGTATTGTCCTCAACCGGCGCGGTAACCGGAAAAATCGATCATGGCACCCGCCTTCTTCCAAAAATATTCTTTAGAAATATATATGATATAACTAAGATTTATCTATAATAACCAATTACTTCCAATAATTAATAAAACTCATCAATTAAATTAACGATAATTCACATCTATAATAATCGAATAAATCCGATATACACATTTATTCTGCAGAAAATAAACCAATCAATTCAAGAATGTCTCGTCGTTATATGGAGATATACTACTTCCGTGAAGTGAGTATTATCTCATCATGTGGAGCACCAGCTCATCCAGTGTGGGGTACAAGACCCATCCGTGTGGAGTTTAAACCTCATCTCATTGTGGAGTTTAAAACCCATCTATTTGTGGGGTACAAGACCCATCCATGTGGAGTTTAAACCTCATCTCTTTGTGAAGTTTAAAACTCATCTATATGTGGGGTACAAGACCCATCCGTGTGGAGTTTAAACCTCATCTCTTTGTGAAGTTTAAAACTCATCTATATGTGGGGTACAAGACCCATCCATGTAGAGTTTAAACCTCATCATCTCTTTGTGTAGTTTTAAACTCATCTATATGTGGGGTACAAGACTCATTCGTGTGGAGTTTAAACCTCATCTCTTTGTGAAGTTTAAAATTCATCAATATGGGGGTACAAGACCCATCTCCAGCACACACAATCAAAGTAATTCATATTTTTAACAATCATAATCGTAAGGTCATATTTATAATATAATATTTCATTTGAATATAATAACAACAATCATTCAGGAAAATATAATAAAACAATCTTTTAAAGAATATATATTTACAATATGATATTTCATTTGAATATATAATAACAACAATCATTCAAGAAAATATAATAAAATGATCTATTAAAGAATATATATGTATATTTATAATATGATATTTTATTTGAATATAATAACAACAATCATTCAGGAAAATATAATAAAACAATCTTTTAAAGAATATTTATTTACAATATGATATTTCATTTGAATATATAATAACAACAATCATTCAAGAAAATATAATTAAAACGATCTATTAAAGAATATATATATTTATAATATGATATTTTATTTGAATATATAATAATAACAATCATTCAAGAAAATATCATAAAACAATCTTTTAAAGAATATATATTCAAACTATCATAAAAACGGTAATTCATCAAACAATAGTAAATAAATCAATTCATAATCTATTGTTACAGTTCATAAAATCCCAATTTTAATAGAGTTAGATTCTCAACAAAATATAATTTTATAAGAAAGTACCATTCAAAATATCTAACTCTTTTTCCATTCCAAATTCCCAAAATAAATGTACCATGAAAGTTTAAAGGGTGTAATTACTCACCTCTTGCTGCGTAACTTGTTTCTGCCAATAATAAAATAAATTTGTTTATTTCTTATCAAGTAGGTAACTTGTAGAATACTTACTAATCGGAATTTTAGTTTTTCCACATGGTCCTCACTATAACACTTATACCTTTAACTATCATTATCTAATCAACTCATTTCTATTTGGTTTTTACTTCATAATTGGGTCGTTTAGGCTACATAGGAAAAAAAGAATATAAACCTCAAAAATAGACGTATATCAAAATAAAGAGTAGCTGAAGTAATTTGCGGTTGCGATAACAGTTAATAGAGATTACAAAGAAGGAATTTTATCAAAGAACGCATCAAGATGTGAGTAATCAGACTCTTTAAACTTTCATGGTACATTTATTTTGGGAATTTGGGATGGAAAAAGAGTTAGATATTTTGAATGGTACTTTCTTATAAAATTATATTTTGTTGAGAATCTAACTCTATTAAAATTGGGATTTTATGAACGGTAACAATAGATTATAAAGTGGTATAATAATAATAATAATAATAATAATAATAATAATATTAATAGTAATAATAATAATAATAAGGTTTAAATATGTTTTTGGTCCCTGTAAATATAACCTTTTTTGATTTTGGTCCTCGTAATTTTTTTTTTTGGTTTACATCCCTGTAATATCAAAAAAGATTTATATTTGGTCCTTAACGTTAAGTGGACGTTACAAAAATGTTAACTCACAAACGGAAACAGTTTTTGGTCCCTGTAAATATAATATTTTTCAATTTTAGTCCTTGAAAAATATTTTTTTGTTTATAAAAATATTTAATTATATTATATTAAATTATTTATTTATAAAAATGTTACAAAAATATTTATTTTAATTATATTATATTAAATTAATTATATTATATTACATTATATGTTTATTTTAATTATATTATATAATTAATATACAATATACAATATTTACAGGGACCAAAAACATATTTAAACCTAATAATAATAATCTATAATTTAGATTATTAACAGTTTTCAAATTGGAAATTTTAATTGTTTCTAATCTTTGATTTTAGGATGTTACATGACAAGCCTAGTGATTCCGAGGAAGTACAACTGAATGAGTCTGATCGTGGCGGTTTGCTGTTGAGCCTTAAGGCAAGATTGTTAGACCTTGGAGGTATTCGGGTGGGGAATTCCTAGGTGACTTGGAGGTAGCACTCCAAATGTCGGGAGCTACCTAAAACACACGTTTACCTCGACTGTCGCGTATATGTGTCTCGGGTTGAGTTGACGGGATCTATGAGGACAGGGCCAATTTGAATTGTCCGTCCACCAAGATGGTGGCATAGTATCAAGCATCCTAACCAAGTACTTTAGAGTTAGAATGGTACCAGATTGTGAAGTAAAGTCTAAGCTCATGCATAGCATTGCATTTTCTTGTGATTGTTTTGTTGTGATTAATATATGTCGTGTGTGATAATAATTTTTCTTAGATGATTTGATGTTATAGTGAAATGTATTGATTTTACTTTAGTGGTTTTGAATTTATAATGTTATGTTTTTTTCTTGATGAATGTTTGTGTAATGATACGGTTTATTTATGATTAATTGCGTGTTCTCCTTACTTATATTATACTATTAACATGATTTCAAAACTCACCTCCTTCGTTGTTTGTGTTTGACTGGCTTTGCCATGCGTTTGCGAAATCGCAGTTATTACAGGTTAATGAGTCTTGAAGTTCAGGTTTGGGAGAAGCCCCACTCTAATAGGTGATACCAGGAATGAGAGTCATAAGTTGTATTTTTATTTATTTAATTAGAAACAACTTTTTGGATGAAAATCTTATAAGTACAAGTAAACTTTTGGAATTAAGAAATTATAGTTAAATCAAGTTTATGGAGATTGCATTGTTTTATAAGATGAAAAAGTTTAAAGTGTCCCTTTTGAATTTTGAGAAATGTGATATCCTAAATTAGTTATAAAAGTTTTATTTTCTTGAAACAGATTTTCTTTATCCGCTGCGAATTAAAATTTTGCTCAAATAATTCTTGTATGAATCATTATATATTATTTTGGAGTTTAGGGTGTCACGCCACCCCTGAGAGATTGCAACATCACCATTAACTCATTGACGAGTGTTATGCCGTCAGGTAATACCGTTATATCAGCAATAAATGGACCATCGTTAGTAGGTTCTGCAACCGAAGGACCAACATGAACTTGTTCTCTACGAATGATGTATGGATGAGAAATCTTGTGAAACCACTCCATGTAATCGTTCGCGCAGTCTGCAGGATCCTGTACAACCGCACCAACATCAACTACATGCCCAATATACTGCATAAACATTATGTCCATTTCCTTTGGAGTGGTCGTTTGACCTATTATCTCTAACAGTGAACGAGGAATGGTTTGGACATTACAGTAATTACGTAATACCTTGTCTGGAAGATGTGCATACATATTCGGACCCCACTGTATCCACCCTCTAAATAAAGAAACATCCTCAAATGGTCGCCTCACTATATATTCTTCGTATGATATCCAGCATATCTGATCAACATCGATCTCATCAAGAGCTTTTCTAAATGGAAGAACCAAACCCTTATCCCTCTTTGGCTTCCATCGAAGTGATCTAGGCTTGTCCTCAACATATCCAGGAGAAAGTTTATATCAATCTACACATAAAGTCGGGAAATACTCATAGACCCAAGCCTGAACATATATAATAACATATTAGTTTAGAATTAATAATAGAAATTATCAACACAATAAACAACCATTGAGTTTACCTGTAAGAGTGTCAGATACCCATAAATCGTTATGGTCTGATGCATACTAGCTTCATGGAGATTATCATATAGGTAAGTAAGAGCAGCAACATCCCATGCATATCCCTCACATGAGTTGAAGTCTCGGAAGCACTTTAGGTATGCAACTCTAACTGCAAAGACACTCTTATTGCTGAAAATGGTGCGACCAACCAAAAATAGTAGAAATGCCCTCGCAGCCATCTCCCAATGTTGGTCACGACAACGTTGATGGTATACTTCAAGTAGCCAACTATATCGAAATGTGGTTGTCCGCGTAACATTAAACTCAGTATAAGCATAAGCCTTAGTAACTCCAAGAAGTTCAGCTAATAAATTTACATCGTCATCTTTGTTAAATACATTGACACTAATGAATGCTCTGGTGATGGGTATATGCAGAAGAGAGGAAACATCATCTAGAGTAATCTTCATCTCCACAATTGGAAGATGGAAGTTGTTGGTGTCTCGATGCCACCTCTCTGCAAAAGCATATATGATCCATTTGTCGATCATTTCGTAACTGCATTTTAGCAATGAATAAAATTCTGAAATCTTAACCAATTGCTTCACCACTTCATGTTCAATCACAACTTCTTTCAAAAAAATTTCATTGCTAAATACCTTTAGCTCCCCAAGATCCTGAAATAAAATAAGGAAAAAAATGTAAGTTAAAACACATTATGACAACAACTATTAAAAATTTAATATGATCGAGAAGCCACATGATCGCCAAATTTCCTAAGGACAGACTTGTCAACAGAACCACTAGGATATCCATCAGCTTGTGGAGGTTCATCCATGTGCGCTGGTTGGGCCTCATGTTGTGTTTGATTTTCCTACAATGTATGTTCTTCCTGTTGGGATTGTTGCTCTTTTTGTACTTGTTGTTGCTGTTGTAATCGTCATTGTTCCCGTTGTACTTGCCTCTCCCGTTGCACTTCCTGTTGCTTCTCAAGACGTTGAGCCCGTGCATAAGCGGTTGGTCTAAGACGATGACCCTCATCATTGGCAATACCGTCATCATTAGCAGTATCATTAATTATATCTCGACCTGCTCTATCAGTAAACATAGTGCATACCATTTTTGCATAACCAAATCATAATTAAAATAAAAAATAAAAAATCAAATATGTTGCGTAGGACTTACGTGAACTCAGTTCATGTACGCAAATTGAGTTCACGTACACAAACTGCGTTCATGTACGTGAACTGAGTTCAGGTATGCAAATTGCATTGATGTACGTGAACTGAGTTCACGTACGCAAACTTAGCTCACATAGGTTTCTGGGTAGACTCAGTTTGTGTAACCAAAATCAGTTGACAAAATGAGTTTCATTTTCACCAAATTCAGTTTCAATCATATAACCTTAACTAAATATTGTAAAGAACAAGAACAAGAAGAAGAACAACATTGATGCAAACCTGATGTAAATTGGAGGCAATGACGATGACTGAAGATGTTGAAGTTGTTGAAAATGGAGGAAGAAGGAGAAAGGCGTGTGAGAGAAAATGATGAATATGAGTGTGAGGTAGAAGATGAAGATAGAAAGAGAGGTTAACGTTGAAGATGAAGATAGAAAGAGAGGTTATGGTTTAAGGAATGATATTAATAAGCAAGGATATTTTGGGTATTTTGTTTTTATAAAAAATTTGAGGGGTGTGGATAGCAAAATTGAAATAGTAATACTTTCACTTATCAATATATTAGTCTAATTTTGTCTCATTTTTAAATTGATTATTTTTCCTTCCAAATTTAGATATTTTATCCCATTTTTTATTGATTGATGATGAACTATGAGACCATAAATCAACAGAACAAGATTTAAGCCTTCAATGGTACTGCATATCATTTCAATTTACATATAAAATATCATATTCTTTAAAAAATGTGATCAACTTTAGCCATAAACCTGCACATAGAGCACATTTTAAATTAGAAACCAAATTACTACGATTAGATGCAATGTAATTAAAATTAAATTTTAACCACACTTGGAAAAAAAATTGTGAGGAACATTATACATCTTTTAGGAGTAAAAGAAATCTCTGCAAAGACCAAACTACAATGATCAAATATCTAAAACTTCATCAACATAATAGTGTTATCATTATACATCAGTTTTCCATTCAAAAAATGATTGTTTCTACATATGCATATTAAAAAGAATAAAAAAAAAAACATGTTTGATTGAAAAAACTAGAACACCTTAAACAAAACCATAATCAGTAACCAAACCTTAAACTACTAGAAATACAAAGAAAACCTATAAGTGCTCTTTGAACAAAATACATAATAACAAAACCCAGAAACCCTAAGTCTTAAACAAAATACCAAAATGACAGAAGCCTTAAGTCTCAACTCTAAAATCAAAACCTAAAAAGCAATGTTAGAAGACATAATAATAACGATCTGATGATACTTCAACCCTTCAATACATCAAGTTTGTTCGGTTAATAACCTAAACAACGAAGAAAAAAAAATACATATTAGTCAAATAACTAAATTTGAAAGAAAAAAAAAAGCTGAAAAATAACTAAAAGAACGAGGGATGAGTTAGCTTTCAATGGAACCACGACGAACAAAGATTGGAACGAGAGTCAAAGAGAGACTTGAACAGAACGAAAGAGCTAGGGTTTAAAGTTCTTTCTCTGAAAGTGGAAACGGTGAAGAGAGAGAAAAAATGTGAGTTGTGTTGTGTGTGGAGGCGGAACGAGAAATCTAGGGTTTGATTATTAATTAGTATTTATACTTTGGATTTGCGACTATAAGACTGAGCTTGTTGCTTTCTAGTGGCCCAAACGCCCATCACATACATCTACGGTGGGGTTCGGTTGGTCACAGTCCAATTTTTGCAACTCGAGCCCGCCCGTGTATAACCAACTCAATCCGCTTTTCCCACTTACTTACACGTTCTACCCAATTTTATCTGCCCATGTGCATTTTTTGGGCCTTGGACTCGTCGGTTTCGGTCGGACCAGCTGTGCTTGTCCATCCCTAAGATAAACTATAGTTTGAATTAGTGCCCAACATTGTGGCAATGAACACAAGATGCATGCATTGAGTTGTTGTGTTGGTGGGCCTAGTGGTGTTTCACTATTTCTAAAATGATATGTACTTTCCAGAGTCCATATGGTTTTACTTCTCTACCACTTTGTAAATGTCTTAATATACTTTTTGTCTTAAAATAATCGTTGTAGTTGATTGTTGTATACAGATTAAAAAAAGATGATATATAAATAAAAAAGAAAAGTGATTTAACAAATTACTCATATTACTTAATGACAATTATGTTGAGACAAATATATTTTACAAATCTGACAATAATTTTTGAAAGGATGGAGTATTTTTTCCACTTGTTTGGCACACATACCTATATTAACTTTGTATAATCAAATCAATGCAAATATCCTGCTCGTGTAAAATAAAATACAGATATAAAATTTATCCCAAAATAAAATATTAATTTAAAATAACATGGAGAAATATCCAAAATAAATTGTTTAAACTCGACAAAGGACCACGTGTATTCAAAGCTCAAAAAACAAGAAGAAGGTAAATTAAAAAAGGACTTTAGCATCTTTTCTTTTAGAGCAATATATATCACGAGAATTGGATTTCCAAAACTGTCTAGAAAAGAAATGGACCGATAAAACAAATGTTAACACTATTTCAACTATTATTTCTCGTGATATTTAGCAATTTTTTTTTTTTTTAAATCTCATCATCCCAAAAGTCATTGAGGCTTGGCTTAGTTGGTCCAGGGATCAAACGATTCTGCTGAATTAGATCAATTTTTTGATGATCCTCCTTTGTCAATGTCCAATCAAAGATTTGAAGATTTTGGTTCATCCTCTCCTTATTGTAGTTCTTGGGAACAAAAGTGACTCCTTGTTCATATAACCATCTAAGAGAGACTTGTGCAATAGACTTTCCATGAGCATCTGCAATCTTTTTAAGCATATCACTCTCCATAACCTCATTTGCTCCTCTGCTTGCACCTTTCCTCAATGGTGAAAATGCAGTTAACACTATTCCATTTGCATTGCAAAACTCTCTAAGCTTCTTTTGTTGCCATGCAAGGTTCATCTCCACCTATTAAATTCATCAGTTCATTTTAGTTAGTAAATATTATTCTCAGTTCATTTTGCAATTGTAATTGCAATCGCATATATCCAAAGTTTTAAATAGCGGTCGCATTAAGGATTTTGCAGTTTCGACTATACGGATGCTACGTTACGGTTTACGGTCATTGCAGTGTAAATTAATCACAACATTGCACAAATTTTATTAAAATTATTTGTACTATCATATAATATATAATACTGATCGAGAGATGAGAGAAATTTATTACTAGAGAAGAAGGTAAGACGTGTTTAGATGCATTCAAAAAATGTGTATTTTATTAACAATTTTGGTTAAAAAAAACGGAATTCTTGATTTTTTTTTATCATAAAAACAATGTTTTGTCGTGGTCATTTCTGTGATTTTTCTTCGCATCCTAAAATAATATTGGCGGCTATTTTTATCTTTTTGTTGAGGCCGTCGTTTTTTAAAACCTCCCATCAACTATACTTGATTGCAACTTTTCACATATCAAGATCACATATGACTACGATTTCTACAAAAACAATTTGTACAAATTGAAATTAGTTTTTATATGTTTACTTCATTAAAAAAAAACATATCTAAGCTTAAGTGTTTTTTTTATAAGTGGAGAATTATTAATTATTTTAATTGAGAGAACTTGTTATGATTAAGAAGTTATAATGACATACTTGATTGACTGCAGGGAGAATGGTGGCAACAGAGAGAAGATTTTGAAGTTTCTTGATAGAGAAGTTACTAACTCCAATAGCATTAGTGAGTTCAAGTTTCAAGCATTTTTCCATGGATTCCCACACACCTTTCACATCAAATGGCAAGAGATCTGCCACTTCAATTGGAAATGAAAACTTTCCAGGCTGAGAACTAAGTGGCCAATGAATCAAATACAAGTCCAAGTAGTCCAATTGAAGAGTCCTGCATGCACAAATTAAACAAGTTCATGTTCATCTCAATAAGTGTATGTTTGGATTCACTTTTGTGAGATACAAAAGTTATTCTAGAGTACACATGTAAGTTTTTATATTGACAAATGTTACTACCTTAGTTAAGTTAGTAAAATCTTTTTATTAGGGTTTGAACTTTGGTCCTTTTCTATATTCAACACATTCAACCTTTAACTCAAATCAGTTGAGTTACTCAACCCGTCATTTTAGACATATATAATTGATTTTGAAATATTTGAGTGTTTTTAAGTAAAATTTCATTTTTTGTTTGGGCTAGAAATAGATTCTAACAGAAAGTCCATATTTTGAGCTCAAATATAATTTTAACGTCATAATTATTGTAAATTAAATTTTTACTGAACAATATCAAAACATCTTCATCTCACTTTTAACCAAATGTATTCTACAAAATTAATTTTATCACCAAACATATATCAAGTGAAATGTGGCTTTTCTAAAATAAGAAGCAAGTAAAATGAGTAAATTATTGGTAGATATTATAACTACTCGTGATTAGTTATCCATGTGCACTTTATTTGATCAATTGATATTACTCACACTATTCTATAAAGTGAATTGTTCAGGAGTCAAATCCTACCGAGCATTACATTAAATGAAAACTATATTGATATGATTTAGAGTTTGCTTACTTGAGAGATTTTTGAAGAGCAGGAACAACAAGATGAGGATGATTTTCAGTGATCCAAAGTTTGGAAGTGACAAAGAGCTCTTGTCTAGTGACAAGACCAAGTTCACATGCCTCTTTCAAAGCTTCTCCAAGAGCTTGTTCTGAACCATATGCAGCAGCAGTATCAAAGTGTCTGTAACCTTGTTTGATGGCTTCAATTATTGCCTCTTTTGTGTCTTTTTTACATGTGACGTCGGGAGCTGACCCCATTCCTATAACTGGCATCTTCAGTTGTTTAGCTGTGTTGGCAAGCACCTATGTTGGGATCTCAATCGTACTACAACTACCCATGTTGTTGTTGTTGTTTGGTTGGGAAGGTTTAAGTTAAGATTGTTTGATGATGGTCTAAGCTTTGCTTGCTACCTTTTTAACTAATACATTTTTTATAGTAAAAAAATGGTACATTGCATTGTTTGCTCATATGCGAATTTGAAACTTTTTATTGGTTAGGTGGGTTGAGTTGTACCACCATTTTATTTGATTTTCTTAGGGAGTTGGCGGTGGCTTACGTCAATGTAGATCGTAAATAAGATTTTAAAAATTTCAATTTCAAAAAACTCCTCTTAATAGAGGTAACATTAACAGAGATAGTTAATATTATTTTATAAGATATGCATGCAAACATTAAGAAAGTAATGAAATGATTTAAGATAATCCAATATCATAAAATTTGAATTTGATTCAAATGTTAAAATAGAATTTCAGTATCAAGATCATAAAGTATTATCATGTTTCAAATAAATTTCAAGATTTTTGTAAAGTCTTCATAGAAAACAACCTAAATCTTTCAATACAAAATAAAAATCCAAAAATATCTTCATATGTTCTATATTGTTCGAATCTTCTATTAAGTGAGTCTATTGTTTAGTCTACGATATATACAAGATAATAAATTATAAAAGACTGTTTAGCACATTCAAGATTTAATTGTGGCCATTCAGATGAATTTTCCACTAATAGTAAGTAACAAATTGTCTTTTGCCTATGAATGATGGTCAATAAGTGCTTTTATTTTTCTTTAGGTTTTTTTTTTTAGAATGTCTAAAATTTGAGTTATAATTTTATTATGGATAAAAAGTCTAAATATCTAATTTAGATTGAAATATATGAAAGGATACTATACCATAATATAATAAAATACTTTATTCGATCTATTTTATAAGAGACTGATAGGTCAATAAAAATGGATGTATTTGATTCATATAATTTAAATTGAGAGTAATTTTTTTTTATTTAAAATTATTTTAATATAAAAATATAATTTTTTTTGATAAATATCTTAGGATTTTTTTTTATATATATTTTTTTTACACCAAAATACTCCACTCCCGTTTTATATACCAGATTGTCCTACTTTTTGAGTGCAATAGGAGGTCGCAGGTTGGGGGAGCGACTTGCTAAAGAGAAACTTTTTTAAGCCCAATAGGAGGTCGCTGGCAGGGGGTGCGACCTCCTACCATGATTTTCAATTTTTTTTTTTTGTTATTTTGTGTCTATAACTAATACATTAAATTAATGGATAATAATAATAATAATAGTTATAATAAATAATACATTAATAATAATAATAATAAATTAATAAATAAAAATAATAATAATAATAATAATTACTTATTATTATTATTAAAAATGATAATAATTAAAAATAATAAAAAATAGAAAATTATATTAAAAATTTCAAAGAAAATACATTAATAAATAATAATAATAATAATGATAATAATAATAATAATAAATAATACATTAATAAATAATAATAATAATAATAATAATTATTATTATTATTATTATTTTTAAAAACAATTATAATTAAAAATAATTAAAATTAAAAATAGTAAATTATATTATAAATTTGAAAGAAAATACATTAAAAACACAATTGGACAATTGTTTATTTAATAAATTAAAACTAATTATAATATTTAAAAAAAACAAAATACTAATAAATAACAATAATAATAATAATAATAATTTGCTACTTACCAA
>JBBPBQ010000004.1:11595053-11656987 GCA_037974755.1 Cicer yamashitae
TGAATTAAATCATCATTTAAAAAAAAAATTAAATAATCATTTTTAAAAAAAAAATTAAATCATTTTACTTTTTATTTTACTAATAAATCATTTTTTTAAAGGAATAGATCATTTTATTATGTAGAAATATTTCCTGAATTATTGAATAAAACCACTTGGAAAAATATCAGAATTAGAATCTTCTTTAAGTCTATCATATGATTAAGGAATCATCTTAAAAGCAATATCACAATATTTTTACCTATAAATATTCATCGTAAATTCAAATCCAATATTTGTTTATCATCAACGTATTTTTAAATTTCGATATTTTTTATCTACATATTTCATAAGTAAGATATTTTTCAATTATATTTATTTTTTTAAAAAAATTATAATATATTCTACCTTAAAACTTATATACGAAATTTTTTTATTTTTTTCTTCAAGAGATTGTGATACGGTAAGACGATCATTTAAAAGAAAATTTTTTTTCCTTTAAGAAATCGTATCATGTGTAGCAAATTTGGTAAATATCAAATTAATTTTAGCAAATTGATTAATCATAAATTGTACAATTTGGTAAGTAGAAAATTATTATTATTATCATTTATTAGTATTTTGTTTTTTAAGTATTATAATTAATTTTAATTTATTAAATAAACAATTGTCCAATTGTATTTGTAATGTATTTTCTTTGAAATTTATAATATAATTTACTATTTTTAATTTTAATTATTTTTAATTATAATCATTTTCAAAAATAATAATAATTAATTATTATTATTATTATTATTATTATTATTATTATTATTTATTAATGTATTATTATTATTATTAATGTATTATTTATTATAACTATTATTATTATTATTTTATAATTTAATGTATTATTTATAGACACAAAACTAGGGGTGTACATGGGTGCGGGTCGACCCGCTAACTCGATCACCCGACCCAACCCAACCCGATTTTTACCCGTACCCGGTCACTTTCGGGTCCGGCCCAACCCAACCCGTTGAAACCCGCTTATATTTGGTTCGAGTAATGGGTTTAACAATTTGAACCCGAAGACCCGACCCGATAACTAGTTATATATATATTTTTTAAAATTTTGTTTGACAGTTCCAGCAGTCCAATATGGTTTCATTACTCTTCTTCTTTAGATTTTCAGCTTCTTGAAGTGTTTTGAGGAACTTGTTAAGTGCTTGTATTTGAAATTGACATTGCTTAGAGTTAATGAATTTTCATATTTTATTGATTTACTGTTGTTGAATTTATTTATGTATTTAAAGATTGTTGAATTTATTTTTTTTTGTGAGTTGATGATTTTTTAAAGAATTGAATGATGTGATTGAAATTTTATAGTTTTTGAGACATTCAAGTATTAAATATATTTTTATTCAATATATTTTTCAGTAAAATAAAAAACAAGTTATTATTTATGTATAACCCGTCAACCCAACCCATTTTTGATCGGGTCGGTTCCGTTCGGGTTAAATGAAAAAAATACGGGTTTAGAACTTAACCCAACTCAAAGATAATCGATTGGGTCGGGTATCGGGTTTTGTCAAAACCGGCTCAACCCAACCCACGTACACCCCTACACAAAACCACAAAAAAAAAAATTGAAAATCATAGTAGAAGGTCGCACCCCCAGCCAGCGACCTCCTGTTGGGCCTAAAAATATTTCTCTTCAACAAGTCGCTCCCTAGCCTGCGATTTCCTATTGGGTCCAAAAAGTAAGACAATCTAGTATATAAAACTGGAAGTGAGGTATTTTTGTGTAAAAAAAAAAAAGGATATAAAAAAATCCTCTCATCTAAATGTTTTTTTAGATGATACTAATATTGTTTATCTTTTAGTTTGTAGACCGTGATGTCTAAAAATATTACTTTTCGAGTTTTCATATACTGGGTATTTTTATCGGTGTAATTTGGAGACTTTTTTTACACTAATATCCTACTTTTTTTCCAAAAGCACTACTTTTTAGGATTATGTATTAGGTAGGAAGGTCTTAGAAGTAGGTTTAGAGTTCTCATATTGTATCTATAAATATCTTCTTGTACTTAACCTATCAAACTAAACAAATAAGTTTTCTGTTAAAAATACCTCTCTTCCTCTAACAAAGGTATCTAAATCTCGGTTGAAAGAGTTGTTGTGCAAATAAAGTTGATAGATGGTAACTCATGCTTACACTAATTTCCACTTACAAAAGAGAATTATGAAAAATGGATTTACAATTTTTTTTTTACTTTTCCCTCGGAATTTTTTTGATTCGAGAAAAATAATTTTTGATTTTTCTCAAAATTTTTGAATGAAAAAATAATTTAAATTTTTTTTTTATTTTTTCTGAGAAAAAAATGTTATGGATTTTTTTCGATATTTTTCCGATAAAAATTAATTTCGAAAACTGTTCGAGAAAAAAATCTAGATTAACAAAATATTAGGCCCATGAGCCTCCTAACTTAAACTCACAAAAAATAATGAAATAAGGGACCGGAGCTTTAAAAAATTATTCTATAGGGGACATAATATTAGGGGCTTAATAGGTGATTTTTTTAAGGGGAACTTTAGACTTTAGGGCTTAATTGACGGTTCTAGTTATGAGAAGTCACAAGATGAAGAAAATTTGTCTTAAAATAAGAAGGCAGCATTGCCAAAGACGAAGATGAAATATCTACTTTCTCTCACCTCATCTATCAATATTTACATAATTCTATATTTGACAAGGTCGCCGATGCTACTACCTCAAAGGAAGCTTGAGAGATTTTGGAGATATCACTCCAAGGCATTGACAAAGTGAATAAGATAAAACTTCAATCTCTAAGGGGAGATTTTGAAGTTTTGAAAATGAAGGATTCTGAATCAATTTTAGACTATTGCCTACGGGTGAAGGCAATTGTTAATCAAATGAACAAATATGGAGACAAAATAGATGATGTTCATGTGGTGGATAAATTTTTTTGTTCCTTGACTCCTAAGTTCGATTATGTAGGGTGTGTTATTGAGGAGTCAAAAGATCTTGACTCGTTATCAAAGGATACTAACAAAAACATGGAGTTGACTATGAAGATTTTTACACGAATATGATTCGAGAAATTCAAATAAAACGAAAAATGTATCAACTTGATGAGAAGTCAGGATTCCAAAATGTTATCCTGAAGAAGATGTATACATTGAGTAATCATTGAACTTTGTTGTCAAAGGAGATGAGAATAAAATTATAACGCTTAAGAAAGATTGAAAGACCGAGAGCAACACCAAAGGTGAAGAAGAAAATTTAAAATTAAGGGAGAACTATGTTAAGAAGAAGAACAAGACGATTTGGAAGAGTGATTCTAAACTAAAAAATGATATAAAATCACCCTCTTCAATGAAAAAAGAAAAATAGAATCTAAGATTTGTGATTTAAAAGACACGACTCGAATGAATAATCACAACTTTATTGATTGTAAAACTTTATTATTTTCCTTTCATCAAAATTTAGTCTTCAATTTGTAAAGAAACAAATCAATATGGTAACTCACTTCTTTGCACGGATAACCAGATCTCATGTTTGTTCTCAATTGTTTTAATAAACTCCACTTGTATTACTTTCTTTTTGATTTGGAAATGAAATAGTTAACGTTTGTTTTACTCACGAAATAGTTAATTTACTGAAAAGAAAGATTTCATTTCATTAACTATAAAGGATGGCATAAGGTATGTCCAATATAGTATAAATTTATCTTGTTTGCATGAAATCAAATAGCCCCAAAACAACAAGCAGTCTCCTATACACTAACAGCAAACAGATGAATTTGTTATAATTAGTGGCACTTTGATAAATAAAAATTTCAACCCCTCAATGTTTTTGTTTCCAAAAAAAGAATAGAAGGAAATAATTAATTATAGTTTATTCTATTATACATTTTTTAGTGATTGAAATAGAATTTTATTTTGTTTGTTGTTAAATATTCAAGCAATTAAGTGAAAGCTTTTGTTTTATTTTGTTTCTTTAGCCCGTTTTAAAATATAGAAAATACCAATGATAATAAGAACTCTTTGTATTGAAAATTATATATTCAATTTTTATAAAATTCGAAAGTTATAATGTAAAATTTCTAATTTTAAAATCCATAACAAGTGTCATTAATACACATGTTAATAAAATGATTTTTTTAGTAAAAACAAAAAGAAAATGATTTTTTTTCAGTATCACTATCTTTTTTTAAAATTCCAAATACCTCATTTTAAAAGAATATCATAATACCTTACTTTTTAAACAAAAACATAATTTTATTTTTCTCTTTATTTTAAACAGTACTACTAGGTTATATATCTAGGACGCGTCCATGTATTGTCTTTATTTATTTTTCTTTGTTGTTTTTGAAACATTGGAGGAGGGTCACTTGCATGGGAATACAATCTCAAACCCCTTCTTTTACAAAAATGAAAAATTTTAATTAAAATATTAATTAAGGAGACTGATAATATAAATGCTTCTAATATGGACCTTTAAAAAAAGTCTAAAGGTAGATTTAACTCTTCATCATATGTATATTTTTCATTGTTTTTAGTCTAATTTATCTTTAATCATTAGTTAATTTAAGGAGTTATTTGATATATTTTGTTGATTTTAATTCTTAGATTTAATGAAATGTTTAGTTCTTATTTCTTTGATTAAATAGAGATTTTTCGTAGTTTTGTGTTATTTATTTGTTTTAGTGCAATGCTGAATTTTGGTGAGAAATCAACATAACATATGTGGAGTATTTTAGCCATATCTGGAGTTATAGATGTCCAATTAGAGTCACACAAAGTGCAAATAAAAACTAAGATCCATAGCTACAACTTTCATGAAGACACCGAAACCAAATTTGGAATCAAAAGAAGAGAAATATGCACTAAACGCAATACATAAGACGTTGTGCGCTTGAAGCGCGGAACCTGCGCCTAAGGCGCATTTCGGCACCACTAGATCTGCCAGATTGCGCTTGAAGCGCGCCTGGGGAACGTGACGCGCATCTGAATACATTAAAACGCATTTTTATCACTTTTTAGGCATCTTTTTGACTATTGGGAAGTTTGGAGACTTGAGCCCTAATAGAGAAACTCAAAGACGACTGTTTCTAACAAATTGGAGGAGTTTTATCAAGAATCATTCATGAATCTTTCTTGTAACTCTTCTTTAATCTCTATCTTTTGTATCTCTATCAATAAAGGAATTTAGTAACTAGGAACAAATTAGAAACCAAGGTTGGATTCGAAGTGAAACTCATCCCTAACATTTTTCTTATTTTAAAAGTTTAATTCTATTACTCTTGTTAATTTCAAATATTATTTCAATCAATTCGGAAACTTTTTGTTCAACTTTAGTAATTAAACACAATTCAATAGTAAAACGCAATCCTTGAGTTCGACACTCGGTACTACCGTTTTAATTATTACTTGCAACGATTCAGTACACTTGCTAAAACGCTATCAAGTTATATGCATATGATGAAGAGTCATCACAACCTCAAACTTAATCTATTGTTTGTCCCCAAACAAAAATTAATTTCAGATTTGGTACAGTTAAAATCAAACTTAAACTCAATTTCTCAAATCAAATCAGACTCAATTCTCAAATTTCTAGCTACTACAAAACATTCATCGTGCTCCATGGTTGCTTACAAAAAATAAAAAATAAAAACATCATTTGTACACTTAGCATTCATTCATCAAGTTTAACTATCTCTTTGCACAATCTCACTAAAATTTCTCTCAAGTGTTTAACAAGGGTTATGAATGTATCACTCAACTCCTAGAACATGCATCACGCTACCATAGGCTTGAAAAAATTCCAGTTAGCAATCACAATGCAACAAACACATACACTTTTTGAGGTCTTTTAGGTTGTAATGGTGCTTAGGTAAGGGTAGGACATTTTGGGATAGTAGGTTTTACTACTTGGAGTTAGGTGTACATTTTCAAATTATTCTACCTCTTTTTTTTTCACATTTTTATTGTGGAGATTCTCAAACATTGACAAAAAAACTAAGAAGACGTTATTTATCAAAGTACACAAACTGATTTTTTTTTTCTTCTTTTATTTTTTTAATTATTTTTGTTTTGTTTTTACTTTTTTATTTTTATTTTTGAGAACGACCACCCCAAACTTAAAAAGTTGATATCTCATGAGCAACCTCAAACTTAGAACTTTATCAAGATGAGAAAAAAGTTTTCCTACCTAACTCCAAGTAAGGTGATTGAATTAAAGTCAAGTCTTTGGCTTGTAATGTAGCTAGTAACCAAAAGAAAAAGGCAATGCTAAAGGGGCTAGCAAAGGATAAAATTTGCACAGGGTAGTTAGAAAAGTTCAAACGACCTAACAAAACTGCCTCAGCGTATACATAAATTACAAGTGATGCATGTCAGAATTAGTGCAATTTCTGAAGGGATAACATATGTCTAGATAATCACACAACAAAGAATGAAAGTGTTTAGGCCTAAAAGCTCACTGCTATGATAATAAGAGAGAGTATGAACTGTCAAAACTATGCCAAGCATGTTACTGAAAAATTAATTTTTTTTTTTGGAAAGATTGATGGCAAGTTACCCTTCTACAACCACTTAGTAATCAACAATGTATACATTATTAAAACTTGTTGAATTGAGCAATGATATGAGCAAAGAAATAGAGTTTAAATTTCAAAATCTGAAACAGATAACTTAAGACCAGCTTCAAGTTGTTAAAAAAATTTCATCGTAGTGCGCGTTTACACACAACTAAAAAGAAATAAATTCAAATAACAAAAATAAGATTTCAAAAATAAAAGTTACCTCTACCTATCGGTTGCCTCCCACGAAGTGCTTTTTGAAAGTCATTAGCTTGACGCCTTAGCTATTGTCAAGGTGACATATATGACAGAAAGAACACATCATCTTTCTTCTTCTTTTTGTTTGGTAGAAATTCCATGAACTTGAGAAATAAATGATGTTGTTTCCATGTCCTTTTCAATTGGACATTGATGAACAAGGCATAGATTGAATCTCGAACTTCATCAATCTCTTCTTTTTTCTTTTCCTTGTTCGTGTTTTCCTCTTGCTTATCTTCTTCTACCACAACAATGAAGTCATCGTCAATCTTCAACTTCTCCTCCGTCTTCTCAAACTTAACCATTTCCTTAAATAACCTCTCACATTGACTTTCAAATCTTTCAATTGAAACCATGTTATTTTTCATGAATTCAACCAAAATATCCTTGTTCATAATTGATCTTTTTCATATAACACTCGTCTTCTTCTACTTCTATGACCAATAAATCTTCATATTCTAGTGGTGGGACATAGTAATCAAAACAAGTTCCATTTTTATGTCCTTCTCCACAAAAGTCACACCTAAGAGGCCGCGTCTAAGGGTGATATTTTACAAATGTATCTCTCAAGATATGTCCCTCAATTATGCGTAATTCAGAAGATATAAGACAAGTACTATACTCTTCCAATAATTGTAGTAGAATATCATCATTACAATCTTCCATGCTCTACAACGAATAGTTATCTCAAACAAAGAAGAAACAAACCACTAGCACACGACATTAGCAAGCTCAACAAATAAAAATAGAAAATAAAAAAAAGTTTCTTTTTGAAAATTAAAAATAGAAGAAAAACAAAACTTTTATTGCAGAGCAAAACATTTCAATTAAGTAAATAAATTATAACTCAATAGTGATATGGCAATCCCCGACAACGGCACCAAAAACATGATAGCGTTTCAGCAAGTGTATTGAATCGTTGCAAGTAATAATTAAAATGGTAGTACTCAAGGACTGCGTTTTCTATCGAATTATATTTAATTACTAAAATTGAACAAAAAGTTTCCGACTTGATTGAAATAATATTTGGAATTAACAAGAGTAATAGAATTGAACTTTTATAATAAGAAAAATGTTAGGGATGAGTTTCACTTCGAATCCAACATTGGTTTCTACTTTGATCCCAGTTACTAAATTCTTTTATTCAACTATTACCGAATTCTCTTTATTATTCTTGCCCTAATGTCTTAGTGACAGAACCTTTAATTCCAAAGTAACCCCTAATTCCTTAGTGAATTTAAGATTAGAATTAAGCCTTACAGTACAGAAATTCTCTCATTAAACTACTGCCTTTGCAACTAATTTAATTGGTTTCATGACCCGCATTTTTCCCAAGACTACAATATCATAAATTTCTCATCTCAAGCATTCGTAAAGTCCACTTCTGTTTTAAAATACGAATGGTAGAATATTTTAAAGTTGATGAAGCAATAAAAAACATTAAGCACAGAGATGAGAAAAATAATTCAATAAATTCATTCATATAACTAGAAATCAAATCAGAAAAATAACGGTTTCATCTTTTTTTCACTCATCCCTAACAAATAGGGTTTAGTTACTCATGACAGAGATGCAAACAATAGAGATTAAAGAAGAATTACAAGAAATATTCATGAATGATTCTCGATAAAACTCCTCCAACGGTGTCAGAAACATCCGTCTCTGAGTTTCTCTGATAGGGCACAAGTCTCCAAACTTCCCAATAGTCAAAAACATGCCTAAAAAGTAATAAAAATGCGTTTTAATGTATTCAGATGCGCTTCATGCGCCCCAGGCGTGCTTCAAGCGCAATCTGGCAGATCTAGTGGTGCCGAAATACGCCCCAGGCGCAGGTTTCGCGCTTCAAGCGCACAACATCTTATGTATGGCGTTTAGTGCATATTTCTCTTCTTTTGAGTCTGAATTTGGTTCCGGTATCTTCATGAAAGTTGTAGCTATGGATCTTAGCTTTCACTTGCACTTAGTGTGACTCGAATTGGACATCTATAACTCTAGATATGACTAAAATACTCCACATAGGTCATGTTGATTTTTCACCAAAATTCAGCACTGCACTAAAACAAAGAAACAACACAAAAATACGAAAAATCTCTACTTAATCAAAGAAATAAGAACATAAACATTTCATTAAATCCAAGAACTAAAATCAACAAAATATATCAAATAACTCCTTAAATTAACTAATGATTAAAGATAAATAAGACTAAAAACAATAAAAATATACATATGATAAGAGTCATCATAGACCTTTATAATTTTTATTAAAATTTACTAAAAATGATAATAGTCCCCTATGGACCCTTTTTAGAGGTCCTTATTACATGCATCATAATAATAATATATAATTGATCAAAAGTAACAAAACATATAAATATTTCAGAGATTGAGTAGGTGTGTTGTTATATTCGGACAATGTTTATTTTTTTATTATTATAATTGGGTGCCAGCCATAATTCACTTTTTTTTTTAATTTTTTTTTTATGTTTTATCTTTAACTTTCATTTCAATTCTAATGCAAGTATTATTTAGACGACTTTTAAAAAAAAATGTAAGATAACTATAAATAAAAAAATTGAGAAACACTAAATTAATTTTAAGGCTTAACGAGTTTAGATAAAAAAAATACGTTAAAATTAATTATGTGTTTTTATCTATATAGATGGCTTAGGAATGACAATGAATATATCCACTTCCTTCGCCTTCCTCCTTCTTCTTCTTGAATGAAATGCATTGGAACTAAAATGAAATCAACATTGATAATATTTTTGCATATGAAATATAACACTATATGTGATACTTAATAATGAGGATCAATTAAGGATTATTGATAAAGAAATTATTAACCAAGTTGAAAGCCACAATTGATGTAGAATTAAACTCTCCTTGTAAAGTGAAAAGTTTTTTAACATGAACTCCACACACTTGAAGATACGAAGCAGATTAATTATGACTAACTTTTCACGCAACAAAAAATGATAGTAATTAAATATTGATATAATATGCTTCAATTGTTGTTCAAGAGTATTGGTAAAAGTGGACCAGTGGTTTTGAAGAGACATATTCACCTGAAGTAAATTTTAGATCTTTTTCATACATGGTTAACTTTAGTAGCACCTGAAAGACTCAATTTATATATGAAAGATTGGTTACAACATATTTGTATGACTCACTTGATAGAGGTGATTATTTGAAGCTCTTTGAAGAATTTAAATTTCGATATACATACAATTCAAATTCTTAAAAAGACGACTTAATCAAAATGAATAAGTCTCTTTATGTATCAAACAATCTATACATGTTGTATAATATTTTTAGTGAATATTTTCAAATGAGATATATGAGTATGACATCATTTGTCCATTTTTTAAAAAACATTTTGAAAATGAATTTTTTACAATTAATGTTTATGTTGATGATATATACATTATTAGAACTCTTGAAGAGCTTTTGAAATATTTTCGATAAAAAGAAAAGAGTTTGAGATGAAATACATAGGAAAAATATTTAGGTTACAATTGAGTATTTGAAGAATAATATATTTTGTAAATCAGGAACGCGCTTTGCATTCCCTGATTTGGTTCTTTTGCCTTCGCTTATTAGGAATTGTGGGTTCTGGGTCGAGTTTGTTAATTTGGTTTGTAGGTATCTCATGTTTTCGCTGTATCTAATGGTTGTCATGTGTCAACCACTCCCATAGTTCGTTCTTCGCGACTCAAAGTCTACAAAGATGGTTCCTCCAACCAATGTAGTTGTGTCGTTTAGTACTCGGCAACACCATTTCAAATCTTTTGCACAAGCTCTCAAGAATTTATGCAATATCCCTTTAAGTTAATTACCAAAACCTTGTATCAAAGGGCCGACACTCGTTTTCATAATTCTAAAAGATGAATACAAATTAGGTTTGGCGAGTTTCAAGAAAAAGATTCATGGTAAAGTCGCCATGTCTAAAGGTGATACATCAATCATATTGTCAGATTTACATTAAAAACTTTTAAATATATGGAAACTAATTCATTTATGGTAGATTGATCCCCTCAGGAAAGGATTTTATGAGATCTCTTTTTCTTCTCTACAGAATTTGCAAAGTGTTCGGACAATTGGAACTTGGAATTTGAAACTGTCTTCTTTGTGTTTTCTCTTGCTTGAACTTTTTTTTACATTGATTATGAAAAATTGTCATTGTTTGGTGATTCTTGTTAGGATGTAGGGCATTCCATAGATAATCATCAAAAATATTATAATGGTCCTGGAAAAGCTCAATATGTTGAAGATGGTACACTATTAAAGAAATTGGTTAAGAAGTATGTCCCTAAAACACTTCTCCAGACAATGTAGAAACTAGAAAGAAAGAAAAAGTATTTAGGGTCATAATAATAACTAGAATATGACTCGCGCGTTGCGCGGGATATATAGACTTTAACATATTAGTATTATTGTGAATAAGATTTTAAATTTTCAAAAATAATATAATGTATTGATTTTGTTTATAGAGTATTTTTTCCAAGTGAGTTTATTTGAGTAATTATTATATATGAGTTTATAAACACACATTTGAGAATATGTAGAATATTTTGGAGAACATAATTACAACTAATTCATATATTAAATTTTATTCATTGAATTATTATGTTAAAATCTTAGTTATATTTTAATGAATGAATAAGATTTAAAACTGATAAAAAAAAATTTAAATGTTTGATCATCCGATTTATAATTTAATGTCTTATATTACATTTCACTCATTAAAGATTATGAGAAAATAGAACAAAAAGAGTATTATGTAAAAAAAATATATACGCATTAAAATGTAGTAATAAGTATAAAGTCAATAGTATATTAACCATTAATCATTTATGGTCTATATGATGGACCAAATAATCTATTAAAATTAATATGTTAATCAATAACCTGTTAAAATTTATAGTTTTCTAATTACTACATTATTTTAAAAAAATATTCATTGCTAAACATTCATCATTCTCTCAAATGTTCAGCCAAGAAATAAATCACTCTCTCAAATGTGCGGTTAGGATTCATAAAACCAAAAATAATGATTTTTTTCAAATAAACCCATAGTGAAGACCATCCTACAAACAAAGCCCATAAATTATATTTGGTATTAAAAATCTTAAAACCATTTTAGTAAATATTAACATATGTAATTATCTACTGTAAAATTATATTAGTCATGCTCTTTTTTTACTCGTGTTGTCAAAAGTAAAAAGTAGAATTAAAAATGGCAAGACAAAATGAGTGTTATTTTTTAATCAGAGTAATAATAGTTGCAACTAACATTTTAATTTAACTCTAGTTGCTATCTCATTAGAAAAATATTATTAGATAAAGTGGAAGAACAAATATAAATTTATTGTCAAAATATTGTTAGAAAAATATATATATGATTTTGTCATTTGGTATTCATTTCATTATAACCCTGTCAAAGAAATGACAAATCTAAATTCCAATGTCTTGAGTATGAGACTTCTATACAACTTGACTTGAGAATTTTCACAAACAACTCGTGTATGCACGGTTGAGTAGAAGTAAAACCGATGGAGAAACTTCAAATAGGTAGTATTTTTAAAAATTTTGACAACATAATACATCTCTAAAAAAAAAACAATAATTTCTAAATCTAAATATTAAACATTATTCTTTTATCTATAAACGACACGTAGTTCTAAATCTTCTGAATACATAATAATAACACTACTATGAAACTGAATATGAACAATCTTCTTTATCTTTTGGAGAGCCACTATACTTTCATGTCATAAATGAGATAAAGTATGACTGCAAAAACATAAAAAAGAAAATGTTGAATGAACCTACATTATATAACTTTTGACCAAGGGCTAGAAAAACTGCATGATTTGAATAACTTCTTTAGCATTTTTTCTTTTCCCAGGTAATGCTATGTCCCCTAATTTGTTTTTGTTTTTCTTTTTAATACATTTTTAATTTAAAATAAAGGTACTATATTTTAGTTTAATTTAGAGACAATAATGCACTTTGCTAATTGTACATATTTTGATATATTATTTATTGTCAATCTATCAAAAATAGATATAGTTCTTCACCCACACTAAGACATTGGAACAAAGTTAAACATATACTTTGTTACCTTAGATATACAAGTTATTTATTTGATTGTTTTAGTATTAGAACACAAACAAGATATGTGTTTATATGTGGTAGTGGAGTCATATATGTGGTAGTGGAGTCATTTCACGACAATATGAGAAACAAAACTTAACAACAATATAATTCAATCATGAGAAAATTTTAGCACTACATGAAGCAAGTTGAGGTCTTTGATTCTACCAAAACAATACACTTGTGGCTTTTCTTCTAAAAAGGACCATTGCAACGATTCTATGTGAAGATAATATCATATTCACTACTAATTTGACAAAGAGTATAATAAAGGGGATTAAACAAATTTTTGAGCAACTAGTACAAACAATTAATTAGCTTTTATCAACTCAGATATAATTTGTCAACACAAAGGAAATATATAGGATATGAGAGAATTGGTTTTGTCACCATGGTTTTATTCCATTGAATTTTTCTGATAAGATTTTTAATAAGACAACTTTTCGCAAAATTGATATTGTACTTTTTTCCTTCACTAGTATCTTTTTGCACCAAATTTTTTTTAATTAGATTTTAATTAGACATATTCTCATTCGACATCCAAGAGAGAGTATTATGCATATTTATAACTGTGAATGTCCATTTTTCTTGGCTTTCCACATTCTTTGTATGATCTAGAACACCTATTAGTTAGTGACTTTACTAATGATCTTTAATTCTAGTGTCAATGTGATGGTTTTACCTATACTTGTAATTAACTTATTACAAATTTTTTGTCTTAAAAATAAAACTGATATTATATTATACATGAAACACTTTGAAGAGTATAATGTAATATTATATTTTTCTCTTTTATTCTCTTATCTTAATTCTTCTATTTTACTATTTTATGCTTTATTTCATAACAAAATAAAATTATTAAAAAAATAAAAATTAATATATGTAGTTCAAATTTAAATCAAATATATCTACTATTTTTTATCTATTTTTGTTTATATTTTGAAAACCAAATAATATAATATAACCTTAAAGAGATACTGATCATGTGAATATGCACCAACAACCTTGTTTTATTTTGTGTAGTCTTTTGACTTTGTGTATTGGGGCAGACAATAAAGTGCGCGTGCTCCATATTTTATGTTCATCGGCTAAATTAAAATCTCCACCCACATCAATTGTCAACACTCACTTCATATTCAACACTTTATAAACTTGCAATGTCATACCATAGAAGACAGAAGTATAAATAAATCCAAAATCTAAAACATTCAAAACATGAAACTAGTGGCTTTCTTTATAGTTTATTAAAAATCCAAATATAGTTTATGTTTAAAGAACGGATTAAAACAAATTAACCCACAATTAAGTTTGACTTTGTTTCATCTCCTTAAAAAAACATCACTTACCAAATATCTGTGGGCCTAACAACCCTCTATGTAGTGGGATGCTACGGACAACGATTCTCCATACTTGAATGCAAAATCTATACGAAACATATATAAAATTAGAGTATTATTTATTTCGTATTTGGCTTTAAAGTGACAAAATTTGATTTTATAAATAAAAAATTATTTCAAATGAAATAATTCTGTAAAATTAATTTCAACTAAAAATGAATTTACAATAAGATAATTTATGTTTAAATTAATTGATATAGAAATGAATCAAATAATAAATTCAAAATTAAAACTTAGTTTTAGATTAAATTTTTTAAATTTTAACTTTAAATAATAATTAATTTTACTTAAAGAACAACCAAACATATCAAAATCAATTCAAATATACACTAAACCAATAAATTAATTATGTATGAATATCCATAGTAATTGTTCTAATATAAGTTTTATTAATTTATTATGAAATCCAATAACATATATTTTTATTCTTTAAAGTTGTCATGGAGTTCATTTTTTTCTTTTTACAGATTTTCTCAATCAAAGATAATCATATCTGATTTGTGTCAAACATTTTCTTAATGACGATTTGAACTCTAATTTATTACGTTGTTAGAATCTCTCCTTCCTATAAATCCAACTCTCATGGGTCAATTGATGTAAGTTGATGTTTTTTTTAATCTTTTAAAGAGTAACCAATAAATTTAGGAATTATTAATTTAGTGCCTAAAATATTTACAAGTTTTATTTGTTGTTTTTCCTCTTTCTTCTCGTGTTACTATCATAGTCAATATTTTATAAGATTTAGTTTACCATATTTTTGTTACTAATAAGAGTTTTTATTCTTTTATTTTACTGAAACTCAAATGAATTTTGGTTATTTATTGGAATCATATTCATATATTGCATCTGTGTTGTTCTCTGTTTCAATTTTTCAATTTTCATTTTGATTATCGATGAATTTTAAACCGTTTTTATACTAGATATATTTGAAAATCAGAATATTGTTCAACACATGATTTTTGATGAGTTAATTTGTGAAAATAGTTAAAGTCTTTAAAAATTGTTATTTGGTCCTTCTATTTAGTCTTATTTAAGTTATTGATTTCTCTATTTCTAAATACATGATTTTAAGTTATTGATTTCTCTATTTCTAAATACATGATTTTATTCCTACACTTTAAAATGAACGACTTTTTTGTCATCTATAAATTTGTAGTTAATTTTGACGATGCAATAAGTGAGATGCTTATATGATAAACTCATTCGATAATATATCATTGTCTAGATGAATTCCTACTAAAAAAATAATTTAAATGTCATCATAATATTTGTAGCCTATATCACAAATAATCAAATTTAATTAGCAATTATATAGGTTTTAGATGTTGGATTCAATTGTGGTATCAAAGTCTATTGTGGTTTTGGAGCATTTGGTGTGTTGTTGTTCATGTGCCTCAAAAGTCCCGACAAGTGGTATTAGAGATCTAGTTCGGCTTGGTGGAGGAGCAGAAATGAATCTTAGTGTATTGGATCTTTGTATCAAAAGTCTTTCCAGCGGTGTAATCAGGAGGCGTGTCTCAGTGGTAATAACTATAGTGCACATATAGGATGTGAGAGATTTACACTTGAGGATACTAGATGTTGAGAAAAATATAGAGAAATTTAAATAACACAATCAGAATACAAGAATATAACGTGAAAACTCCAAAATCAGAGAAAAAAACGGCGATAAAATAATAACACTATGTGAAAATTGTTTCAACACATGGACTTCTCTCAAACATCTCACAACTCAATACAATGACACTCTCCAAAGAAAGTATCTAACTACCCCCCACAATACAAAAACAAGAGAGAGAGAGAGAAATAAAGTTGTATATAAATTTAAAATGTTTTTAACTAATGCATATTGTAATAAAGAACTAGAGACATATATATAGTTTTGATCTCCCTCTTTGCTAGAAATCCATGAATCAATTGGAGGAAGATCATACTGCTGAGCAAGATAGAGAGAATATTGATACTCTTCAGAATTCATGTTAAAAATATATTGAATTAATTGAAAAAATTATGTAAAATGAAATGTTCTATTTATAAAGCTTAGGAATAATTAACTATTAACTACTTTGTAACAACGCTTAACTAACTCACAAAAGAGTTACAACTCATCTAACCAAATACTTATAACTAAAATAAGCTCAATTGGTAGTGGGACTGTGTGGAGGCGGTACTTATCTCCCAGATACCGGGAGTAATGGCCGAGGTGTTACATAAAAAAGGCGCCAAGCAAGACTATATTTATAACACCCTCCCAAAATCTTAGAGAATTATAAATTTAACCAATCTAAGTTTAAAGCAAGACATATACTAAAAATACGTAGACAAGGTAAACCTAAGAAGAAAGAATGAATTAACAAACTAAACTAAAAAAAAATCCGTTAATATGCCAAGCAATTTTTAAAGCTCTTTATTTATGTTGAAAGACGAACTAGACATTGTGATCCCAACAATAAGAAACCTCGATTTCTTGGAAATGTGGAAGGCCATTCTTTAAACCTTATCATTTCATCATTGTTCAAGACAGTGACAATAGTCAAAGTACTTGAAGGTTTTGAGTATGAACTCTACAACTGTAATAAATTAACAGGATTCTTGGTCCTAATTAAGGCCAATTGCATCTCATTCAAAGACTATGCTTGTAGTTGTTTTGGTTACATGGTTTCCAAGAAGAAGTACATTTACACCATTGATGAAGTAGATATGAAAATTCTTAAACTTGATGGATCTTTCTTAAAATAAAGATCAATTCTTCCATCAGGATAAAAAATTGTGATCCATATACTAGGATGACAAAAGAACCAAATGAGTATTTTCATGTAGAACGTTGTAACTCCAGCGGAATAAAAAAACAATGACAAAGACACTATGGAGATCAAAGTACTTGTGACGACTTTCAACTTGTGCAATGGATGAGAAGTCATCATGGGGACAATACATGGAAGGAAGAACGATTTCAGAAAACATTATATGATTTAATGTTTCTTTCTCAACTTTATGCAATTTCTCTTCTATCATCACTTGTTGATTCATTAAACCAAGATTTTTTAATGGAAAAGATTTAGTATCTAAAGATGAAAAATCACCAAAAACAATTTTGATTTGGTCGTTTTTCGACGATCCTTGTTGGAGCAATAAAACATCTTCTTCGAACAACTAGGGCGAAATATCATCTTCTGCATTGTTGAAATTTTAATCATAATCCAATGCATAATCTTGATTGGTGACTGAATCAGATTCTTATTGATCTTCATCGATATAACCAAAGGCTCGTGATACCATATTAGAAATCCATAGATCAAGGGGAGGAAGATCATATCGATGAGTAAGATAGTGAGCATATTGATACTTTGAGAGTTCATGTTGAAAATATATTGAATTAATTGAAAAAATTATCTAAAATGAATACATCATACTCTATTTATAAAACTTATGAATGATTAACTACTAACTACTTTGTAATAATGCTTAACTAACTAACAAATGAGTTACATCTAACTCATCTAACCAAATACCTATAACTAAAAATTAACTATATTTCTAACACTCTTTCTTTACAATTCTAAGTAATGAAGGACTTTTTCAAGATTCTTCAATTTCAAGTAAAACCAACAATAGATGGTTAATTTGACTCAAAAAATAAAATAAACATAGATGTTTAATTTGACTCAAAAAAAAAAATAAAATAAACATAGATGTTTAATTAAGTTGTTTACCGGACCTAGCCCTTTGTATAAGTGTGTTTGTGTTCGATTCTGCCATGAAAATATGTAGGAATTGATTTTACTTCATGTCGAAAACCATTTTACTAATAGGGTTAGTTAACCATTTAATCTCTAAAATGAAACATGTTTAATTGTCATTCAAATTTTAAAAATTTGAATGATTTTATATAACCATGTTTAGAAATTTATAAAAGGTTCCTCCACATAAATTTAATTTTTTAACTTCTGATGAGTTAAATATAAAATTTTTAAATGTTAAAAATTCAACATAAAAGCAACAAAAACCATAGACCTTACTAAATAAAAACTATAGATTTAAAAATAAATTTTGAGCTCATTTTTTTATTGGATCGAGAAACTTTTTATAATGTTGTAAATATAACTACAAAAAATCATATATGTTTATTTAACAAGAAAAACTAAAACAATAAAACTACTTGTAGGATAATTTGGTAGGGATTGAAAAAAACTATAGAAATTAAAATTGAAATGTTAAAATTTTATAGAAATAAAAAACATATTTAACTCTAAATAAAGTGATTGCATTTTGGTTTTTATTTTTGTACTTTTATTTCATTATTTCAAAACCTAACACCATCATTGATTATTTTTTAGTTACATAAGTGCATTCATTGTAGTTCATATAAAATGAGATAACTTTGACTATAGTCCCAGGAAAATTATTTTATTTTATTTTTTAAAATTTCTAAAAAATCTAAAATAATGGTTATAATTTGTTGAAAAAATCTTCATGTAAACGGAAACACACCCTCACAGAAAACAAGAAAGAAACAAAAGATAATTATCAAATTTAATATGATTTCGTACTTCATACCTACACCACAATATCACAACAAAATATTTTAGATTTAAATACACTTTTGGTTCTGTCTTTTAAAAAATAAATTTTTAATCCTCTTATTTCTAAAATCGATTTTTTGTTCACCCTATTAACTAATTCTTGGGGTTTTTTAGTCCCACATATTTTGACGATGTGACATTCTCATTAATGATGTGTCATTTAGATTACATTTGTGAGTTAGATAAATATTTTTCATGTTATTGTTGTAATTAATTTTATTTAGGCTAAATACCACCCGTGGTCCCTCAACTTAATTTCGGTTAACGATTTAGCCCTTTATCTTTTTTTTTCTCGATTTGGTCCTTTATGTTTTTAAATAATTTCAGCGTTACCCATTAAGTGGGGTTCCGTTAAGAAAGAGTTAAAAAAATCTCTCATCTAGATCATCGTATATGTTCATCAAACCTCTAGGAATGATTGTCACTGATCTGAAGTGATGTCTATGGAGTATAAATACTCATAGCTTCAGTTTTAACGAATCAATCCTACTACCAAATTTAGAACAAACTTTGAATATTTTTCTGAAATATTTCCAAAACATAAAGGATAACTTTATCTGAACACGGAGGAGTGATTTTTTTAACTTTTTCTTAACGAAATCCCACTTAAAGGGTAACGCTGAAATTATTTAAAAACATAAAGGACCAAATCGGGAAAAAAAAGAAGATAAAGGACTAAATCGTTAACTGAAATTAAGTTAAGGGACCACAGGTGGTATTTAGCCTTTTATTTATATATTAAAATTGTAATTAAGCATATATTAAATAATTGCTTTGAAAGCAAATTCTTAAATCTGTAATAATTTATTAGATTGATTTGATTTTAGTATATTTAAAAAAATATATTTCTCTATAATTGCAGTTTTGGTCATCCTATTTTTATCAATTTGTAAAATTGGTCTCTTTATTTTAAAATCCAATAATTTTGATCTCACACTTGAATTTTTGAACTAAAAAATGACGATTTGAAATGATGTGACATACGATTTTATGATATAGAACCATCTATATGCATTAATTATCTATATGTCATTAATTAAATTACAAAAACAAAAACATTCTGAAGTTAAAATTTATATTTTTAGAGGATTTTATTGTGATTTCATGGGTGTTAATCATAATACATCATCGTATCATATGTCACGTTATTTAAAATATGTCAATCTTCATTTTTAAGTTAAAAAATCAAAATGAGGGACCAAAACTGTTAGATTTTAAAATAGAGGAATTGATTTCGTGAATTGGTTAAAATAAAGAGACTAAAACTGCAATTAAGCCAATATTTTTATTACTAGACTTGTAATTTTACAAACTAGTAGTACTCAATAACAATGAGTCAATGTGGCTCAGTAGATTTTTTTTATTGGGAGATAACTCCGCTTTCATTTATCTCTCCTTCACCGAAAATGGGTGGTTTTAGACCCTTTTTTTGACCCGGAATCACCCTTGTGCTTCTTGTTCCCTGTTTTAATCTAAATAAATGGGTTTTAGACATATTAAGTTTTTCTTTCGTGATTTCGTCGTCTAAAGTCGACGTTTGATTTTCTGTCTTGGTGCGGTATTTGTTTGATTTCTATTCTTGTTGTGGTATTCGTTTGATTCAGATTGACAGATGAATTTCAATCAATGATTAAGTCGTCAACATTGCAGTGCCTTTTATTTTATTAATTTGGATGTTGTGAGTATGTTCACATATTAGTTGTTTTAGTTTTTAGTGATGTTGAATTTGTGTGTATGCACTCTATCAATTTGTATAAATGGATATTGTTTGTTTTTTTTGTCAAAAAAAAAATATTGCAATTTTACAAGGAAAAAATTGCAAACTCTCTCAAAGACACACAACTATATATTTGATTTTAGAATAGATGATAAATTCCATCATAATTAACCCAGACACTGTGATGTATTGGATTTGAATCCGGGACAAGACGTATAACTCTCTAATATCATCTTCTTTCATGATAATCTGATTTGCAGATATGTTTATGTTTTTTAGAGATATATTTGTTTATTCTCTTGGAACATTAGCAAAACTTTTGTAATTTGATGCAATGTTTGAAATCAACTTTATTAATGCTTTTGAATTGATCAAGACTTGCATGTAGCAAGAATTAATCTAACAAACTTATAATGCTGAAAATACAATTAAAATAATAGAGGTAGAAGAAGAAAGAATCAACACCAATATTTATTGACACTATCTAGGGGACTAAATCCGAGCATAAGAAGATTTTACTATGAATCAAAGTGTTACAATAAAAAAGTGATCACTCTCAAAACTTGAACTAACTTTTCTCTCAAAGCTCTCTTTCTCCCTTGTGTTTACAAAATGAAGAATGAATGAGAAAACCATTTACCAACTATAATCATGAACTAAGAGAAACGGTTACTAGTTATGAACAAGTGTTGGTTGAAAGAGAAAACCATTTACCAACTAATCAACAGAAACGGTTACTAGTAACCAACTTGCAACTTGAGGTTAGCTTCAATGGCACAAAGAGTAAACGACCCCAGCTTGGACTCAATGAGAGAAAGTAATAGTCACCCCAAAAACATAAGTACCACAAACCAACAAAAACACATAGAGTCTTTGGTTCTAAGGAACCCATAACATCTTGGGTCCAATCGGACTGATGACAAAACTCATTTCTTCTATCAAATGTTGACATTAAGGATTAAGAGATTTGCTATATTGGTTAAAGTGCAACTTAATGCTTAACAAATGTTCTCAATTATTTTTCGTTAAAGTCAAGGTCATTAGTTAGGTATAATAATGAGAGTTTCACATAACTAATATTGATGCCTTTTTGTGCTAAGAATTACGTGAAGTGTTCATGCACACAAGTCAACACAACCAAAATCCATTTGAAAAATAGTTTTCACACAAAAGAAAAAGATAACAATATAATGACTTTCTTCTAGCTATATTACTAGCAACAGCCCATAATTAAATACTTCCTCACATTGCATGATTTGTATTCTAACATATAAAGATAGGGGTGGGAATAGGTCAAGTCAGGTCAGATAAGACTTTGAAAAGCATGAGTCTGAGCTACGATTAATTTTTTAGATCTAAATTTAGCCTACGGCTTATCATAGGCTTTATTTTCGGCCTGACCTGTCCTTTTTAAAAGTCTGGTCTGGCCTGAAAGCTTATTTAAAAGTCTTATTCACATTAAAACATTTAAATGTTATATTTTACATTTTTTTTAAATAGGCTAAACTAGGCCTTTATATACAAGGAAAACTAATAAATTATAATCAAATATAATAAAATAACAACTAACAAGTCTGCAATGCAACAACCTTCCAAGAAAACAAAAAAAACAAAATAAATCCATAATTAGTTTCTATACACATATCAAGCTAGATGATGTTCTATCCATATCAATTTACATGATGCTCTACCTATACCACATGATGTTCTCCACATACCAATATCAATGTACATATGTATATATATATTAAACAAAAAATAATTTTTCTAACAAAATGATTTTTAAAAAATCTGAAACAAATACTCTTTAAACTCTAAAAAATATTTTTGTTTTCAAAGAATAGATTTTTTCCTGAAACAAACGCACTCATTATTACATCTCAAACAAACTCGGACATATTCAGTAATAATATAATTAATATTATTAACTTTGAAACACTTCTAAAGGGACTGCACCTATTTTATGCATTTTTTTTACTATTTTTTTTACAAATTCACATATACTGTTTTGATTTAAGATTTATTTTTATTTATAAAACCTAAAATTAGAACAACTTCAATGGAGTTTTTAGAAGATTTTTAAGAGATTTTACAAAGGCTTACTTTACTAAAGGAATTCAAATCAAACTAAATAAAAATGTTTTCTAGTGGTATAGGACATTAATTCTCAAACATTAAAGTACTCAATTAAGATATCAAACTAACTGAAAGTAATAAAAATACAAAAAATAAGGGGTTTCAACTGTGTTGACCATTTAAGACTTTTTATGTTAGTTCTTTATCAAAAGCTTAACTTTATTTTAGAAAACGATGATTTAGTGAAAGTTGAAGATAAAACACAAATAACTTAAAACATAAAAATAAAAAAGAGAAGATAATAGGAAAAATACACAATAATTTTTATACTCGTTTACAACAATTATTGTTATATCTAGTCCTTCAATGAAAAATATATTTTGCCTTAGTATAGTCAAGGTCTAAATTCTCTAAAAAGCTTTAGTATTATTCAGTCCACCTCTGGAGACATAGAGTGTACTTAAAGTCTCTCTAAGCTAAGTATTGAACGGAACCTCTCTAAACAGTGAGTGTTTCATAAAGTCTTTCCAAACCAAGTATTATTCAGAACCTCTCCAAACTTTGATTATTCTTTTCTTACGAATCAATACATTGAGTATGGTAAGGTCTCTTTAGGCCATCTGAAGTACAATCTTTGTGTTTCTTAAAAATCAACTTCACTTGCTTCTTGAGTTGAGTACTATCTACCTTAGGCAAACAACAAAAGTTGTTTTAGCACTAGTGGATTAGATTACAAGTTTGAGTTTATGTTTGTTTGACATAAAGTCTGCTAGGATTATAATTTCATTAGTAGAATACTCAAAGAATAAAATCTTATATAACTCATTAAAAAAGAAATAAACAATAAAGTATTGGTTGATTTACAACAAGAATAATATCTCTAAATGGGACATGTTAGAATTTATTCTTTTTTTTTGTTCACTGTCTTTTTCTGAATATATATTATATATTCAGATGAAATTTGTCAATTCATTTCTCTCATTGTGATCTTGGGATTGCCAAGTCGCATCGCTCCCTTTTTCTCTAACCATAGATATTCATCAGAATAGTCTCATGAAGACTTTCTTCAAGATAATATTATGGACCATAGCTAAAACATGATCAGTAATATTCCTTTGATGTAGCAAGCTTCAATATTTGAATTGAAGTTTTTTTACAGCACTGGAAAAAAAGAGTTGTTAAGAGATAGTTGTTGGAGTTGTAGACGAGCAGCTTCATTTGTCATTTTTGTTATTAATTTTTATTCGAAACTATGTTACCTAATAATTAAAAAGAGGTCAAATGGAAATTTTTATTCAAAACTATGTTACCTAATAATTAAAAAGAGGTCAAATGGATATTTGATATCATAATAAATTTACTACAAGTATGACAAACTTTCATGATTTTACACAAATTACAACATTGTGAGTACGACAAACCCCGCTAAACATGCACCAAGTTTTTTATCCATTCAATTCCAACTTTGCTTATTTAGAAAAGTTCTAATACGGATTATGTCCACCGTGAGCCATTTTTTTAAAAATTGTTTAAAATTTCAAAAACTATAAACATTGTATTTTAAAAGTGAAGGTTAATGATTATTTTTATTTTTGAAATAATAATTTAAATAATATTATTTCAATAAAAAATACAAAATAACAAATTTGTATATTATATTAAATCGACATGAATTAAATCATCATCTTATTTATAAATAAAAATAGTAATATACTATTACTTATAAAGAATATAATCAATCATCGTTATAATTTACCGATAAATTTTTAATATTTTATCTGTTTCATTTACTATTTTTTTATTTTAAATTATTTATCATTTTACTATATCAATATAATATTAATTAATTTTTTTATTACAATAAATAAAATTTATTTTATCTTTAAAATCAATTTAATTAATATTTTTATAAAAACTATGCATAACAGTAACACAAGATATAATATTTAAAATGAAGTATAATTCACTGTGGTCCATTACTAAAATTCAACTTCCAAATTACGAGACAAACTTTTTTGGGCAGAGGTGGATGAAAGAGTTGCATCAATACACAAATTAATGTAAAGCTGATTGGACTTGTTCTCCACTGATATAAATAAGGCATGAGATCATGTGACAACTGACAAGTGCATCCCCACCTCTCCATTCCAAAAACTTTCCAATCCAATCACGCCTGGTCTTCTTTTTATGGCAAGTTTTGCTTGTTCAGGTTGAACACATACACAATTTATTGCCACTTTCTACTTCCATCAATTGCCTAATTGGTTTCATCAACTTGTACTCATCCTAATCTAACAATTGACTTTTTTTTGTTCCTTCTAGTTGAAGGAATCATTCATTTATAGAGGTATGAAATTTATTGTTTCATTAATCGCACAATAACTAATTCATTTAATTATTTTATGTAGATTAAAAATAAATAATAATAATAATAATATTTTTACTAAATTATTTTTTTATTAAATATTATTTTATTTATTATTATTATTAATGTAAAGGTATAATAAAAAATAGATAATATTATATTAAAAATTAAAATAAATTATTTATTTTAAACAAATATTTTTTATAAATAAATTAATTATTTTAAGACGTAACTAATAATATTTGAATTCAACTTAATTACATCTACTTTAAAATAGTGCAATCGCTAAGGTGAAAAATTGTTACATTTATAGTAGATGGATGTTTTAAAGTTGATCAAAATTTCTATGTTTCTATTTTTTAAGTTTCTATTTATTTATTTTATAGTATATTATATATAGTCTTCCATGTTCTTACACATGTAAAAGCGATATAATCGATGTTGATTAATAAGAAAAAAAAAAGAAAACGAAATCATATTTAAATTGAGTTTGGAGACATTAATATTCTTTTTTTTTTTCCATCATGCCAATTGATCAGATGTTCATCTAAGTCGTAAAGACAAACAATACTTTGAATTTCTATTGACGAGAAACAAAATCAATTACGATTGTTAAAATTTTAATATGAAAAACATTTTCTAATCTTAAAGGTCACATATCAGTAGAATAAATTACTATTTTAATTCATAAAAATATAGAATATTGTATCTTAGTTTTTAACTTAAAATAAAAAATCAAATTATTTTTTTTAAATTATTAAAATATTCTTTAAAAGATATAATTTATTATCATAAAAGACATTGTAGATACAATTTATTGTCATGTCAAAACAATATTTAACAATTATAATATTTAAGACTAAATTAATTTACGTTTTAATGATTCAATACTTAATTTAAATTTTTAGTTGAATTAAAGAACAAAATAACAATCCTTTTCCACTTTTAAAAATTAGAATGATAGTTTATTTTAAAATATATATTAAATTTCATGATTGAAGTAACAATCTTAATTGGAAGGTAGAAATTTTTAACGGTGGAAATTCATGATCAAAGCAATTCATTTCCTCACACCCTTGTTCTTTGGCTTTTTTAATCAAAAAGAATTTTTTTTCATAATTATATAGACTAATCTTTAAATGTATTTTAAGATATATTTAAGAGATCGATTAATTTTAATATATTATTTTTTATATATGCTAATTAAAGATGAAACTCATGACAAATTAATAATTAAAAAAATAAAATATATATCATTTATATCACATCATTTTAGTTCCTCACCGTTAAAAAATTGTACTCCCAAAAGCTCTTCCTTTTTCTATGGTTCCTCCACCGGTATGGGAAGCATTATGGTGCTGTTTGAAAATTCATGCATTTGAGCAGTACATGTGGGGTTGTCCATGGCAACAAAGCATCCACCAAGCGATTTTGCGTTAACACCACACTCAACACGTGTCAAAAGCCCATTGCCTCTTAGAAAATTTGACTATGAAAAAAATTATTTTTTATACATATATTAAATAAATATAATAATTAGAAAACAAAATTATTTTATCAAACTAATTATTTTAATAATAATATATTTTTTATTATTATTAATATAAAATATTATAATATTTTAAAAATTATATAATAATAATTGAAAAATAGTATAAAATAATGTAATTAAAATTAAAAATAATATTTATTTTAAAATAAATTTTTTTGTTAAAGTAACAGTTTTTTTTATTAAAGTGATAATTTATGAGAGTGAAGAGTATAAAATATAGTTTCTAAATACCCAACTAAAGGCACACTGATTTGATGGACTTAAAGTTGTTATACCATTATCTAGTTGGTCCAATTCCAACTCAATCACAAACCCTTCTAACCATATGGAAACTTTTTTCTGGATACAAAATAGGGATTTAGAATTTATGTACTTCTAACATAAAAAGATCAGAGTCAGATCAAAATTGAGCAATTTAAATTTAAGTTTGTATTTATATTTGATAAAAATAACAAAAACTACTTTAAATTGAACTTTATTTTTAGGGTTTAATTTAAAAATTAAAATTGACAATATAGATGATTTTAAAAATAATTATTGCAAAAATAAATTATTATTACAAAATTAAAATTATTAATAATTTAAAAATTATAATTAATTAATAATATAAACTTTTTATAGTTGACACTAAATATAAATTAAATTCTTAATTTTAATCAATTAGCTAGCCATATATCTCTGACGGCAAGACCAAAGAATCTAAGTAAATTCGACAAAATAGTGAACGCCCACTGTATGTAGGACTTTGATGCCTAACATCAAACTTTTGGAAAGTTGAATCATGATTAATGTAAATAATGAAAAGTAAAGTCTATACGTTAAGCCCGAGATCATTACCCTTCCCCACATCAAGCTCTGCTCTACGGATGGGTACTCTGCCATAGACAACAACATGCCTCTTTGTTTGTAAAAATTAAAAATTACTTTTTTCACAAAACCCACGATATTAATTAAGTTTCAAGTGTGTAACTTGTCCGGCTCATTTTATAAGCGATTTATCATAAATTAGTATTAATAATCATAAAAAAACTTAACCACAATAAGTAATATTCTTTAAAAATAAAAGTTTGTTATTCTCTTCAGTTTTATAAAAAAATAGTGATTTTATTGATTTTGATTTAATATAAAATAATATTTGTTTTATTTTTTATTTTTATCAAATCAATATTATTTAAGTCATGATCTCAGTTATAAAAATAAAGAAGTGTCTACCTCTAAGACGACATATGTAATTGTTAAAATTTTAAATATTTTTTAAAACTGTTCTATGCTAGATCATGATCCATTTAATAATTTGTCAATTTTGAATTCTTAAAATGACGCAGAATAAAAATACATAAAATGGAGTAGACTTATATTTTTAGTTCAATGATGAAATGCAATTGTTTTTCTCATGGTGAGAACGAAGGTGGTGGCTCCAAACTCCTCGTCTTGGGAGGGATGTGCTTGGACACATTTTAAATATGAAGTTCGTTTTGGTTTGAGAATATCAATGTGCATTTTTTTGCACCATATATCTTTTTTTATGACATTTCCATATTGTTTTTGGAAGAGTTCTATTAAGGTTATCATAGAAAGGGGTTTATATTTTCTGATCACTCTCTAATATAAGATGCATGTCTTTTTTATGTGAGATTGTCATTGCTATCTAGTAATTGTAATCATATTTGGATTGCCATCATGAATTTAAAGATGATGGTACAAATAAGCTATTGTGGTATGTTGACTTCAGATTCCTCTTACAACCATCACATGGCTATGAAAGGAGGCACAAGTGAGTTACAATGGTTTGTCGACTTCAAATTTCATCAGCTTTATGGCAATTTGTCTAAATTTGAGATCCTTCCATGATCTTGAGCCGTAAGTCGAATTGGTCCGAATTTGATCTATTAGAATAATGGATTGCGCTACTCTAGTATGAGTTCAGTCTAGAACAATACATAAATTGATTGAACAAAAAAGAAAATTAAGAAAGTTCCATTGACTAGAACAATACATAAATTGATTGAACAAAAAAGAAAATTAAGAAAGTTCCATTGACTAGAACAATACATAAATTTATCAAAAATTAAGAAAGTTCAATTGATGATACTTTTATATCTTATTGTACCATTAATTTAATGTTTTACATACTTATTTCTTTTCGTGGATCATCACCTACACATAATGTTCATTATCACTCATGAGACGTTATTGTTTTCTTTACTTCCATAATTAATTTTATTCATGTGAAATCACTTTTATTTATCACAAAAGAGACTTCAATCATGCATCAATAATATCTCCAACGTTAAAACATATATTTATTATGTTGACTTAATTACAATTTTAATATATCTAATTTTATCGATTTATAAAATTATCCCATAAAATTTAAAATTTAACAATTTTAATTTCACTAATATTTTAACTAAAAAAATAATATGATTGTATTGAAGATGCTCTTACATCTCCCTTAACCATTTTGTATAAGGAATATGAGTCTTAGATCTTATGAAGCATCACCAACACCAACAAAACATTCATTATTATTCATGTGATTTTCCCATCTCAAGTAGAGTAATTCTTCACTTTCATGATTGATTATGTTTTTTTTTACTGGAATAGCTAGGTCAAGCAAAAAAAATAAAAACAGAAAAAAGTGTGAGAAAAAGTAAATGGCCACGTCATCAAAATTTTCCTTTAAAACATGACCACAACATTATCAACAAGCTAGAAAGTCCAATTATAATTCTTCTAATTCTAAGTAAAAGGAAAATGGATGTAGAGAAAGTTTTCCACATGACTGGAGGAGTTGGCAAAACAAGCTATGCCAACAATTCCTCACTTCAGGTTCTCTAATTATATGTTTTCTTTCCTTTATTGTATCTTATAATTTTAAAATTCTTTCTAATTCATATTTATTCTCTTTGGTTTTTAACAGAAGAAAGCATCTGATAAAGTGAAGCACATAATCATACAAACAGTTGAAGATCTTTACATTGAAACAACTCCAAAGAGTATAGGCATTGCTGATTTAGGATGTTCCTCTGGACCAAACACTTTATCAATTATCAAAGATATTTTTCAAGCAATTCAATTGACAAGCCAGAAGATCATGCATCATTCTACTGAGTTTAGAGTTTACTTCAATGATCTTCCAACTAATGACTTCAATTCAATATTTAAAGCCTTGCCTGAATTCCAAAAATTGCTTTACCAAGATAGGAAAAATGGGTTTCCTTCCATTTTTATGGGAGGTTACCCTGGTTCATTTTATGGAAGATTGTTCCCTAATAGTTACTTGCACTTTGTTCACTCTTCCCATAGTTTGCACTGGCTTTCAAGGGTAAGTCACCTAACTTCTAATATTTTCTATAGTCAATTTTAGGATTCTAATATTTTCTATAGTGAATTTTAGGATGCAGTTGGTCCTTATCAAACTATTGATTAAACTATTGATTAAAAGACATAAATTTTTATCTCTTTTAATCGAATAGTTTATGTTATGACCAACTCCATCAACAATTTTTCTTTATTATTGTATCAATTGCAGTGAATTTTTTTTTTAATCTAATGGTCTATTGCTAGGCTAGACTAGCAAATGGTCTAATTTGCTTTTTTTTCTTCTTGATTTCTGCAAATTATTCTATTTTATTTTAGACTCAAAAAGTTTCAAATTGACTTCTTTATCAATTACATTAAAAATAACATTTTAAAATTTAAGTTTTTCGATAGACTATCAGGAAACATAAAACTATTTTCTTATTTAATTCTAGCTTTAGCTGCAAAACACTATGATTTTAGTTGTTTAATAAAGTATATAATGATGTAAGAGAACCATGTTATAGTTATATACACATGAACCATGACTATAATATTATATTTAATTGTAGTTACTTTTTAATTATGTTACATAGGTTCCTCCAGCAATCTATGATGAGCAGAAAAGGTCATTGAACAAGGGTTGTGTTTACATTTGTGATAAAAGCCCTGAAATTGTGTCTCAAGCATACACTCAGCAATTTCAAGAAGATTTTTCCTTGTTCTTAAGATCAAGATCTGAAGAATTAGTTGTTGGTGGGAAAATGGTGGTGACATTTCTAGGAAGAAGAGGAAGTGAACATGTTGATAGAGGCAATTCTTTCTTCTGGGAGATTCTTACTCGTTCATTTACTATTCTAGTCTCACAGGTACATTGCTTCAAGACATTTATTATTGCTATTTTAATTTACAGTAATCAATGATAAATTAAAAGGAATGAGTTAAGAATTTTTTATTGTTAAATTTAGTAAAGAAATGCATTATCTAGGTGAAAAATTATCTAAACAACCTCCATAGACTCAACATAAAGTTGCTTAAGTGATTCTATTTTTACTGAAATAATGAACTTTATTAAAACTTGAGTTGTTTCTCACATATTTATATTTTAACTTGATGAATTATTGTTTGCTAAGAACACATTTTTCAGTGTGGAATACTCTAATGTTCTGTGTCTAATTATAAAACCCATTTATCATATTTATTTATCCGCAAATATCTCTTAATTTAAGATTCTTTGTAATTTTATAGGTATGTTTATTACACTTATTTAAATATTTCTTATATTAGTTAATATTATTAAATTATTTTAGAATATAAAAAATAAATATTAAATATATCTATATTCAAATAATAATTTAATAATAACCATATACAAATTATGCATATTTAGGAGAATCTATGCTTGGAGGTGATCTGGTTATTTTTTCAATATTAATGTGCGGTTTAATTTATTAATTAAGGGTTAAATAATTTATTAAAAAAAATAAGAAAAAGGCAAATATAAATAAGTGATTGAGTTTAAGTAGTTAATAAATCTTAGTTAAAGACAATTCTTCAAGAGAAATTGAATTCGAATCTTAATTAAAATACTTCTTATTCAAGTTTTATCTTTTAATTTAACTTTGGATTATTAGAATATCATATTTTAGAAATTAGAGGGTTAAAAAAGTTAAATAATATATATATATATATATATATATATATATATATATATATATATATATATATATATATGTGATAAATTAAAATTTTGAATGAAAATTAAATTTTGTGGTCCCTCTTATCCCAACTTGGACGACTTATATGCGCTGTGTGGGAGTTCTTTGATGTTAACCTTGTTATTATTGTGGTGGTTTTTGACATGTTCTTTCAATCATTAGTTGATTCAATTTTTCGCACAATTATTAGAGCTGGTTTGAAATGAAACAGCGTCATCAAAACCATTTTGCTAGGATTTTCATTCATGAACTTAATTATAGAGTTGTCACTTAGCTCTCTTATGTTTATTAAAAGGGTAAACTATAGTGGACCACTCTCCACCGTAGACCACACCACCTAACAAATTGCATTCTAGTTATGGTGTTTATTTTTTCTTAAAAGATATAATAAATATCACTATAATTAATTCACACAAATGCAAGGTTTTAGGATTTTGAACACGGAACTTGACGTGTAACCTAATAATATCGGATATTTATTCTCCTACCTCTCTAGATGTGTTCAAATACAAAAGAGCAATAAAAGAGAGAGTTGGTAATTACATCCAATTTTGGTGTATTTTTCACAAGAGTTTGACACTCTTTATATAGTGATGAAAGTAATCCCACATATGTAAACTATCTAATGTGAGACTTTAATATTTATAGAGTTGAAAACTATTCAATGTATGAAAGTTTTCTAATGTGGGACTTTAACAATTTTTAAATTGACACATTAACATATTCTTTATGTTTAAACATTTTATGCTATTACTAAGGAGTTTGTTTAAGACCATACCGGGACTTATCTAATTTACCGACCTTGTTTTCTTGTAGATGAATCACAAAACCTTCAGATTGTTCTATATAGATTTCTTCTTCCAAGTCACCATTTAAAATAGTAGTTTTAACATCCATTTGGTGTACCACCAAGTTATGAATAGCAACAAGTGAAATTAATAGCCTAATGGATGTAATTCTAGTAACTAGTGATAAAGTGTCGAAGAAATATATATTTTCTCTTTGTTTAAAACCTTTGGCTACAAGACAAGTTTTGTATTTATCAACTGTTCCATCAGATTTTAGTTTTTTTTTCAAAATTCATTTACAATCTATCGATTTGTAACCAGGAAGTTAGTCTACTAAATGTCAGGTTCTATTAAACTCTAGAGAACTAATCTCATCGTTTATAGCTTCTTGCCATAGATCTGCATCTAAAGACGACAAAGCTTGTTGAAATTTTGCAAGATCCTCATCTAAAGTATCGATCATATAGTCGGGTCCATAATTTTTAGCAACTCTGGCTCTCTTAGTTCTTTATGGTTCTGGTTCGTCTTGTTTGTTGCTTTCAGTGCTCCTAATCACAGGAACATGACTTGTTTATATGCCCCCAGTACTTCTCGATTTGAAAAGGAATCTATTTTCATAAAAGTCAACATCATTTGACTCTGTGATCACTTTAGTATTTAGGTTATGAAACTTATACGCTTTGCTGTTTAGTGCATACACAATGAATAAACATTCATAGGCTCTACTAGTGAGTTTAACTTGCTTGGGATCGGGGATTCTGACATAAGCCAGACAATTCCAAGTTTGAAAATGATACTAGTTCGATTGTCTTTTCTTCAAAATTTTATATAGAGATGTTTTGTTTTTAGATTTAAAAACTCTATTCAAAACATAACAAACATGATAGCAACAACTAGTTCAGTAAAAGTTCTATTCTTTCTTTCAACTTTATCATTCATTTCAGGTGAATATGGTACAGTTGTTTCATGTATAATTCCATGCAATTATAAAAATTATTAAATAGACTAGAATCGTATTATGTTTTTCTATCACTGCGAAACCTCTTAATCTTTTTACAAAATTGATTTTTTTCAATTTCAGTTTCAAAGATTCTAAACGTGTCAAGTGCTTCACTTTTATTTTTCATTATATATACAAAAATATAGTCAGAACAATCGTCAATAAAAGTGATAAAATAACGTTTTCTATTTCTTGTTATAGTCCTATCAAATTCACATATATTAAAGTGTATTAAATTTAAAGGCTCAGATTGTAACGTTTTCTACCAGCTCAATTGACAGTGGGAAGGAATGAATTGCGGCACTTATCCCCTAGGTACCGAGTTCAATTCCCACGGAAGGCAAAAGCTCGCTAATTTATAACTGAGTGTCAGGGGGCGAGAAGATCGTGAATAACTATAGTTTAATTTGTAGTGGGAAAGAATGAATGTCAATACTTATCCCCTAGATACCGTAACTAGGGCACCTAAGTTACTTAAATTTGAAATCCATGAGACGTTTACGTCTCTATAGACTGAGTAAATCTACCTTAGTCACAAGAAAACCAAAAACAAAATTCTTTCTTATCTTAGGAGGCAAGTTATCATACTCTCTAAAGAAAATTCTTTTGTTTTAAGCCTAAGAGAATTTTTGAAATCCTTCCTAGAAAAGTAGTTTGCCAATAATAACAACAATTTGAAATTGTTCGTTTAATGTCATACCGTAAGAGATGATCTTATGAGCTATCTTCTGAATTTCATGGCATTAAACCTCTATAGATCTCTCATCAGTCATCTAATACTTGAGGTAGTGGCTCACAACATACTTTTTAGCCTGAGCTTTCTCGGTATCACATTTCTTCTTTAAGACATCCCAAACATCTCTAACAGTATTGCTGAAATTGTAATGATCGCACAGATTATCAGCAAGTTCGTTAATAATATAACTCTTACAAAGGTAATCATTGTGTCTCCATTGGGTTAATTCAGTAGCGTTCTTATCCTTTCAGTTTGTTCATCTGTTTTTATGACCACTTACCACTAGAATGTCATCTTTCAAAACGTTGATAACCTCTTTCATAATTAAGAAAAATAACATCTTTTGTTGCCATTATTTGAAGTAACATCCCTCGAACTGATACAGCTTATTGAAATCAGAAGCAACAGAATCAGATCCAGTAATTTCTTCGATTGATACAACCAGTTAAAACTATATCGAGTGTTCGAGTGCATAGAATTATATCTCAATATAACTATAATGACCACTCTAAAAATATAGTACTTAAAACCGCTCTAAACCAAAATGACAATTGTATTAGGACGACTCAAAATCAAAGAGATAGTGACTCGAGCATAAGAGGAAAAAGAGAGAAAGTTGAGAATTGCATCCAACTTTAGTATACTTTTCACAAGAATTTAACACTCTTTATATAGAGATAGAAACAATCCCACATATGTAAACCATTCAATGTGGGACTTTAGTACTTATAGAATTGAAAACTACTCAAGGTATGAAAGTTTTTCAACGTGGGACTTTAATAATTTTTAAATCCACTCACTAACATATTCTCTATGTTCCAACATTATGTGTCATAATCGAAAGCACCACTCTACTACTCCCTCTATTGCCTCACTTTTAAGTGAGGAAACATTGAAACATTATATTTACAAGACCTCGAAAACACAAACAAAATTGTTAAGCATCTAAAAATCTGTTAGGTTGTTAGTGCTTTACAAGCTCTACAAATAACATAAGCCTTGTACTAACATGACTATATCAATAATGATTCCTTTTGAGTGTCTTTTTCCATGAGATTCTTATTTTTTTCAAGGTATTAGAGTAATATCTTGTAGCTTTTTCTTTACCATGAAAGACCTTAAATTCATAGCAGTCTCAGTTTCTGGAAGAACATTCTATGATTATCAATAGATCTGCCTAATCCGCATTGTCATTGACTTTATTTTAGAGTTCATTATGTTGATGTTCGAGGGAGATGTCATTGATAGTATGATTGATTCTCAGTTCCTCCGAAAATTAAATCTCAAACATTGTCAATCGCGTGTCTAACTGCAAAACTTGTAAGGATATAACAGTTTTGAATATTTTTAATGCAAGTCATGGTGAAGGTAGTCCCTACCATGGCCTCAAATACACTTCCATTGTTGAAATTAACGTGCTCAAGGAAGCTACAAATTGGACTAACTCAATACTATATATACCACAAAATCAAAATAGAACAAATGAAAAATGGGCCTTTATTTTCTTCTTTAATATATAAAATAAAATGAGAAGAATAGGTCTATTGGCATTTTCACAAACACTTGGTGTCTGCTACTATTTTACTATTGACTACGATGCTTGCTATAGCACAACGCTTTGAAATGACAGTGACTGAGGTATGTTGTGCCTTCTTCCGGGATGTAAAGCAGTTACAGTTAGTTTGGGGCATTTGTTCAGCTTCACTGTTTGATTGAATTTCCCAATTTCTAGGGTTGGATAGGTTTAAAGTTGATGTCAAGTTGTTGGAAAATAATGGCTTCTAGATTGTTCAAACTTTGGTAGATTATGAATTTAAGTCCTATGGTGTATCAACTAGGTGGCCTGATACCATAAGAGCTGAAACAATGAATTCTCTAAATACCCAAATGCCTTAAGTTCTTGCATTTTAAACAAATTCTAAGGTGTTTTATTTTGTTTTTATTACATTTAACAAATCTGGCTTCAAATCATCTCTTAGTAGAATATATTGCCTAGGTTCACATTAAATTAGCTATGTTAGTATTTTCTCTCCAATTAAGATTTGAACTCTTGTTTTTAACTTAGTTTAAATAAGTTGATTTATCCAACCCTCTTTGTTTATATATTTCTGATTTTATTACTCGGATGTAAATTGTTACTGCAAACGTTCCCGTATATGCTATTCAAATAGTAAAATATTACAGAAACATTTGATATGCTGAGATGTGAACCCACGACATTTCTCTTCTCGTACTTTAGTGTGCGAGTTTCGCCGTTATGGTTTTCAGAAAAAATCCAAGCTTTTAACAATCTTTTTAATGTTTGTTTTGATTTGTCTTGTAGGGAGAAATAGAACAAGAGAAGCTTGATTCATACGACGTTCATTTCTACGCACCATCAAAAGAAGAAATAAAAGATGAGGTAAGAAAAGAAGGGTCATTGAAGTTGGAGAGGTTGGAAATGTTTGAGATAGACAATAACGAACAAGCCAGAGAGAGTTATGGCACAGAGGTTGCAAAAGCAGTTAGAGCCATACAAGAATCAATGATTTCTAACCACTTTGGAGAAAGGATTTTGGATAGTTTGTTTGAGAATTATGCAATATTGGTGGATGAAGAAATTGCTAAGGAGGATATTAAACCCATCACTTTTGTTCTTGTTCTTAGAAAAATATGAAACTACAAAAATTCCAATATGTACCATATGATGTTTAACTTTCCATGCATTTATGTTATATTAGTCCCACTAATTAGTCCCATATATAATTGTGCAAAAATTAATTAGTGTTCGTATATCCTACTATTAGTCTCTTTTAAGAATGTTTAATTGCGAGTTGTTAAGGTGTGTGTTGCACAGTTGAATTTTAATTAGGACTTTTAAGGGTACTTATCATATTTTGAAAATTTTAAACTATATAATAAAATATTAGTCATGGAATTATGAAGAAAAAAAAAAGCATTCATGGAAATTTAGAAAGCAATCAATTTGATACATGGTTGAAGTAGTCTGCTAAATGATGTTTATAACAATTGTTGGATTTTTATATAATAATAATAATAGATATAGTTATAAGACCAAATCAACTTATTACTTGATGTAAATAATGTAATCTCCTCACAGTTAAATCTAATATACTAGTTGCTTATTGACTCAAAAAGAAAATACTAATTGCTCATGCAGTTGAGTTGTTCTAGGGGTAAATTTTTTTATAGAAAAATCATTTCAGTGTAAATATTATTTTTGTTATTTGCTTTTTAATTACTCCGAAAGGTATTAAACTTGTACTATTTGCTACATATTGTTTTTAATTGTACTATTTTTCAAATGTACTTACAATTTAGTCTATAAAATTAGGGGTAATATTGACAGCGTCTCATATATTAATGAAAATTATTTTTAAAATTGGACCAGTTATTATATTGAATCCGTGCAAGTATTGTTCAAAGTTCAATGGTTGAACTGGTAATGATAAATCAAATTTTAATAATTTTTAGCCTAATATATTAATTAAGTAATCTTAAACAAAATGATATATATGATATATATATATATATATATATATTATAAAGATAATTCGAAAGTTAACTACTAGGTTTTTTCACACTTTACGAATTTACTTTTAACAATTCTATTTTTGTAAATTTGAATTTAAACTTAAATCAATATGATAATAATTACCAATTTTAGTTAGACATGTTTTTGTACAATTTTTCTTTTGATAACGTAATCTTTTCAAAATTCAAATTTTACAAATACATAACATGATTTTCGATACCAAAATTTAGATAAGTTTATATAAAATAGATATTATAAAACTGATTGGCTAGTTAATAAAATTATTATTAAAAATAAACTAGTTAATAAACTATTACTACTAATTACAAAAGTTATTCGTATAGTTTTTTTACATATTTATATATGTTTTATTTTTGTTATTATATTTTATTTTGTTTTGTACGTTTTCTTCAACATTTTGTTTTGTTTGTGCACAAATCATAAACGAATAGGTTTCTGAAGGGCCTATTCATACCAAAATAACATACCAAAATTGAATTGTGCTAAAGCTACCAGCCTGAGAACATACAACTGGATAGTAATTTGAAATATAAATTAAACAACGTAAATGATAGAAAGACAAGATGAATAATCAAAAGATTAATGATATTTAGACACTCATTTTTTCCTACACATGTAACACTTGACTAATCATATTAAAAGATATAGATAATTCAATCGAGTAAATGATTAATTAAATTCATGGTCAAAATTGTAGTTAATTCAGCTAATATGATTAATCACAATTTTAAACATCATTTAAATTAATATTTAATTGAATGAATAAAAAATTTCATGTGACTAATTAGGTGCAGGAGGTTTAGGAAAGTTTTGAAATTTTCCTATTTCGAAAGTTTTGAATTGTTCGAAAGATTCGAATTGTTCGAAGGTTTTAAAAATTCTGAAAAAAATAAGAAGTTTAAAAGGGCAAAATTGTATTTTCACGTTGATTGGGAGATGACATGTTTATGTGTAGGGGTGCAAGGTAGAATCCTCTCAAACCAAATGTGATTGGGCTTCCTACTTTCTAACCTAGCCAAACTATGGACAACCCCAATTTCGATTATGTTTAACAAAAACAAAAGAAGAAGAATTATACAACACTCCTAACTTGACTACACCGCTCACCCAAACAACCCCATTAATAGGAATTGAGGAAAAAACTTCTTTTTGAGAGCTTGATTCAAAGTTAAAGACTTCGATTCCATTTGAGTTGGGAAGAGACCATTATCATGAATGAACTCAATACTTTTGTGAGAATACCCATAGTCTAACCCATTGTTGAATCCTTCCATTAATCTTGAGAAACAGTTCGTACTCTTGAGATAAAGTATTGAGTTTAGAACGTTTTACCTCAACTGTTCCTTCATGGGTTACTTCAAGAGTATCCTAGATTGCTTTGGCTGTTTTGCAATGAGATATGCGGAAGAATTCATCAATTCCAAGTGCCGCTTGTAACATGTTTTTGGCCTTTTTGTCAAACAACACTTTCTTTTTGTCATCATCTGTCCATGAGGCTTTTATCTTTATTTGTTCTTCATTGTTGATGATTGTCTTTGGAACATAGGGACCATTTTCTACTGCATCCCAAATATCATCTCCTTGTGCCTCAAGATATGTCTACATGCGTATTTTCCAGAAATCATAATGTTCTCCAACAAAGCAAGGTGGTTTATTGCTACTACCACCATCTCTAAAAACTGGTTGTGCGAAAGCCATGAATAAGGATCGCGGAGCAAATTACTAGAACTTGCTCTGATACCAATTGTTAGTACAGAGGTGCACCTAAGAAGGGGGGGTGAATTAGGTGTTTAGAAATTTTTTGGTTTTTAGAGACTTAGTGGATTATTTTTCTGATTAGGATTATTGTTTGAAAAAAGTAAATGGCAGAAAAATAAAGAAAACAACAATTTATGTTGGTTGCCCTTACAACCAAGGGTACATCCAGTCCTCTTGCACACCACAAGAGATTTTCCACTATTGTTAGAATAAGTACAAGTCCTACCCTAGGACTACTATTACAAACTCCCAGCAATCTCCCTAAGATAGCACACAACTATCCTAGTTTACAACACTTGAAGAAAGTACACCACTTTCCTCAAAATACACAATAACTTGAATGGTTTAGCAGCACTGATTTTGACTGAGATGAATAAGATATAATAGTTGATGTACTATGATAACAGTCTAATATAATTCCAAGTACAATAGAGAACCTTTCTCAATGATATGACAATGTAAAATCTATACTTGAACTATGAAAATAAGACTTTGAAAACTTCAAAATATTTCAGAAAGTTTGTTCAAAGTTGTTCTAAGATTGATGTAAAAGTTGTTTTTTTAAAACTGAAACTATGAAGTATTTGTACTCATTAGACATCACTTTAGATTAGTGGCAATCGTTCCTAAAGGTTTGATGAACATATGCAATGATCTAGGTTGAATCTGAATTGAAAATTGCATTGTTTCGCAGTTGTATTCGACTACAGCGTAAGTGTAGTAGAATACACCTCTATAACGTTCAGTTTTTATTCAAATTTTAAGGCTTGTATTCGAATACACATTCTTGTAGTGGAATACAAATGAGTGAATTTTGCCACTGACTTGGTTTTGTGTTCGACTAAATCATGTTGTAGTCGAATACAAAAGTGCAGTTTTAGCTATCGACTTGATATTTGTATTCGGCTACACCATCTCGTAGTTGAATACAGATTTGAAGATTTTACCACTGATTTAGTGTTTGTATTCGGCTACAACATGCTATAGTCGAATACAACTTTGATTTTTGTCAAAAAAACTTGATTTTCAAATATTGTTTATGTATTTTGACACTTTAAAAATTCTTTTGATGCATATGCTAAAATGGAAGGTTCTCATATGCATTTGAAATATATTATTAGATTGCATCAAGTACCTTTACAAGTCTTCTAACATATTTGATAAAAGTTGACTTGATTGTTGACTTCTCTTTGAGCTTGCAACTTGATCACTTTCCTTGGTCTTTGTCTTCATCAAAAACATAAGTCTTCTTGCATATTTACATTACTTGCGAGGAATCGAGACCGTTGGCACCGAGTTAGCAGTGGGGAGAACTATGATATATTAATGTTGTTGTGGTGATTTAAGTTTGGTGTGGTTTATGTGTTCATAATTAATATTATGAATTTTTGAGATGTGATTTATGTGTAGATTTTGTGAAAATGAATTGATGAAATTGGTAGTTTATGTTTGAGAATGTGGATTTTTAAATTTGGTGATTTATGGTTGAAAATTTTGGAGATTAAATTTGGTGGTTGATGTGTTCATAATTAATATTATGAATTTTTGAGATGTGATTTATGTGTGGATTGTGTGGAAAAAATGAATTAATGTGGTTTTCTATGAATTGCGGGATTATGAGTAAATATGTTTGAGTATGCTCTGTGTTGAATTTGAAAAATCATTAGTGTTAAATGAGCATTAAAAATGGGGAATCTTTTAATACCTGATTTACTTAATGGTTGCGTTGAAAAGAGTCAAAGTGTGCTCATGCATTCATAGTACATGGTGACCGCGATGGTGCCATGGTGATAGTGGTAACCGTGATGGGCAACGAGATGATGCCATGTGAATAGTTGGTTCATGGTATCCTTGCGGTGATTTTCGCGTCGTGCTGATCGGTGAGAGATTGCGCTCTTGTAAGTCGTGCTGATCTGTGAGTGATTGCACGCATAGAAAATTGTGCTGGTTTGTGAGAGGCTGTACGATAGTAAATAGTGCTGATCCGTGAGAGATTGCACCTTCATAATTATTACTGGTTTGTGAGAGGCTGTACAATTATGATTTACGCCCTTTCGAGGAGGGTTTTGGTTTGGAATTCCGGAATCATGTGCATTGGCATATATGCATTGCATTAGGGTGCTCGGCACGCGAGTCATGTTTTATATAATGTGATGGTTGTATATACATACTCGGTTGTTGTTTGTAATTGTGCCGTAATTGATGAGTGTGATTGATTGCTTTTGTGTGGTAAATGTTGAATGATTGCAAAACGTTTTCAAAACTGAAATCTGCAAATTTTAGCAGTTGTATTCGACTACAAGCAGTGTGTAGTCGAATACAGATATTCAATTTTGCTAGTGACTTGTGAAATAGCACTGTATTCGAATACAAGGATTCTGTATTCGAATACGATAGTGCAGTTTGTTAAAAACTTCATTTTTCAACTTTGATTATGCATGTGTGGCATATGAAAACCCTTTCTAGATGTATGCTAAGTTGAAAGGTTATTTTGTGCATCTAAATTTAAATGCTATGTGATATTTGTTAATTTCGGTTGGTGACCTTTACAATTATTGTGGAAACCTGGGCTTTGCCCTCAGATGAGAATCAGGATCGTCCTACTAGTTAGTACCGTGGAGATGGGAACGGAGTTAGATTTACCTGACCACTGATATGTTAGAAGGATTTCTGCGGGGCGCGTGGAGATCACCTGGGTTATAGTTTTTTTGTAGCATGATCAGATTAGATGGTTGTATAGGGGCTAGATGTCTATCTGTTGTGGTTGTATTTATTTCATTCTGGAAGACTGTACCTATACCATATATTGTCAGCTTGACTTTTATTTTGATGGGTCCTTGTACCATTTTTTTGATGTGACGTGGGGAAGTTAAAATTCTTGGGGCAGTGCTTTTGTACAGGTGTCTGCCGAGAATAGCCCAGGGGTATGAGCTACGTTGGATAGGTCTCATAGCCCCGGTGTATTTTTCTGTTTTAAATACTTTGCATTTTCATTTCAAAACCGTTTCTGCTGCTTGTAATTATTGTTGACTTTTGTCGTTGGGATACAACTTAAATATTTTATCCAAAGGTATTTCTCTCTTTATTATGAATTTGAATTTGTTTTTTTTAAAAAAGTCGGGCTGTTACAATTGTGGTATCAGAGCTTTGGTAATAGATTGTAGGTTAACTTGTAGGTTGGGGGTTGTCATCTGATCATACGTCGAGGTGATTTGTCCGAGTGTCGGGTTCGGTGTAATGTTGAGTTGTTGAGGTCGAAAGGTGTCTTTTGGAATTCTTCTAAAGGGTGTTAAAATTTCTTATTGATGTTGTTTTTATAGGAAACAATGCCTCCAAGAAGGAACGTCGCTGCAAGAGTCAACGTCAACAGGGATGATCAATTAGCTGAAGCAATGAATAACATGACTGCTTCTGTTGCTGCACAGATAGCTGCAAAGACTCTGCGGGATCTGGAGAAGAGGGAAAGAGAGATCCGTGCTGCTGAGTCAAGAGGATTAGAGGACTTTCGTCATTACAATCCTCCCAAGTTTAGGGGTGATGAGAATTCAGAGAAAGCAGATCAGTGGATCCAAGAAGTGGAAAAGATCTTTGAGATGATTAACTGTCAGGTGGGTGTGAAGGTCAACTATGCCACTTATCTGCTGCTAAGGGATGTTGAGTATTGGTGGAGGAGTACAAGGTTGTTGAAGGGACCAACTCATGAGGAGATGAACTGGGAGTCGTTCAAAAGGAAGTTTTTAGACAAATACTTCCCGATGAGTACCGGGACTAAGCTAGGTGATAATTTTCTAAAATTTCATCAGGGTAATATGACCGTGGGCGAATATGCCGCTAAGTTTGAATCGTTGTCGAGGCATTTCAGGTTTTTTCGTGGAGAGGTTGATGAACCATTCATGTGTCATCATTTCCAAGCTGGATTGAAGTATGAGATTCAGGATTCTATCTTACCCTTGGGAATTCAACGTTTCCAAGTTCTTGTGGAAAAATGTAGAGAAATGGAAGATATGAAGAATAAGAGAGCTAGCCAAGGAGGGAACTTTAGTTCAGGGGGGCCTTGTCGGGTGAGTTATCAGGGCAACAAAGGGAAACAAGTTGCTAAGCCTTATAACTGACCGCAAAACAACAACAGGGGTCAGAATCGCCCGGGGAACCAGAACCTTGGAAGACAAGTGGGGCAAGTGACTCGATGTTTCCGATGTGGGGAAGAGGGGCATTATGCTAATGCTTGTACTTCTAAGACTCTTACTTGCTACAATTGCCAGAAACCAGGGCACATTGCAAGGGATTGCAGAGCTCCGAAGGTGGAACCAATTGTGAATGCAACTAGGGCTACTAGTCCTACTGCTAGAGGACGCGTTTATTGCGTGAGTGCTGAAGCTGGAAATCCATCTAGCAATATGATTCAACGTGATTGTGAGATTGCAGGTAACACTCTAAATGCACTTTTTGATTCGAGGGCAACCTATTCCTTCATTGCTATGGATTGTGTGAATAGTTTGAAGTTATCTGTGTCTCCTCTACCTTTTGATTTGGTTATTTCCACACTTGCTAAGACGTTGACAGTAAATACTGCATGTTTATAGTGTCAAGTGACTATTCAGAATAAGGATTTCTTGATTAATTTGATTTGTTTACCTCTACAATCACTCGAGGTCATTCTCGGTATGGATTGGATGTCGTATCATTATGTGATCTTGGATTGTGCTCGCAAACTGGTTCTTTTTCCCGAACCAGAAGTTGTTAAGTATCTAGCTGCTAACAAACTCGGAGTGTCACTAAGAGAAGGAACTCGTGAGTTTTTGTCTTAGGCTAACATGGGGGAAAAGATAAATGTGAAAATAGAAGACGTGGTACTTGTTCAGGAGTACCCAGACGTATTTCCAACAGAAATTCCAGGATTACCATAAGAGAAGTAGAGTTTTTCATTGATTTGCATCTAGGAACCGGACCAATTTCGATTGCACCGTATTGAATGTTGCCATTGGAATTAAATGAGCTCAAAGGCCAAATTGAAGATTTGTTGGAGAAGAAATTTATTAGACCAAGTGTATCACCATGGGGAGCTCCAGTATTGCTAGTTAATAAGGCGACTATTAAGAACCGTTATCCTTTGTCGCGTATTGATGATTTGATGGATCAGTTGAGAGGAGCCACAGTGTTTTCAAAGATTGACTTGAAGTCGGGTTACCATCAGATCTGAGTAAGAAAAGGAGATATTCAGAAAACTGCTTTCAGAACTCGTTATGGGCATTATGAATATCTAGTTATGCCATTTGGAGTTACCAATGCACCAGCAATTTTTATGGATTACATGAACAAAATCTTTAGTCCATTTCTGGATAAATTTGTTGTGGTGTTCATTGATGATATTTTGATTTATTCAAGGACTGAGGAAAAACATGAAGAGCATTTGCGCCAAGTTCTTGAAATCTTGCACGAGAAGCAATTGTATGCCAATTTGTCGAAGTGTGAGTTTTGGCTGGAAGAAGTGAATATCTAAGGTCATGTGATAACTAAGGAAGGAATCGCTGTGGATCCGACAAAGATTGAGTCAGTTCTTGCTTGGAAACATCCTCAGACTGTCACTGACATACGAAGTTTTGTAGGGCTAGCAGGTTACTACAGGAGGTTTATTGAAGGTTTTGTGAAGATTGTAGCTCCATTGATGCAACTTACTAGAAAAGATCAACCGTTTGCATGGACGGAGAAGTGTGAGGAGAATTTTCAGTTACTAAAGAAGAAGTTGACAATCTCACCAGTTTTGATCTTACCGCAACCAGAAGAACTTTATGAGGTTTACTGTGATGCGTCTCACCAAGGCTTGGGATGTGTTCCGATGCAACACAAGAAAGCTGTAGCTTACGCCTCAAGGCAATTGAAGATTCATGAAAGGAACTATCCTACTCATGATTTAGAGCTTGCTGCTGTAGTTTTTTCATTGAAGATCTGGAGGCACTATTTATATGGATGCACGTTCACAGTGTTCAGTGACCATAAAAGTTTGAAATATCTGTTTGATCAGAAGGAATTGAACATGCGTTAGAGAAGATGGATGAAGACTCTCAAAGACTTTGATTTCACATTGCAGTACCACCTTGGGAAGGCCAATGTAGTGGTTGATGCGTTGAGTAGAAGAAGTGTATCAATGTCTTCAACAGTGATGGCTAGACAACAAGAGTTGTGGGAAGAATTCAAAGACCTACACTTGAACGTAGAGTTTGCATCGAAAATTTTGAAATTCGGAATGATTAAGATTTTGAGTGGACTACTTGAAGACATTGCAAATTTTCAAAATGACATTTTAATTCAAGAGAAGAGGAACCTAATAGTGCAAGGGCAAACGACTGAGTTCAAGATTGGGTCGGATAATATTTTGAGATGTAATGGGAGAATTTGTGTACCAGAAGTTGCAGATTTGAGGAAAACAATTTTAGAAAAAGCTCATAAGAGTAAATTGATTATTCATCCTGGAGCAACAAAGATGTATCAGGATTTGAGGCAGAATTATTGGTGGCCAGGAATGAAGAGGCATGTAGCGGAGTATGTGTCAACTTGTCTAACTTGCCAGAAAGCGAAAGTGGAACATCAGCGACCTGCTGGATTGTTGCAACCTTTAGATATACCTGAGTGGAAGTGGGACAGCATTTCCATGGACTTTATAACTGGATTGCCGCAAACAAGGAGAAAGAATGATTCTATATGGGTGATAGTGGATCGATTGACTAAATCCTCACACTTTTTACTAGTAAAGACCACCTATAAGGTAGATAAGCTAAATGAGATCTACATTGCTGAGATTGTGAGATTACACGGAGTACCGTCGAGTATTGTATCAGACCGTGATCCAAAATTCATGTCACACTTTTGGGGAGCATTGCATGATGCGTTGGGAACGAAACTAAGGTTGAGTTCAGCTTACCATCCGCAAACTGACGGACAGACTGAGAGAACAAATCAGTCCTTGGAAGATCTTTTGAGAGCTTGTGTACTACATGATAGAGGAAGTTGGGATGATGTACTACCGTTGGTTGAGTTTACCTACAACAATAGTTTTCATGCAAGTATTGGAATGACACCATATGAGGCTTTATATGGGCGCAAGTGTTAAACACCTTTGTGTTGGTATAAGGACAATGAAAGTATGATTGTAGGACCTGAGATGGTGCAACAGACTACAGATAAGGTAAAGAAGATAAAGGAGAAAATGAAGATTTCACAGGATCGTCAGAAGAGTTATGCGGACAAGCGTCGCAGACTTCTAGAATTCGAGCAGGGTGACCATGTGTTTCTGAGAGTCACGCCTACGACTGGAGTTGTTAGAGCATTGAAATCGAAGAAATTGACTCATAAATTTATTGGACCATATCAGATTTCTGCACGAATTGGACCGGTAGCTTATCGGATTGCTTTGCCTTCAATATTGTCCAATATTGACGACGTGATTCATGTGTCGCGATTAAGGAAATACCTTGTAGATCCGTCGCATGTGATTGAACCGGACACAATACAACTAAAGGAGAATTTGTCATTCGATGTACTACCTGTGAGAATTGATGACAGGAAGATTAAGCGATTAAGGAACAAAGATGTTTCGTTGGTCAAAGTGATTTGGAACCCAACTACCGGAGATGCGACTTGGGAATTGGAGAGCCAGATGAGGGAACAACACCCGGAGTTGTTTACCGACGCGTAGTTTCGAGGACGAAACTAATTTTAGGGGGGTAGAATGTAAGACCCTTAGTTTTAAATTCTAATTTATGCAATTTTAGTATATTTTTGGTGTTGAATTCTAAGGCTTTTAGCCAATTTTAATGATATTTTGTGTGTTAAATGCCAAAAATATCTTTTTGAGACCGTTTTAAATTATTTGACGAGAAATAATTTAATTACATTACGGATAATTTATTACCGGACAATTTTGTTAAAAATATCTCTAATTACTAAAAGTTTTATTTGTCAATTTTGTTGCAACGAGAATAGATATTTTTATCAAAATAGTTGGGGTGTGTGTGAGAGTTTTTGAAATTTGTTGGTTTGGTTTAATATATATTGTTTTGGAAAGTTAGTTTTATATATATATATATATATATATATGTTTAAGTGTGAGGATTTGGAAACAGAGCAAGAAGAAAACGTGCTCCTTCTTGCTACGTACGCCTCATTCTTCTTCTTTCTTTCTCTCTGTTACCAAAACAAACAAAGTTTTGGTTTTTTTCAAAAACAAAACCTCATTTTTCACCTAGATCTAAGCTCCATCTTGCGAAGTGACAGAAGGGAAAGTTGTTCACCTCCACGCTACGGTGCTAGTGAACCAACTTTGGAAGCGACGTCACGAACGAAGTTTTCACCGGAATTAATCGCGGTGCCGTAATCGGTTGTTTAAGCTATCGTTAAGGTAAGGGGTCCTTCCAAACTTTTAGTTTGCATTTAGGACCTTATGTGTGAATTTGTGGAAAATAAATTTGATGTGTACATTTGTGGAAAATGAATTTAAGGTGTTTGTGGGTAAAAATTAGGAGATTTAAATTGGTGATTTATGGTTGAAAATTTGGAGATTTAAATTGGTGATTTATGGTTGAAAATTTGGAGATTTAAATTGGTGATTTATGGTTGAAAAATTTGGAGATTTAAATTGGTGATTTATGGTTGAAAAATTTGGAGATTTAAATTGGTGATTTATGGTTGAAAATTTGGAGATTTAATTTGGTGCTTTATGTTTGGAAATTTGAAGTTTTGAATTAATGTAGATTATTTGGTTGTAAAAGTTTGGTGATTTATGGTTGAAAATTTTGGAGATTAAATTTGGTGGTTGATGTGTTCATAATTAATATTATGTATTTTTGAGATGTGATTTATGTGTGGATTGTGTGGAAAAAAATGAATTAATGTGGTTTGCTGTGAATTGCGGGATTATGAGTAAATATTTTTGAGTATGCTCTGTGTTGAATTTGAAAAATCATTAGTGTTAAATGAGCATTAAAAATGAGGAATCTTTTAATACCTGCATTTACTTAATGGTTGTGTTGAAAAGAGTCAGAGTGTTCTCATGCATTCATAGTACATGGTGACCGCGATGGTGCCATGGTGATAGTGGTAACCGTGATGGGCCACGAGATGATGCCATGTGAATAGTTGGTTCATGCTATCCTGGCGGGGATTTTTGCGTCGTGCTGATCTGTGACAGATTGCACTCTTGTAAGTCGTGCTGATCTATGAGTGATTGCACGCATAGAAAATTGTCTGTGAGAGGCTATACGATAGTAAATCGTGCTGATCCGTGAAAGATTGCACCTCAATAATTAGTACTGGTATGTGAGAGGCTGTATAATTATGATTTACGCCCTTTCGAGGAGGGTTTTGGTTTGGAATTCCGGAATCATGTGCATTGGCATATACGCATTGCATTAGGGTGCTTGGCACGCGAGTCACATTTGATATACTGTGATGGTTGTATATACATACTCGGTTGTTGTTTGTAGTTGTGTCGTAATTGATGAGTGTTATTGATTGATTTTGTGTGGTAAGTGTTGAATGATTGCGAAATGTTTTCGAAACTGAAATGTGCAAATTTTAGCAGTTGTATTCGACAACAAGCAGTGTGTAGTCGAATACAGATATTCACTTTTGCTACTGACTTGTGAAATATCACTGTATTCGAATACAAGGATGCTGTATTCGAATACGATAGTGCAGTTTATTAAAAACTTCATTTTTCAACTTTGATTATGCATGTGAGGCATATGAAAACCCTTTCTAGATGTATGCTAAGTTGAAAGGTTATTTTGTGCATTTAAAATTTAAATACTATGTGATATTTGTTAATTTCGGTTGGTGACCTTTACAATTATTGTGGAAACCTGGGCTTTGCCCTCAGATGAGAATTAGGATCGTCCTACCAGTTAGTACCCTGGAGATGGGAACGGAGTTAGACTTACCTGACCACTACTGTGTCAGAAGGATTTCTGCGGGGCGCGTGGAGATCACTTGGGTTATAGTTTTTTTGTAGCATGATCAGATTAGATGGTTGTATAGGGGCTAGATGTCTATCTGTTGTGGTTGTATTTATTTCATTCTGGAAGATTGTACATATACCATATATTGTCAGCTTTTCTTTTATTTTGATGGGTCCTTGTACCATTTTTTTGATGTGACGTGGGGAAGTTAAAATTCTTGGGGCAGTGCTTTTGTACAGGTGTCTGCCGAGAATAGCCCAGGGGTATGAGCTACGTTGGATAGGTCTCATAGCCCCGGTGTATTTTTCTGTTTTAAATACTTTGCATTTTCATTTCAAAATCGTTTCCGCTGCTTGTAATTATTGTTGACTTTTGTCGTTGTGATTCGACTTAAATATTTTATCCAAAGATATTTCTCTCTTTATTATGAATTTGAATTTGTTTTTTTTTTAAAAAAAATCGGGCTGTTACACATCTCATCTTCCCTAAACACCACAACACAGCTAAAGGTGCAGTTCTTGTGACCAGGTTCAAGACACCACAACCTATAAGCCTTCGCTCCCTCGATAGAACCTAGAAACATACACTTGATGGCTCTAGGTTCAAGCTTGTCTTGTTTGATGTGAGCATAAGCCACACATGAAAACACTTTAAGACAACTCAAACTTGGAGGATGACCTGACCAAACCTCCTCAGGCATCTTCAAACCAATAGCTATTGAAGGACACCTATTTATTAAGTTTACATCTGTCATCACTACTTCATCCTAGAACACCTTTAATAGCCTTGAACTAGTTAACATACATCTAGGGTTGAGCAAAGATTCGAGGCCCGAACTGAAACCAATATAACCGTGGAAAAAGATAATCATTCAGGTAAGTGAAAGTAGGGTTACGTGTCCACAATTGGAAAAAGGAAGTTTCACACGGATGTAATTGGTTAGGTGCAAATTTAAAATTAGACTCTGTCAGTACCTAATATCGATCAAACTTTCCTCTGTAATTATAAAAAATAAAACATATTTTATGTTTTTTTACTTGTTACACGTAGTTAGAGAAAGAGCAAAAGAATATGCATAAAAAAACCTAGCGCCTCTTACCGATTTTACATATATTTTATGTGTTGTTACTTCTTCCTTCTTCTTCAGCATTAGATCTGACCAAATTTCAACCCTTTTCACTCCATATACAAAGATAATGCCTTCATATGGGAATACAAGTGTTTGTGTAATTTTGTTCTAAATTTTCTTTTGTTGAGTTTTTGTTTTTGTATTTCATTTTGAATATGAAAGTTTTACTTTTGAATCAAAATATGATTTTGTTTATATCGAAAAACAAAACTAAGTTTTTTATTGATGAATTAAGTTTGTTTCTGTCTGTGGAGTTGTATTTAATGATGAAAGAACTTCAACATTTACTTTTTTGGAATTTTTGTGCTAAAGTTATGGAGTTTTGAAATTTTTAACCGACACAAACCATCTAAACACCCGTAGAAATCGTTGAACCGTCACTTGCTAAAACTGAAGCCTAAGACGGTCGGAAATGGTTAAGGTTATTTCATGTTCGGTTTTGTTTTGAATGAGAAATTTTCTGCACAAATTTGACCGTTACCGACCGATGCACACCCTTATATACACCTAACTCTCCCTAAAATAGTCTTGTTGAATCTGTCTACCAAACCATTTTGTTCAGGAGTGTTTGCAATTATTCTATGCCTTGCTATCCCATTCACCTAATTGAGTTAATTGAAGAAATCTGAGCAAAACTGAAGACCATTATTTGTCTTGAATTTCTCCATCTTCATTTTAGTTTAAGTGTCAATAAGTGTCTATCAATTTTTGAAATTTTCAAGTGCTTCATCCTTAGTCTTTTGTATATAGACCCAGAGCTTTCTTGAGTAATCATCAACTAAGAGCATGTAGTATTTTGCACTAGAGTGCGAAAGAGTCTTGTATGGCCCCCTACGTTGAACTTTACTCTACAAGCCTTTCCATACACATAGTGTTAAGAGAAATCAAGTTTCTCCACCTTATCCCCACATAACAAGTATTGTTACCCAATTCAATCAACTCCTTTTCACTTACATGAGCTAACCTCATGTGCCACAATTAATTTTTGGAGAGTACCTTCTCAGATATATTTGCAGAAGACCTGGTAATCATCTCAACTTCCAAAGAGATAAAGCTTGTTCTTGTCTTTGAATCGCAGAAACAACCCATGTAAAAACATTGATTTTCGTTACCTATACTGTGAGAATCAACAGGTCTCCATTGTAGGTTCTCCTACAAATGTAAAGTTTTAATCTAATATTTCCATCGATTACTTTGATTATGCCGAAAGTTATCACGGGGTTTTCTTTTGTTATTGTATAAAGATTCAAACAAGAACGAACTGGTTTCTTTTTTGGGTCGTCACAACCCATTTCTAATTAATTGGGTAAAGAAGAAGATTAAGCGTCCACGACAAAACCCATTCTCAGGTTCAAGAGTGAGAAGGCGTGTGGGCCCATATCATAAGCCCAAATTACATTATTTTTTTGATACAAATTAAGTGTATAATATTTTAGAGATATTGATATTTTTTGGAATTTTTGGACATCTCCACATAATTTTGAACCTTAATTAACTGAATCAACTTTTGTTTTGATAACAATCATCACATTTCTTTATGAATAATTATTTAAACAAAATATAATATAGATGTTAGAATATCTTTAAATAAGATTATCCGATACAATTAAATTATAATTTTGTACTCATTATGAAATTAAAATATATTTCAGCATTATATTGAAGTAGCAATGTCAATCACAAGAATTAGGAGTTTGAATTGTGACTCTTTTAAATTTTGGATTCATGTGCTTAATTTAAATTAACTCAAGATCAATCTTTGTTAAAATAGAATGTCTAGAATGTTCTGGATATGTTAGAAGTAAATAAAATAAATTAGTTTATAATGATGTGTGATTTGTGTGTGCAAATAGTTAAAGATAAAGGATAGAAAAATCACACACAAAAAGTATACTGGTTCACCCAACTCGGGCTATTCCAGTCCTCACAACCGTGAGATTTCACTATGTGCTTCAGAACCAGAATGTTCTCCTTCACACATTTTCTCTTGATCACACCTTGATCCATTACAATCTTCACCTTTCAACCTAGAAAGGATTTTTACAATCACCTTTCAGCCTTGAAAGGATTTTTACAAACACACTCAATCTAACATAAAAGATAGATTTGAGTTACAAATGATGTGTATGATAAAAGTGTTTGGGATCTTGAAACTTCTCAACATTTGTTTGAGATAAATGAAAGACAAAATCAGTAAATAATGATCCACAAATATACTAAAGAGAGCTGGAGTTTGCTTGAAGAGTTTTTGACTTGTTCTTACTTGAACTAGTGTTGGTAGATTTGTATATGGAACTCTTACCTTCATCTTCCAATTGATCTTGAATTTATGGATGATAAAAGGCTTTGAGTATTCAATTTAAACGGAATATAGTCGTTGGACACATTTCCCAAGTGTTAGATATATTTTAAAGCAATTAAACATGTGTTTATATTACTGTCCAAAACGTTCTTGACAATCGAAGAATGTTCTTGCTTATGGGTTTGATGGAAAACGTGAATGAGCGAGTGAATAAGCTGTGAAATGTCAGTTGGTATTGTTCTAAATCAGAATTATGCAAAGCTTTCTGCAGAATAATGTAAGTACAATGTACTTGTGTCCTTGCTCATAACTCATCAATTTGGAGATCAATCTTGAGGCTGTTTTCCTCCTTTGGGCATTCAGCTCGAGTTCTGGGCTTGACCATTTCTTTGAGTAGTCTTGATACTCATTAAATTGTGGTTTAGACTGTGGAAAATTATCTGTTTCAATTCTGCCTTTAAAAGAGAATAACTAGAATATTCTTTTATAAAACCAGAACATGTTTCGTTTCTGTTTTGTATGAGTGCTGGATTTTGACAGCTGTTGTGTGTCATGCTTTTCTGCTCTGTACGCGTGTTGCTTTTTGCAGAGATGCAGTCTTGGTATTTATGTCCTTGTTGTACTTATTAATCATAAATCTGGAGATTGATCTTGCTTTTTGTTCTTGATGTTTTGCTTTGCCTTTGTTGATCCTCTTTGAACAAAGCTGTCCAAAACGATCTTGTGTATATAATTATATTGTTTTCATAATGAAGGATGGTAATTTGTGATGAAGATTGACAGCCCAAAACGATCTTGATTTAATGATAACTTTGTTCTTGTTGCTGGCCAAAATGTTCTTGGATTGGTCATTATTGAAAGTAGTGAAAACCAGAATGACCTTCGTTTCTATTTTGAGAAGTGTTGATCTTGAAAACATTTGATAGCTGTTAGATGTCATGCTTTTGTTTCATGTGCAGACAGCTCAGAGGTGCAGTTGCAGTGTCCGATCAAGTTTGTCATGGTTGTACTTGTTGCTTTATTAATCTGGAGATTGATCTTGCTTGTTTGATCATGATGCATAGCTTTTGCCTTTGTTTAAGCTGTTTTGGAATGGATCTTTCTGTTACGATCTTGTATACATCTGGTAACTTTGTATAGAATGGTTTATTTGCAAATCAGAATCGATCTTTATCTTATTTCCTTTTTAAGAACATGAACATTCTTAGTTTGATGAAACTGAAGGCTGTGAAGAATGATCTTCGTTTTTTCAGAATTCTGTTTTTATTAACTAGAATGTTTTTCGATTATGAGAGTGATCTTGCTTCTTCCAACATGATCTTGTGTTGAATTTCCAATTTAATTAGACATGATTTGCTTTGATTTATAACATGGTGTGATCATTGATTGTTGTATGAATGTATTTGATCATCTTTTTCATGAAGATGCTATCTTTTTCATGTATTTGATCATCTTTTTGATATATGATATATTCTTTTTAAGATTCTTTCATTATTGAGTAGATATTTATGCACTTTGATGATATGAATGGCTTCTTGCTTGTTCACTTATGCAATTCATGTTCCTTAAATAAAACTCAAGTGAAATCATTAGTAGATCACTATTCATAAAACTTAATCATTTATTTCATAAGATTTGTTGTCATTAAAACATATATCAAAAATGTTTTTTCCTCAACATATATTTGATCATAAATATAGATTACACTTGTTATTAAATGTGTGTTACAATTGTGAGGTGAAAAATAATTTATTATTAATTATAAATACCTGTTAGAATAATTGAACCTATAAAACATACTGATCCATTCACATGATTATTTTTTTCGAAATAGTCAATATTAATAATTATTTGTTAATTTTGTTAGAGAAAGAAGTTGAATCCATGACATCTTTATCGGTTCAACTCGCCCAAAACGTCAAACCACTTTATGACGCATCATATTTTCAATCTCTATAAAAAAAATATTTGTAAAGAAAAATATATTATATATTTACAAATGACTCAGTCATATTATATATTTAAAAACAATTACTACACATATAAAATATTAATAAATAACTGAATTTAAATAAGTAATAACAAATTATTTTTAACTTCACAATTGTAACATATATTTACATACAAGTGTACTATACATTTATAATCAAATAGAATAATAAAATATATTTTAATTTCATAATGAACATAAAATTTATGAATTACAAATATAACTGTATCATATAATCTTATTTAAGGATATTTTTTCATCTATAATTTATTTATTTTAAAATAATTACACATAAAGAGAGGTGATAGTTATTATTATTTAAAAACAAACTAATTCAATTAATTAAGGTTTAAAATTCTATGGTCAAAACAGATATCAGTTACAAACATTAAAAATACATCAATTGATATAAGTACATCGATTTGACATCAGTTGATATGAACAAACTATTGACTATTGCGGGTACAATTTGTGCAAAAAAATTTTATAAGGTAAATAATTAAAATTATTTTAATTATAATTAATATTATATTGATGATAATCATAACCTATAAGTGTGATATTGTTAATATGATTTTTTGTTAACTGTTCAATGTACTTGTAAATTTTGTGTTTGTGTCAAACTGGTTTGAGTAGCTTATGTGTACTAGAATTTTGGTGACATAATATTTTTACATTGTTGTTATATTTCATTTTTATTATCATTGAGATCTTTTGTTAGGATTACAATAAATAATCTAGGATGGTTGAATAGTTTCTCTAGGATGTATTAAATTTGTCTTCGGCTTAACCTTGTTATATCATTTATATGCACTTCGGCTTAATAGTTTCTCTAGGATGTATTAAATTTATCTTGCTTAATCTTGAGAAACTATAACAAGTCCATACAATGGTTGAACTTGTCAATGATGACTGCCTTTGATAACATATCAGCTCCATTAGAATTATGAATATTTTCAAGTAAAATTTGTCTAGATATGAGCAACTCTTTGATCTTGTATTACGTCACATCAATATGCTATAGAGTAAACATTTACTTTGGTCTTCTAATGTATTAGGTGCTGTCATGATCAATATGCTATAGAGTAAATAATTACTTTGGTCTTCTAATGTATTAGGTGCTGTCATGATCAGTGGTGGATCCATAAACTTTTTGTTATGAGGGCAAAATATTTAGTTTATAATATATTCATAAAAGATTTTTTTTTCGTAGGTTTCCTCCACTTGATATAATCTTATGCAAAACGTGCTAGACACTAAAAATTGGTACCTCTTTTATTCGGGATTTGAATCTTGGTTAAGTTAAAAAATACACATATTTTAATTAAATCCCACAAAGTAGTCTTAAATATATAGGACAATGTTTGTTTTTCAAAATGCGATGCATTTTGTATCATTGTTATACTTGGTGTTAAAAGTGTGAAGAAAATTAGAAGTATAAATGTTTTAAATTAGTACACCATTATATGTCCTATAACTACTATATTTATTTTCTTAAAGAAATTATTTTATTAAGGTAAGAATTACTTTTTTATGGGAGCTAAACAAAAACTATTAGATTTTTTAAGCAAATTATTTTTCTTTGGTGGGGCAAGAGCTCCCATTCCATTCTACATACATATACATATGTATTTCATCATAATAATTTTTGAATATATTAAAATTATAAAAACATACTTAAATATGTCTTTTGTTAGTCATTTTAGTTTTTGAAATGTGTCTTTAATTAGTCAGTTTAGTTCTCAAATTTGTTTTCCATCGATCAATTTAGTCCATAAAATTACTAATAAAAGAGATATTAGGGATGTATTTATAATTTTGATACATTCAAACACTATTGTAACAACCCTCACACATTCAAGAACCAAAATGTGTGTTTACTCATATACTATTATACCAGTTGACAAAATAACAAACCATACACTAATATCACTTGTTGGGGAGTCAGAAACACAACAAGGAACATCAGTAAGCTAAAGACAAGGAGTATTTGGAGACCTAAACACCATATTTTCACCATAAACCTTAATAAATTAATTCTTTGAGGCACTTATATTATATATAATACATTTAACTCATTTTTAACTCACTTAGTGTCCGTTTGATCTGCAAAAGAGTAAGTATTGCACATAGCAGAACAATACATGGTATATTTTTTGTACCATACGGTATTTGATGGATAATAGACAACACAAAAAAATAATGTAAAATTTACTACAATATCTTTTATGATATATATAAATGTTTATGACGATAAATATTAATAGATGCGAGAAAGGGGGAGAGATAGAGAAGGGCTAGATAGATGGGAAAAAGAGAGAGATATAGGGAGGGAGATAGATAAGACAACAACAAAGAGACATGGGAGAGAGAAATCAATAAATGAGAGATAGAGAGAGATGAGAGAGCAAGGGAGAGAAAAAAGAGAAGAGATGAAGGAGATAAAATAGTTTTTCATTAAAAAATAAAATGGTATTTTGGTATTTTAGATAGAATGTAATGAGAGCAAAAAGTTGTCCCATGATTGAGCGAAAAACAAGAATGACAGTTTTCGTCCAATCCCCTGTCCCCAGTTTGTCCAATCCCAGACAGTTTATACATCAAACATGTTATAACAAGAGTTGTTCTGTCATGTCCCCAATTTTTCAACAAATAAAATACACCTTTAGCATATGTTTGATTAGAGGTAAATGGAGGGGAGGAAAGGGGAGGGAGGAGAAGATTTTTAATTTGATGTAGTGGTTCATTTTGTATAGGTGATGAGAGGAGATTAGAGCAAACTCCCATAAACCACTTTTTGTTTCCCCTAAATTGAGGGAATTTGGGGAGGAGAAGGGATGTAACTAAAAACACTTTTTAAAATCTCTCCTTTACCCTTGAACTAAATATACTCTAAAAGTTTGTGTGCTCTTATTAAAAAATATATATATTTAATTGAAATCCACATCCTCTCTCATTTCATCTTTTGAATCAAACACGTGTCTATTCCACTTTGATTTTCTTCCTCTCCCCTTCTCATCATGGATTATACATACATCATACATCTTGATTTGAATATAATCAATTCCAACCGTTTTGTGAGGGACATTATTTTCTAAAAATATGCATTGAAGAATTTGGTTTAATTTTTGGGTTTGAGTTGATATCTATTATGAAAAAACTCAAGTTTCACTAAGATCAAGAATAAATTTATAAAGAGATATATCTTTCACTTTATAAGTTGATTTTGTAAAGATGAGTTTGACCAAATATAAAAAGTAATATAGTATGATAAGTTAGACTTCAAAAATGTATTAGAAAAATCCCAAGTTTAACCCTATAATATGCAGTAATATATTTCACAATTGCCATTATTTTTTGCATGTTTTGTCAGTACTCTTTTCTCATTGACCCTTCAGAATTACGTATTTAATGAAAGTAGTATGCAACAATTAATATTTTTCAAATTTAACGAATTCACGTTTGTAAGAAAAAAAGGGGATAGGAAGGTGTATTGTCTCAATTTCCCAATATAGGTAACAAATTGGGGTAACAATAGATCAAATGATTGTATACAAATAAGTTAATGAACAGAACTAAACTTAGGAACATGATGTGAAAGTGAAAGGGGCCGTTCGATCGTGTTGTTTGTGCTATAGCATAATACAAATTAAAACAAGACAAAAGAATCTCTAGAACCCAAAAATCCACACTGATATCTGCTTTTTGAATGAATGAATACTTTGAATATTGAAAAATTTATATGTACAGCATAGACAGGTTGAATCACTGCCAATTTTCATAGGACTCATGACAATAGAGACTCCTTAGAGGAAGATAGTTTTTTTTTTTTAAATATATTTCTGATGAAAAGTGTGTTTTAGTATCTGACACGTCTTAGTATTTAATACCGACACAATACTTTAATTATATATAATAATTTAAAAAATAATTTATTTTTAGTGTCGACGTATCAGTGTTGTTTGAAATTAATATTCGTGTGAGTATGCATTTTTCTTAAATTTTTTTTATAGTAGAGAAAGGCAGGGGCCTAAAGTTATGAAATATATAATTTGTTTCTATGTTTGGAAATTTGTGGAATCGTCCCATCATATATAAAAAAGACATTACAAAACCAAATTCAATCCCCATCTCCTGCCTCAAATTTCTGCCATGACTTTGACATGTGAATATAGCAGCTGTCACTTTCATATTTCTTCTTCAAGAGCTGCACCCACAAAAAGTGGGATTTCGTAACAGGGCCCCTTCTCTTTACTATCTTTTCTTGTTTGCTTTTTCACTATATATGTTCAAATGTAACTTCTCCTGATATTATGGTGTTCAACCTTATTGTTCTTGTAAAAAAAAAAAGTTATTGTTGGTTGATGGTTTTTATTTGTCTGATTTACAGTGGAAAGTAGAAACGATTTTGCATATATTGCACGTTCTTCAAGTGCCTATTATAGTCTAGTAAAAGGAATTCTGAATGCAGAGTTAAATAAATTTTTAATTCATATAAATATATTGTATATGATTTTTAATTTTTTTTTAACAATGACCTTTATAAATATATCGAATATCGTTTTTAGTTTTTTTTAAATTTTTTCTTCAAACAATAATCCTTCGAGAATTTTCGATCAATAATTTTAGTTTCTGCTTTTAAATGAATTTATTTATATTGTCTGAATTTTTAAATTATTTTGATCATGTATGTTTATAAAATTATAAGAATATTTCATACAAAAATTTAGAATTTTTTAACAAGGGATGAATTAAATATGATTTTTTTAAAATTTTTAGCGTTTAAAAATTCATATTTAATTCATTTTATTAAAAAATTCTAAATTTTTATAAGAAATATTCTTATAATGATCTAATCATAGATAAAAAAAATCATTCAAAAATGTTCACAAAATGTTTGTTGAATTTTGAAACTGAAATTAAAGTTTTTTTTTCCTTCCTATTTTTATCTATGTATAATTTATAATTTATTGTTTTTAATCTATGTAATTATATTGTGGTTTGATTTTCATCTTTGGCACTTAGCAGCCAACTCTATGTTAAGTGGCACCAAAAGATATGATATGACATGCCATGTAAGTGACTCAAACAATTGAAATATTAAATTGTGTAGGCAAATTTTAAAAAATAAAGTCAAATGACTAAAATCAAAATTCAATCAAATGTCATTTCTTATTGACCAAAATCACAAACCCTTTTTTATGTTGTTCATTAAAGTTGACTTTCTTCATTAATTCTTTTTTTTGTTTTGTTTTGTTTTGATAAATATTTTTTTTGGATTCCTTATTAAAATATCTATTATATAGTGTGCTCAATAACATTTGGATACAATGATTTTTGTCTTTTTCAACTTAATCAAATGTCTATAATTCAAATCTAATTTTGAGAATGAACCGAAATTTTTTTACAATTACTGTGGTCCTATTCAATTTAAAAGAATATTATTTACTAAATATATTTTCTATTGTGGTGTCTATATATATATTTTTTTTATCTAACAAGCTATTGTGGTGTTTTAATTTGAAAGTACAATGCAAGACTTTTCAATTCCAGCTACCATGGATCTTTGTAATAAGTTTCTCATACTTAAAGGGTGGGCTTCTAATTCCAATGAGGTTCATTACAATCCACTTTAGTAGATGGAGCAATCACATCTTGTTGAGAGATCGATACGCATCATGCATGGGGTAGCATAAGAGGGATATGGGAAGCAACTTGAATAAGCAATGCATTTATAATAATTAGACAGTCCCTATCCTTTCTTTGCCTCATGAGAAATTTATGGGTTGCAAATTCTAGGAAAGACAATCAATACCAAGAGAAAGTTATTTTGGACACATTTAATACTGGGGTTGCTCGCGGTACCTATGAAAAATAACAATATGTTTTTTTGAAGAAATAATAATAATTTATATAAAATCAATGATACCTACTTTTAGTGTATTATGATATTGAAGAGAGAGAAAGAATTAATATAAAATCAAAAAATTTATTAAAATGTGTTTGGAATATAGTGTCTGATATTAATTTTTGTGTTTAAAAAACATTTTTGATTATATAAACCAACTATGTTTATAGAAAAATTGTTATTTGGACACAAATTTTGACACCAAAATACATACATAATATGTACTGTTAACCGTATTTTTATGCTGTTTATTGTATTAATCAGAAGAATTGTACAGTTTTTTTCAAAAAATATTATTATATTTTTAATTGAGATATATTTTTGTGATACATATAAGTTTATGTCATTAACTATTTAAAATACTTTATTAACTACTTATTTAATATATATATATATATATATATCATTAATCAGTAAAATATAAAACATTAACTTCATTTTAGTGGGTAAAGAAATAATTTAAAGCGGTTAATGTTTTTTATTTTAGTGGTTAATGAAGTACTCTAAATGATTAATAAAATATATGTTAAATAAATAGTTAATATCACACATTTTAATGGTTAATAACACAAATCCGTATTTGTGTTACAAAAATATCCCTTTTAATTTATTTAAAAAAAATTTAAATTTTAAAAAACAAAAGTGAAGTGAACAATATCATATATAATACCATGTTTGTGTCACTTGTTGCGTCGAAATTACATAGCTTTTTATAACTTGTATTTTTGGATAAGTTTATGCTATTTTTTTGTTTCACAACGAGTGATGTGTTTATTGTTTCATAGGATTAAAAAAATTGTTTAAATAAAAAAAAATATATTTTTATTATTCTTATCAAATATTTGTCTATCCATCCTTATAATGAATGTAAAATAAAAAATATTGAATTGCAATGATACATATAATATTAATTATGTAGTATAATTGAAAAAGTAGTTAACATTATATTAAAAGTTAAAATAAATATTTATTTTAAGATAAATTCTTTTTACAATTAAGTCGTTCATTGTGAGACAAATGAAGTAATTATTATTTTCTTATTTCTCATCTTTCATTTAATTTTTCATCGTATCATTTTTTATCTTTTGTCATTTTTATTTTTAGCTTCTCTCCTAAGTATATTTTA
>JBBPBQ010000004.1:11657527-11874305 GCA_037974755.1 Cicer yamashitae
TATTCAGAAAAACTATAACAAGTGATATGTAACAAAAGAGAAATAATAAATTTTGATATTAGCTTGAAAAAAAATGCAGAACACAATTTTGTATTTAAGAAAAATAAAATTCAGTTTTTAAACCTTTAGAAATATATATATCTGGAAAAAATAAATCTATATTATATTTTTTATTACATATTATTTACGCAACAGATATTAATTGTCTCAATTTATATTTTATATTGAATAAAAATGATTTTTATTTTTCTTAAAACTAAATTAGATACTGCAAAATAAAGTCTCTAACACAAAAAAATCTTCTTAAATAGTTTGGTTGGTAAAAAAGTTGAGAAGAATATTTAATTTGGAAAAATTAATATACCCCATAAGACATTAATTTGTCTGTAAAGTAATAGACTCTAATTGTTATGCATAATTTGTATAATTCTTTTTAATAAATATAAAAAAATTATAAGCATGTATATATTATTGTTGTATTTTTTAATATTTAAAAATATGATAAATACTATAATAATTAATTCATATAATCATAAAACAATATCTAAATTTGTCGACCTAAAATTTTCGCTTATTTTTTGTTGACAAAACACAACACAACACTAATTATTCTATTAATAATACTGTTAATCCTCTACTTTGACCATTCAAGCGTCGATCCCCATAATTGTAAACTACCAACATCTTTTTCTGTTGAATCAGAAAGAATGAAAATTTTAGTGATGTGATTTTTTCGTTTACCTTTCATAAAGGTGTAAAGAAATTCAAAAGATTTTTTCAAGGTACGTATACTAAGTCAAAAGTTAGAGACCAATTTTTTGATTTTACAGAAATTCACTTAAGAGTTATCCCTTTTGTATCCATTATAATTTTCATATATTTTTTTAAGCAAAAATGAAACTACAAAGTCATTACATGTTACACAGTTATATGTTAACTCTTCAAAACTACCACTTATTATTTGTAGCATTTTAATAAATATAATAAAAATTAAAATATAAAAAACTTGAAGAACTAAACCAAAATACAAGGAAACAAGAATAAACAACACTGTCTCATTAATAATGTTAATTACCTTGAAAACGCAAAGGGATAAAGCAAAGGTGGAGAAAAGAAAGAGTGCAATGTAACAAAGTAAACATCATAATGAACAAGATTAAATCTAGGAGAGACATTAACTAAAACAATAAAAGGAAAAGTTACCTCGATTGCGGTTAAAGTCATTTCAAATATAACGAGAAGACAAATCCCAAAGAGTAAAACAACAAGTATAAAAACCAACATTAGCAAGACCGTCAACACATGCGTTGTCTTCCCTATAATTATGAGAGATGAGGAACTCCATTTGTCTTTCTAAGGGATATAAAATTCAACCATCTAGTCTTCAATCATCTTCCAAGACATTAAATTAGAATTAGTGATACACTAGACCACCAACAAAGAATCACACTCCAACCAAAGTCGAAACCAACATTTAGAGTAGGAAATCTCAATAGGCCCCATCAATATTACATTTAATCTAACTACAAGAAGACTTCAACCAATTAACTTGGATAGTAATAGGGGCCTTAGGAGCATGACAATCAATAGAAAAATATTTGAGAATAAAGAATTATCGTATTGATGAAGAGACCACACTTAGAGAACCTAACTGAGAAAGATACAACAAAATAGACATGTTGAATAACTCGCAAAATAGTAACCAACTTGTTTATTAAAAGCTAGCTGGTTGCGGGAAAACCAAATGATCCCCAAATAATATGAATGACATCCAAGAGGATAATGTACTCACCTGAGAACTCCAATTCTTACTACAAAGATCAAGAATAGAAGAAATGGAAGAAAAACCAATCCTTATATGCAAAACATAGGACAATCAATTCTACAATTGAGTAGCAAAAACGCATTCAAAGAAAATATGATTAGTAGTTTCATAGGCCCTAGAGCATAGCCTACAGCATGACACCACCACACATATACGATTCCAAAAATTATCATATGTAGGCATCTTATTATGAAAGAACCGTTAAACAAGAAAAGATTTGGAAGGAGGAATTACAACACTCCATATGTTCTTACTCCAATTAAGCTTCAAGCCTTCAAGATGAAGAGTTTTGTAAGCATCTTTAAAAGATAAAATCCTTGAATATGTGAGTCTCTATACTATTTGGTCTTCATATTCAATTGAAGGAGTAATAATATAATGCATCTTAACAATAATGTCCAGAAATGAATGAGTAAAATAAGTAAGAATATCCCTAGAGTAATCAGACAATTTTTTTGCAGTAGTAGCCTATAAGGAACACACAACGCAAGGAGATAAACCCAAGTCTATCCACAAGAGGTTGACCTAACAAATTATCAAACCAAAAGTTAATCGAAGTGCCATTACCAAATCTCCAACAATTGTTGTCCAAAACCAAATGAAGAAACTGATAAATACTTGACCAAATGAAGGACTTAGGAAAATATCCCAAGACAGCTTAAGCAAAGCAGCATAATTAATAATGTGCATGGATCAAAAGCCAAGACCCCCTTTCCACCAAATGAGTGCATAATTTTTTCCAAACCACCATAATAATTTTTCTACTATGAATATACTTTGACCGGATAAAGTATAAACCCATTATAACATTTATATATATTGTATATGTAATGTGAAAACTTAAGATTCTAAAGAGTTAAAAGAATGTTTCTTATATATGTTTTGTAGTAATTTTTAGATCGACTATCCACTTTAATACTAAAAGTAGAAATTTATTATCATTTTTGTCTTCATGATCAAGAGAGTGTGACTTGATTGATTTCGATGAGACAAAAATAAAGAAAAACAAACATAAATTGAATTTTGAGGTACTCAAATAATAGTTGTAAAAACATTTGATATGTTGGGATTCAGTTTCAATCACCCATTTACATTTGAAATCTTCTACTTCTCCGGAATTATTGTGTGAGTTTTAACAGCTTTTTATACATTCACACTTTTTCTACATTCATTTAATATTTTATTTTCTTTCTATCTCTCTTCCTATCACATCACCAACATATTCTATCTATCACAGAGTTCTCTCTATTTCTTTCTCACTCAAGATGTCACTTAGATGTTTGGACGTCTATAGCTAGTTTTCAGTTGGTAATAATTTTGGATGGTTTAATTAATTAATTAATGTAAGTGCTTGATGGTGCTCATGTCTGCAATATAACGCTGCAACAATATTGTACTATAAGACTAGCTAGCTGCTACTTCTTTTTGATCTCATTACCTTTTTCCTCTTCCTATTCCTATTGCTATATATCACTCACTCACTCACTCTTTCAACTCTCTCTACTAAAAGGTACCTATACTTTTAGTTAGTTACCCTTTAATTTGAAAAAAACAAAGATGAACAACGAGGAGAAACTCACCATGGACTTGATTCCACCATCTGATCAACACCTCTGTTACGTTCGTTGCAACTTCTGTAACACTGTCCTTGCTGTATGTAACATTAGTAATAATTCATATTATATCATTCTTTTTAATTAATATATATTATATAGTAACATCATGTTGTGTGTTGTGTAGGTTGGGATCCCATGCAAGAGGCTTCTAGACACTGTGACAGTAAAGTGTGGACACTGCAGCAACCTCTCTTTTCTCACCACCAGACCACCAACTTCCAAAAATCATACTCTAGTTGATCACACCCTCACTCTCCAGGTTCATTATTTCCTTACTCATAATTAACCCTCACAAAAAGTTATATAATTATTATCAACATATCATCTATATATTTATGTTGAATTTGTACATGTAATGGTCATTTCACTCTTTTTTTTAATATAAGTGAGAAAGCAAGCATGTTGATAGAGTGTCAGCTTAATAGAAAAAGTTTTATTTTTATTTTTTAAAGGGATAGAGTTCAAATTTTTCGTAAACGTTTGTAAAATACTTATCAGTGTTATTATTTTATTAATAATTTATCTCCTTTTTGTTTGTAGCAGGGAGTTTACAGTTGCAAAAAAGGTCAAGCATCATCTTCTTCGTCCTCTTCACCGACTACATCGACCGAGTCATTGTCCCCTAAAGCAGCACCATTTGTTGTTAAACGTATCAAGTCCTAACAAACCTTTTCACAATTCTCTCTAAAGATATATTATAAGATGCATTTTTCAACCTCTTAATTAACACACAAAGAAATTAACTTGTGTCATTATTTCTTTTGCAGCACCTGAAAAGAAGCACCGTCTCCCATCTGCATACAACCGTTTCATGAAGTAAGTGCAAAAAAGAAGAGAGAGAGAGATGCATGTTTTTTTTTTGTCTTTATTGGATTTACTATTTCACTATACTTAACCAACCACAACTACAAGATGGTGGAACTGTTACATTCCCTTACACTGTTTATTTTGTTTCTATAATATACTGTGAAATTTAAAACAAATTATTAATTAAATTAAATGTTTGATTTGATGTGTATGTCTATGTTTGTCAGAGAGGAGATACAGCGCATCAAAGCAGCCAATCCTCAGATCCCACATCGAGAAGCTTTCAGTGCTGCTGCCAAAAATGTATACATTTTTCACTCATTTAATTCATTTTTTATATTTATTTATTATATTTATAGGAGTGATTTAAGGTTATTTTATATAGTCCTAACTTTTTGTACACAATTATATCACAGTGGGCTAGGTTCATCCCAAATTCACCAACAAGTTCAATTCCAGCAAGTAAAATTGTAAGAATGCATTAATACTTCTATCTTCTTGTTTTTTCCATGCATATTGCAAGATTATGTGTTTGTTAAATTTTCATTTGCATGCTCATGTGTGCAGGAATGAAAAAGCTATGGCATCAATGAAGATTTGGAACCAACTGAAGCAAGTCATTTAGGTGTCACCTAGTTTTAAATAAATTATATATATATTGCTAATTTGTATGGCTGTCTTCTAAATCTAATTAATTACCTTCATGGTGGAGGATTTCATGTTATGTATCTGAAACCAGTTTCATGATGGTGAGACTTAAATTTATTAATATTTTATGTATGAAAATAGGAAAATATATTTGGATGTCGTAAAAGTAATTACAAAAATGTTTCATGGACATCCACTTTTTTTGTACACATGCAATACTTGATTAATTGCGCGTTAAAATGTGGTTAATTCAGTTGAATTGATAGTTAATATAAACTATATATGTTGAAAATTATGGTTAATCTTATAGTTGGTTTAACTATATTTTTTGTGGTGATTTAAATTAATTATTTACTCAATCAAATTAACCACATTTTTACACGTGATTAATCAAGTGTTATGCGAGTGTATAAAAAGTGGGTTTCCATGTATCATTAGTGAGTAAATAAAGGAGAAATTCTATGCCTTGCAAAAAAAACTAAAATTGTTTCATTACTTTATTGACCAATAAACTATTATGTTTTGTATACTTTGAAATTGAAGAAATATCCATATGAGACACATATCGGATGTCGATACTCTATGATATGTGCGGATACATGTCTTAGAAATATATATAAAAAATATCGGATATATACAATATGCATTATGAATTGATACACGTAGATATATATCTTAAAAAAGATAAAGGTTATAAAAAAGTTAAGATAATATCAGTGAAGAGATATATTTTAGTTCACTTCAAGATGGTATTCGACTTCTTAAATCGAAAGAGTTGTCTCTCGAAGAATCAGACTTAGAAGCCATCCTTTTTATGGATGATTGTAATGGAAGAGAAGAGACAATTAAAAATATTTTTGAATTGATTGTTATTTCATAGAGACTACTTATTTTGAGTTCGTTTAATTTTATTTTTATTGATATCCTAACATAAAAGTTAAAACATATTTACTATGATGCTAAGAAAATAGGGGTTATAAAAATATATTACGAAAATTGTGATCATTATAATTATATATTAAAGAAAGATGGTCAATCTCTTTCTTTAGAAAGGTATGTAATTTTTGAAAAAAGTTTTGTTAATGTATCTAGGTCATCATCGTATCTTGAATTTCAAAAAAGTAATCATGAGTCACAAAAAGTCTCTACTCCATACATGTACAATTTACTTGCTCCCTTATGCATATTTTTTTCAAAATGTGCAATGTACCTTGTTACTGATATTGCTTCAATATATTTTTAGATGGGTGCGCTTGTTGTCTTAAAAGATTAAAGGTGTTGTTAATATACTTTGGTTCTATGTTGTTTTAAATTGGTGTTTCATGTTGTGAAGATATGGTATAGTTTTCACTAAATTCGTTTGTTTCTTTGAATGAGGCCTATGTCATTGTTTGTGGTTATAAAAATAGAGATTTGATGTATTGATTGTGCCTAGTCTGGTTACATAACTAATTGGATTTGGATTGTCTACCCTGTTTTAGTTTAGCTTTCTAGAATAGTGGGTAGAGATTGCCCAGTTTGATGTCAAAGCTGAGTATTTGTTATAAGGAAAATAATAATCCTAATTTATATTTAAATATCCTAAAATGCATCAGCATTCCGGCACAAAATCTTGATAACAAAACCATTTCATCAACTACACTCCAATCAGTACATTGGAGTCTCCATTTACATTATCTAACAGCCTTTGTTGCTCTTTTTGTATCTCCAATATTTACATGCTTGTACACCTCACAAGGAACTTTTCTCAGCAGCATCCTTCAACTTCTTTACCTGTGTCAGAAGAGAGGAATTTCCCTCACATGCCTCAGTCAATACTTTCATCCTTGACTCCAACCAGTTCTTTTCATGCAGTAGACCATACAGCTGCTCATCCATGTCCGATCGCTTGTTATGGCGAATGAGGCTCATTAACATTCCCTGTAACAGAAATTCAATCAGTAACAATTGTAGATAGCATAAGTCCTACTAAATAACCACCATCATGTAAGTATATGCAGACGCAACATTGCTCATTAAAATAAGGACTAATAAGATACAGGGAAATCTTAGGGTCCGTTTACTTTAGGTGTTTTCTGTCTTCATTTTCATTAATTAAATAAATATTAGAGAAGGGATTCTGAAATTTTTCAAAAATTCATATGAAAAATAGATTGAATATTTCTGAAAAATATCAAAACATTGTTTGTAGTGTTTCCAAAAGCGCATTCTCTCTAGTAAGCTTTTATCTTCTCACACAATTAAAAAGTAAAATTCATAACCAAACGTCATTTCAGCCACCGATATACAAAATGAAAATTGAAAAGGAAAATTAAAAATGTTTGTAAGTAAACAGGATCTTCCACTTTTATACTTGGCAAACACACACACAACATTTATTTGATATGTGTGTGGCAGCACAATTTCTGAATGGAGAATTGTCTAAGTTGCATTTATCAATCAGGGAAAAAAGCATTGGGAACATGCTCACCTCATGTTGCTGTTTCCCAGCATAATCTCTCAAGAGAGACCTAACAAGTCGGTTGCGCAGCAATAACTTATCCACAGGACAGGCATGAAATATGAATGAAGAAAGGTGATGGATAACCATAGTATATGCAACTGATCCTCGAATTGCAGCCCTGTCAAGGGCATCGGAAACCCATGACTTGGCGTAAGTCTCCAAAATCTCTTCATTATCCTGCAATGGAACATAACATTATCAATACAGCAATAAATTAGCAAAATCAGACATTATGTATAAATAAGTGCTGAAATTAAAAGATTGTTTCGTCATCAACATCTTCATTATTCTACTCATTCTTAGAATACTCTTTAAGCTCATTTTTAAATAATTCCCCAGCAGCTAAATCTAACACAGATACTAAAGGTGCAAAAAAGATGATTCAAATTTTCATTTAACACTTTAAAGAATTTGTTCAATAACTTTTGTCTTTTACCAATTTTAGCTTTGATAAAAGAGAAAAAACTTCTACTGGACCCTGTAGCTGATGCTTCTATGTTTGAAAGCACGCTTAAAACACCCACATTTTCAACAAATTGTAATTATAACAACATACCCACATTTTCAACAAATTGTAATTATAACAACATACAAATGACATTTATATCTTCAATTTTAAAAGAAAGGGTATCAAAAGCATAAAAAATATTCTTTGTAGATAATGTTCCAATAGTGAAACAATGGATAGTTATTTATGTATTACCTCTGCAGGTTCAAGGTATCCTTCAGCACTAGAAAAGCATTTCTCTAAAGGTGGCAAAAGCTCAAGAACACGAGCATTAGACAGTGTATTCCAAGTTGCAAGTCGAATAGAAGTTTCAACTCCGCGGTGTAAATATAGCGAAACTTGCCGGCCAAAAATCAAATCACCATAAGATATGGCAGAAAACTGCTCGACAAGGTCTTCAATAAATATCGAGTAACTCTCGTGAATCTCTGATTTGAATCTAAGGAACTCAAAAAAAATTTTATCATCAGAAATAACTTCTTTATTTCGGTTAAGCCTTTCCTTATCAATAAGCTCACCATAAAGATCCTGTAAAGCTTCAAAAGTATCCCTTCCTTGATCCTGTTCAAGTATTTCCATTCCCACAAGGAAATTGACAGATAATGAATGTAACTTCCATGTCAATGATACATGCTGAATAGGAGAAGGAATGTTGGTTGCTTGAAAATTGGACATTATTTCAATGCCTAAAACAAAGAAAAGTCCACATTTGGCAACTTCAAGCAAATCAGTGGGATCATGTACACTACCAACTTTTAGAGGACCGGCTCGCTTGGTATAGGGAATCATTGCTATTGGACTAAGGTAAAAGTTGACTGGAAGTGGTAGATTCTGTTGAGCCCATTCTATTGTTAAAGAGTTACAGCATGGACTTGTCGTAGAAGACATGTCTGAGTCCTCATATATCGTATCCAAACGCACATCAGTTTTTGGAATGACCTTAGTGCCAGAAGAACTATTGCCATCCACGGCTTTAGACTTCACCCTTACAGACAACCATCTGCTCCTGAAATGAGATGATAAAATCCTACTGATGTGCACATAGTCGTCTTCTTCATATTGCCACCTAAAGGCTTTACCCCTTCTGTTAAGGAGAAAATTCTGTATACAAAGGTCAAGGTCTTTTAAAACGGAGACATGGAACAAGAGATCATATGTCTTCTCTATAACAACTGTATCCGCAGGTCCTGCAGTTAAACATAATCCCAAGGCAGTGCTAATCCGTTGCAAGGTGAAGGTTGTTTCTTCTGTTTTGGGTTCTTTAGAAGCATTTTCAAAAATTTCCAGTAAATAGATAAGAAATCTTGCATCTGTTTGAACCAATAAAACTGTTTTTGACCAAAATCCTCCACCAGGGGCACCCCAGCCAACTCCAACACCTGGAGCCGGTCCTCCTCTGCCAAACTTTTCAATGGACTGCATGTGCTGCCACCCTGAAGAAGCTGAAGACATGAAAACATTAAGCATAGACCTTAATTCAACGAAACAACTACTAACTATGCCTTCCTCAAGCACCTTTCCTTCTTTTGATAGACTTTGTTCTTTGCCTGAGGGACTACAAATGCCGGTCTTGGCAGACCGTATCAGATTATCAATTTTAGTAATAATATTGATTGTTCCATTTAGACAACAGGTGGCAGCCAAAGACATTTCAATATCACACTTCTGTTTCAAATGAATTAGTTCCTTCATAAAAGATTCATCACCAGAGGAAACTGAAAAGCCCAAAAGCCAATATTTGATCAACTCGAGTCCAATCTTTGGAACAAATTGTGGAAGCCATGGCACATGCCCATTAGCTTCCTGTAGGCTGATAGCTTCCCCCAATGTCACCCTTTCAAGAACTCTGGAAAGCATGTGAGTCACAGCCGCATACACCCACAACAAAGGTGTCGCAGAAAGTTCTCCTCCTAAAGCAAAGTCGCTTCTCCCTTCTTCTTGCCCACCAAACAATTTTGATACTTCTGGATCACTTCTTGTTGCAATCCACGTTATGCATAAGTCAACCATCGGACCAACATAACTCCAAGACCAGAACTCTGCATCATCAGAGGACTCGGGAAGTTGATTTGTTAGACACTGTTGCGAAAATAAATTTGGAAGTCTTCCGGCCAAAGACTCCAGAACAAGATATGCCTCCCGAGAGATGCAACTAGATTCATACAGAACATCACTTTCGATAAGTTTTTCAAACGAAGGAACATCCAACCAAAAACACAAGGCAGGGAAAAACTCGGAGAAGTAAGACACACAATATCCATATCGAATGCAGACCCTCCAGAAACGCAATTGTTCAATAGTCAGAGCAGACCTGAGTTTAATTTTTTCCTTCCCTAACTTTAACCAGTTGTCAATGGTCAAAGGAAGTTGATATAAATTCAAAGTCATGACACGAAAGTACCCATTCTTTATAAACTCTAGACAAGTTTTCCTGTCCAATCGAGCTAAGACCTTTCCAAAATCAATTGAAACATTAGTAATGATTCTCTAACTGCAAATGCAAAAATAATTTCTCAAACATAACAAGTAAAATAATACATATGAAGCAAGCACCTATAAAATGAAATTAAAATTACGACTGACCTTCAAGAGTTTTACAGATTTTATCATGGAAGATCGAATTTCAAAATTGCCAACTGTAAATCGTTGCACAATTGTCTGAATAAGTCTTTCGCACTTCAGCACTGCATTAGCACATGAAGGTGAATGCCTTACTATGGCAACCAGTATAGAAACAATACACTCTTCCAAAGCTGCTGTAGGATCTGTCTGCAACCATTAGAAAATAAAGAGTTTGAAATCAAAGTTTACAGATTCTAAAGCAGAAAAACATCCTTAATAATTATGTCTTGGTTGAGATCCCACTTCGACTACAGATATTGGTCAAAGTTTTCCTTATTAAATTTGGGCATTCCTCGCCCCTAGAACTAGCTTTTAGGTTTGTGTTAGCTAGCCAAAAATCTAAGATAGCATCAGGATCTGTTCTAGATCTGTTACTGGGGATCTTGCATTTGTCCGCACTCCAAATGTCTAGTCCTAAGCATGAAGGGCTGTGCTGAGGTTGCACGTTGACTACAGGTATAGTCAAAGTTTTTCTTATAAAATTTTTCCACCAAATTTGAAGTGTCTCTACACAATCTAGTGACATCAAATGTTTCATCATGATTAATTATTTTTTACCTCCAAAAGGTAGCGAAGTCTGGGAAGGATCCCCATGCGAACAAGACCTGCAGTAAAATCTTGTCCAGCAACAAATACATCATCTTGAATTGTATGTTTCTCCTCGCTCTCATTATCCATAGAATCCTCGCTAAAAGGTAGAATATTAGAAGGTTTTGCACTGTACTTCCAGTATCCCCCCTGAAGGAATCCAAGAGCAATATCTGGTCTGCTCCTAAAAACCGGAGCTGTGCAAATATCCTTGTCACAAGTTGCCATCTTCTGGAAGTAAAAGAATTACAGATGAATCGAATTAGAAACACGGAATAACAGTATAAGATTAAAAATAATAAATATAGATGATAAACGAAGTTACCTCTGAGATATCAAAGTAGTTCTCATTCACATCACTACTCAATGCAGATTGAATAGCCTTTGCACAGGCCAAAACCACAGAATTGTGGTTATCATCAAGACATATCCTGAAAAATCAGAGCACAAACCATTACAAAAAGCCCATATAATGGGAGATAGAATTGTATTCCTGCCAATATATAATTTGAAAGAATTGAAGTATTCATCAGTAGTAGCTAATTATCAAAAGCGACTCAGATAGCATATGGATCACAACATAACAATACAATCTATTGTCAAAATTTAACTATAATTTGGGATAACATTATTTTTCATTTAGTAGCTTAATAAGAGGCCTTTCAAGCATCACCAACAAGTCTCCTTGTCATTAACTACAAGAGAACAAAAGGTATGAATCAAGTGAGCAATCTAGATTCTCAATTCTGTAATTGAATTTTAGACACAGATAGCTAGGGCTTGTTGCATAAAACAGTACAACAATTGAATAAATGTTTAGAGTATTGAATTGTTGAAATTATAAGAGGAAAAGAGAGAGAATAAACTATGAATTAGAATTTAGAATATTTTATTGACATATGGTGTGTAATGATGTGTTACAAAGACAACATTGACCCTTAAGGTATACTGATACTAGACCAGACTCTTAACCCTAATCAAATAAGAAAACAAATCATGAAAGGCACTCATAGAAGCTGTTGGACATTGGGAGCTTGAAGCAGTGCATAAAGGCTTTGATCGCAGTGTGATTTCAGGTGCCAGCCATTCTACACAGACCGGATCTAATGGATGCAATGTTTAGCACTTTAGCTGAACACAAATTGGCAAGAAAGAATACAAGATAGTGATAGGATGACAAAAGGAGAGCATGACAAGAGAGATAGCTAATTAAAATGAAGAAAATAACCAACGGAACAATGTGAAGCTCCAGATTTTAAGGGATTTAACAACAAAATAGTCACAAAACAGGTCAAGAACGCCGCCGCCGCCGCCGCTTTGGTACTCTTAGGCCAGTTGAATATGAATACTTCTCACTCATGTATAAACTATAATCTACAAAGAAAACTGAATCCTATAATTTTGGGATCAAATCAATTATCCCTATCTAAACAAATAAGGATAATCACAAAATATAATCATCCATCCCCCTCAAGCTGAAGCATATATGTTAGATGATCCAGCGTGTTACATAAGTAAATTATCCTGGTACCTCACACAGACTTGGTTGTAATGTTTGCAAGTTGATCTTCAAAGCCCACAAATGAAATCTTGATGAAGTATAACAGAATCTCAACCTCGAAAGCAATCTCAAGAGGTGAGGATTGCTCAAGCCTTATAAGTTGCATGGTTGTTAGGCGCGAGCGACAGATCGCACGATCTCACACAACATCTGTCGTTCACCGCGACGGTGCGGCCGGCACAAAGAGGAAGATCGTGAAGTCTTATTAAGTTGTAAGGACTATTTTGGTCATTATCTCTAGTTGATGTGGGATCACCTCCTTATGCCCATAATTAGACATCTAGAGTGGGATCACCCCCTTATGCCCATAATTAGACATCTAGAGTTGGACAAATGCGAATGTTGCAATAATAACACCCCCTCACGCGTAGAATTGGACATCTAGAGCGCAGATAAATATTGGGTAGCCCAATAATAGATCTAGGATAGTAGGATAAGGTCTGATACCATATTAGAATTTGGAATAAGCCTTACTTAACCCTAAAAGTTAATTCAAAGGTGGGTATGTCCCAAGACTGATAAGGACTATGTCCATATCACTAGTCAATGAGGGATCTCAGCAGGTACCTCTTAATATACAAGGGATTCAGGCATAGACACAAATAAAGAAAATAAACTCTGAATATTAGAATATTATACTGAGTCACTGACTTGTGTCGGCTACATGGATCAAACGACGCCATAGCGTTCTATCATATAGCATATCTCGTTCCAGCTCATTAATCTCAAGATCTTTCCTTATAGTTTTCCTAGGTCTTTCCCTACCTCTAATGCTTTGACTATCCTCCATTTGATCTACTCTCCTTACTACAAAATCTACAGGTCTCCTCTCCACATGCCTAAACCACCTAAGTCGCGTTTCTACCATCTTTTCTACTATAGTGCTACCCCAACTCTCTAACTAATCGGTGGTTGATGTCTCAACAATTTAATGGTTATTATATACGTGTATGCATATGGTTACAATCAAAACCATTGAAATTATGATCAATGGCTATAACTCCTCATTATCCACACAAGTAAATCTCTCAATTTAGTAGCCAAATCCAATCTTTTTTTTTTTTATGAAATAAAGACTCCTAATTCTAATTAAAGAAACAGATACCCTTGCTAATGAATCATCTAATGTACTCTAAAATAGGATTCTAATATGATGATGGCTTCTATAGTGACCAGGCTAGTAATACTCAGTATCGAGCAACAGATATGTGCCTTCTCTAACTTCATTGGATCCATGTCACATCTCAGATGGAAATGATATACAAATATACATATAACTAGGCAGGAATTCTACTTACATCTGAACCAATCAACTCACATGCATAATGATTAACTGAAACATAAACTGCACATCCAACTGAAACATAAACAACGACAAAATGCATTTTCTTAAAGAAACAGGCATTTTCACTCATCTATTGAAGAAAGTTGATGAAGCCAACAACTTGGGTCTTAAAGAAAAATCACCTTAGCGACAACGCGAGCTCTGGTTCAGGACCAAGTGCAAAAGTCCAAACAGCCTCCCAGTCAACTGATCTGTCAACTTCGTTCCCATCTTTTGTCATATTTGCGCAAATATAGCATAGTGCCTTGTCAAGAACAGATGAAAGGAGATGCAATGAAAGGGCTCTCTGTCCAGGAACCTAAAAAAATAACATTTGGCAGATAATTTAATATGTAACTAAATGGAAAATACTATAAATCTTATTTATTAATTTTGCATTCAGAATTTCAAATCCATCCCAACTGCATCCAACTAAAAGATACATCGCATAACATACCACACTTCTAGTAAGTGCCACTGCGTCTTTAATTGTATAACCAGCTGCACCAGGATCTCCCTCAGTCCGCAGATAGTCGCGTTGACTGACATCATCTGCATCATGACTAGAAGAATTATCATAGAAGAAAAATCAAAATATATATTTATATCCCAACCTTATTAGCAGAATAATCAGGATTAGGATATCAATGAATATTGCAGCAAAGCTAACATCAGAACAGAAAATACAGAATATTAGTGATATCGATGGATATCTGTGAATGCTAAAATTTATATTCACACCGCCAACTTATTTCTCACAAATATTAACATCGGATATGATGAATATAGGACAATAACCAAACAATGCGGTCAATGAACTTGAAAATATTAGATAGCAAAGGAAATCATCAGGAAATTATATTCTTTAGTGGAATCATTGCAAATATTTAACTTCTGGCCAAAAGATACAAGGGAGCGTAATCCACTCGATGCTCTCAGACAGCCTATGACCTTGCAAAGTCATTTATCTAAACCTCTCTTATTTGTTAGAAATATATTGTTTATACAGTAGTATCCATGGAAATGCCAACTATTTTTGGTTCATGTGCATTTAGAAGCGTAAATAATGAAAAAATGACCCCAGCTTGTTGGAAAGAAAATAAATTTTAAATACCAATTGTGGCAGTGGTTCCATCACAATCCTTGATATTATGAAAAATTACAAACATATGCGGCCACAATTACGATCATGATGCAGTTGCGGATGCAAGGATCACATATAGCAGTATTTTGATGTTGGAACTCAAAATCTACACAAAAATAAAACTTACGAAGAATGAATAAGGCATACCATATGCAGGCTTCTGTTCAGTATCAACAACATCCCCAGCCAATGAAAATCGTAACTCTCTAATGGCCTCAACTCGATTGCTCCAAGCATTCCACGAGCTACTACTTGTGATGGTTGAAGTCTTCCTGCTTGTATTCTTATCGTCCAGCTGTTTTTTGGATGGCAGATCATCCTCTGTCTGCAGATGTTTAGCTTCTTGAGTACTCTGAGCATGTCGATTCACAGATTCACCAACAGTACCCACTTCTGATTTAATACTATTGGGTTTCTTCAACTTCTCCTTCCCCCTTTTCTGCAGTAATTTCAGTAATGCAGGACTCATCTTCTCCAATATCTCAGCCTTGGCTTCTGCTATCTCCTCAGCTGACATTTGCTGGATCCGAGCACGATTCTCATAATCAATTTCACTCTCAATAGACGTGGGTTCTTGTTCACTTATGAAGTGATTTTGCTCAGGCCGTAGCCCATCTACGGATGCAAAACTGTGGTCAGGCATTCTATCGGAGCAAACTCGATCCCGTTCAGCTGCAAATTCTTTTTCTTTCTTGTTACCATAAGTTACGGCATATTCAATTTTTTTCTGATACTCCACCTTATTTGAAGCATCAAATTGTGGTTTAGCATCCACTGCCGTAGAAGCAAAGACACTATCGTCTGAATAAGATGAGATTTTCTTGTCATTTTTACCACCTTTTTCTTTCTTCTTTTTCCCTGAAGTTTGGCTAGAGTTTGATACATCCTTTTCTAAATCCCTCCCTGAGGAAGATTTATCATCTTGAGTAAGCTCTTTCCACTTTCCAAAATCTAAACCCTTTGTATTCTTCCTTTGTACAGGATTAGCAAAGGCAGCAACTTTCTCAAACTCCATAAAAGCTGTGTCTTCTTCATCCTCAACATCATTGTCACTATCATCATTGTCATGATCATAACCCCCTTTCTTATTCAGTGGACGCCAATGCTGTAAAATCACCAAATTCTAAGAAACAGACCACGAGGCTTACTATTCATTTACCTACTACATTCACAATAAACATGAATGACAAGTGCTAGCAACATAATCTCTTCAACACTCTCTTGATGATTGATTGAAATTCACATGGATCACCTGTCCTATTTAATGATCATGAAGAGAGTGCTGAAGATATAGTGTTAGAGAGTGTATTGCTAGCAGAAGGTTCTCTTTTCACCTAAAATAAGTCTATAATATAAGCATACAGACTTTTCGACCAAATTATACCTTTTAGGCTCCACAAACATGGTAGAACAAATAAGTGGTTAATTCTACATAGAATCTGTTAAACAAATTACCATCTTATTTATTAAGTTCTCTCAAAATGACCCAGAATACAATGAAAAGGAAGAACGTTGTAAACCACCATTACTTAAATAGCACCAACACTTCAAATTGAAGGCGTGTCTGGAGTCCAACATGTGTGGGTGTGAGACACCAACACGAAACCGACATAACTAATTGCATTAAATCACTTCTATTTTCTTAAATTATTACTTGCCTCTAGCTATCAGTGTCGTCCATTCCATATCATTACAATATCATTCAGCAAATCTCAATTCGTTGTTTTTAAACAACCCTCCTCACTTACAACCATATAAACCATTACCTTAATTCTTGAATTTTTATTATTTTATTTCATTGCATTACTCAGAATATGAAAAAGGTTGAAACTTTACAAAGAAAAAGGGTTACTTACAGGACCATGAGAACGATGCCGAGCAACAGGGAAAGGAACAACAGTGGGTTTAGGAAAAGAGTATAAAGTAGTTGTGTTGTTTTGTGAGTTATCATCATCGATACCCTTTTCAACTATTGAACCAACCAACTTAAATGCATCTTCTTGGTTTATTTGTAGTGAACTCGTGTTCAGTATCTTCTTCACCTTCTTTGGTTCAATTCCATTGCCGTTTTGTTTCTCCATAGCTTTGAAGGGAACACCAGAACAGAGCGTGGTGGCGAAAGAGGGAAGCAAAAAAAAATAGCTCAAAATTTACTTTAAGGTATTTGACGAAAAGAAGAACCTTAATGGGCTGCTTGAGTTTTATTTTGGACTTTGGGTTAACTGAACCATTGAATTTGAAACCAACCTAATTTCTGGTTCGGGTTTCATACCATTATTTACAAAAACCATCTCATAGTCACCTGGTTGGTTTGCAGTACGGGTTCGGGTAGGCGGTTCGTGGACAGTTATAATATACAAATCGCTAAAATTAAATTTTCATTCAATAAAAGAAATTTAATTTTCATAGAAATGATGTTGCCTTATCTCATATGCTCTCGTACCATAGTGTTACTCTTCATCTACAACACATGTCAACATGGGTCATAGTATTTTAATTTTAAGTAATTACAATCTAGATACTGTAGATACTCATTAGAAATGTAAAGTCAGAAAGGGTTTGGGTATTATAGAAGGCTACATGGGTCCAGTTATCGCCGCCCTTAATAATCATAACAAACACAAGTCTCCATAAAAAAAAAAATAGAAGAAAGAGTTGGAACTAGTCCCACATCGGTTGTTTAGAAAATAGTAGGAGCTAAGCTATCTATAAATAAGTGCAAAGAATAAATGCTAATGTGTTTGTTCCGCATTTGCTTAGGAACTCGTGGCAATACAGTGATGTAGTTAATATAAATTTGTGTAAGTGAATATAGGGTGGCATCGCATTGTTGTTACGCCAGAAATAGCGAATTGTTAACGAATTTTTGCAAACCGGTTCGTAAAAGTACCTCGAACCAATTCGCGCTTTCTAGGGTATGCCAACGAATTGTATAACTTTAAACTGATTCTTAATTATGAAACGATTTAGACCATAACATATCCGGTTCAGAATCGATTTTAATTAAACGCTTGAAAATTGAATATGAGTTGAACTTTAATGATTCTATAAGTGGTTCTTGAAGATCTTGAATACATTGAATGTTATGATATTTAAACATTTCTTATTTTTCAACACTCATTTAATACTTCATCTTCTTTTTATATTTATCTTCTTTTCACATCACTCTCTCTATTTATTTCTCTCTCAAGGTGTAGTAGGATGAATGTACACATATCATTTTTCTTACATAAACAATTCAACACTTTGAATCAGAAGCGTCGTCGACGATATCATTTCTCTCTGTTTCTTGTTGTTTTCATCTCACACACTACACAATTTGAATTTCTCTTTCTTTTCATAATCCCGGTTCAATATTTCGTTCTCTCTTTGTATGTGAAATGAAGTACCTCTTTTTGTTGTGTCTTCACAAAGTACAAAGTTTCACAAGGTACAAAGTTTTTATTATGAGTTAAATAAATTTTTTTATATTCAAATATATTGAAGATTGAGTATAAGGAGTACTTTATCCCACTATAATCACATTGTGTTACTCACTTTGCAAGCATGCTAAAGGATTAGAATATAAATGTGCAAAATCATAACAAATTTTAAACATTGTCTTAGCTACAAACCAAAGTCAAGAGAGTGTTTGACATTGTACAAAACAAATGCTCTATCACCTATTTCACCATTGAACAATATGTTTGATTCTCATCCTCCATAAGCACTACACTAAAGCCATCCAAGTCAAATTCTTCACATTTCTTCTCACATTTTTTCCAACCCTATCACGAAATTGATTGAAATACGACACACAATCCAGTACTTCCAAACTATCCAAGCCCAATCAACCAAAAATTCTCAACGCATGATAAATTATGAACCCCGTTGAGCACCATTTTTTTACGAAGCTCCTCCCTCGAAGGTAATCTTTCCAAATTTGGATAATGATATTTATATTTAATATATCTCTCACTAAAAAATTATAAATTTTTATTAGATAGATTCTTATAATATCTTAAACATAACTGTAAATAGTTATTGAAAAATTAAAATAATACACATGAATTAACTTAAAAGTAGAAACTAAAAATGAAAACGAAAAAAAAATTAGGACTAAATATTGGTGAAATTTTTTATAAGTACTAAAAACAAAATATTGAAATTTTTTTGGGATAAAAACTTATTTAATCCTTTTATTTTTTATTTACTTTTTTTTGGATGTTTTCTTCTATTTTTATTTTGTCAACAATATGGATTTTTATATCCTTTTTATAATATTCTCATATGTTACACAATCCAGATTTGCATTTTATTTAGGAGTTTTAAGTTACATTTTTACCATTTCTTCTTAAATGTTTGCGGCTCCAACAACCTAAACACCAAAAACTTCTATTTTCTCCCTAATAACCAAGAATATTTATACATCCACGATCCTTTGATCATTATAAGTCATTCCAACCGATTAAGTTTCAAAGAATTGAATTCTTAAGTGAAGAAAATCCTATTTGGTTGATTTCCACTTATTGGGTAAGTCTTTTTCCACACTATTGTTCATGTTCTTGTTTTATATCTTATTTTTAGCTTTTGATGTTGATTTTAATCCCTATTTGGTAGAGTTTCACCATTCATTTTGCAACGACTCAAGTGTTGAGGCCAAAAATCCATTTATGCGGGAAATCTCTTGATAACCAAGGTATGGGGAGATAAATTGATTAGATCAAGTGTATAGTGATGAGTAGAGCAAAAAAGAATGTATGATTTTCCACATTTGTCTGAGGCTTGCCAATTGCTTAAGCTGTATTTAGAAATTAAACCAACTAAATATAATATTTTGGTAACTCGTGATTTAAAATATGTTTAGATCGATATGTTATTAAGGTTGTGTTGATTGATTTACTTCATGTTGGTCGCTGATCTGAAATTTTAATGAAGTATTTGCAATGATGTGATATTTGAAATAAATGATATGTGTATCTTGATTCCTAATTTATTATGTCAATTAGGTTTACATTTGAAATTGTGCTATGTTAATGACATTGTAATTTTGGAAATACATGGTGATCATGAAAATTGTGCATGTGTGATGTGATGTGTTCAAGTGTTACTAGTGAGTATGTTCAACCCGTGTCGCTAATGGTCCTTTAATTAAGGAGTGACTTAGGACGATCGGGAGAGAAAGACAAGTGTAACGATTTATGACCCAACGAAATATAATGTAATTATGTGAACTATGTACATGTGTTATGATTATGGGAACTATGTATACATGTTATGATGTGTCAAATGTTAGGGTATATGACCCAGTGTGAACATGCATATCATGTTAGTGAATATGGGTAACGGTGTATTAACCTAGTGTTGGAGGAACCCAATAGTAAGAGTGTAACACCCCATATTTCAAAAGTCAAATTGACAATAAATATAATTATATAATATCTTTTTGTGTCTTTGATATTCCTTAATTTTGGTCACTTTTTAAGGACTAAAATGGAGTTGTGTTCCTTCATGATAATTTTATACGTCTCTCTTATCTTTATATTAGATTTTGTTTGACCTTAATTCGATATATATAGCTCTAGATATTCTTTTCAAAAGCAAAGCTACGCAAATGTCAACTATAACGAAGCAAAGAAAACTTCAAAGCTAAGTATTGTTGTTTTTTTTTTTTTTTTTGCCTCTCTAGCCATTGAGTGTTATCGAGCCTCTCCAAGAATTCTATATTTTGATGTCTCAGTAGGCAATCAGAAGTACAATATATGGATTCCTCAAGATTTATGTCTTCATTCTCCTTTTGAGTTGAGTATTCTTTATCCCACCTCTCCAAGCTACATGAGTATTATTTGTTAGTGCAAAAATAGATTTAGTTACAATCCTCTAGTTGATGTTTTGATGATAAAAAAAAAACACAAACAAATAAAGAACAATTATTCCCTAACTATATTTACTAAGTGTGTAGATTATGTTAGAAGACAGAGATTTATATTAATAACTATCTATTTTAAGGTAGCATAAATTAAAAGTGAGTTAGAGATAATAATCTAAGTGTTTCTAAACACAAATAATATTATCACCTAATAAACAAGTAACTATGTTTACTAATAGAGCAAGTCATAATATAGCAATAAGAAGTATTGCAATATACATTCGAGTCAAAGCATTAAAGGCAAAAAGAATACAAGTCATTGTTCTAGTATAAGCTAGATCCTCCGATGAATAAAGAAAATAGAATCTTGTAAACAAATATCACAATGACCCTGAATAAATTACTACAATTATGTTTGACTCTGATGAACATGCTCTAAAATGCACCCCCAGTGAACTCGTAAGTACAAGCAACAATCTGAATGATGGTCTGCCTTTGATAAGTATGTCAAGCAAAATGATTGTTTGCCTCTAATAAGTATGTGAAGCAAAATGATTGTTTGCCTCTAATAACTGTGACAAGCATTGTTTCATCTGAATCTAATAGAAAGTCAACGCTATGAAAAAAAGACAACACTCAAGATAGTCAATGCTTTGATGAAAGTAATTGCTATGAAATGATAAGCTCTGAAAAAGTCAATGCTTGGAATAGTGAACTCTTTAAAGAAAACAAATTTGTTTATCCTCTGGTAAACATCTTGAATCTTTTAATTGTCTAAAAGTCTTTGTAACATCCTTTGATAGTAACATAATCTAAGATCTGCCCTCTTAAATTGAAGATGCGTATAATCAATCATGAAGATATATATGGATACACCTTAAAGACTGACCTGCCTTAAATGATGATTGAAGATCTCCAATGGTAACATTCTCAATAGACATTTCTTCTCTCTATTTAAGAAGAACTCGTTTAGTCAATCGAGTGTGTCATACGGAATGAAAAAAGGAAATCTATTAATAAAGAACTCTGAAAAAGCCAAGCACACATCAAAAGCAAAATATGAATGAAAAATCCTCCCTGTAGAGAGTTATTTAGAATGATGTAAATTATTCAAAGTGTTTTCATACACTTGAACTAATATAGGACTTGATATGTAAGATCATCTCAATGAGAGTTAGAATCCCAGAAACATACTTCGTGTCAACTCAGACACAAACTAGAACTAATGTAAATTAGTTCGATAGTTGCAATAATTCTTTCACCCCTAAGAGGTACCTGAAGATGTACAACAAAACTTATGAACCTCAATGGCAGGCTGCTAGAATGTTGAATAAGGATTCTAACGGTGACAGCCTGGAGAGGCTAGAGAAGAATACTCAAAGCCTTAAGAGGCAGAGTAAACAATACTTGTATCCTATTATTGAAATAGTGGATTAAGTCATCGACTGTATTGAAGCAAAATCTCTATGTAAAGGGAGGACTAGATGTAGCAACAGTCTGTTGTGAACTATTATAAAAATATATGTGTTCCTTCTATCTTTCTGTTTATCTTATCTATGTTCTCTATGATTCAACCTCTTTGTCTCCAACTTGTTTTAATCGTAAGTTGAATGATTTGATAAAGAACATATTGTTTGGTTAAGCTTTTGAAATATCTTTCATAAATGGTGAAACAAAATTCAAACCTCCATTTCTTGTGTTTTCCAGCACCTTCATTATTTACTATGCCTCTCCAGCCGTTCCCACTAGAGATCTTCTAGTCTTCTCAAAACTTCTGACAACTGCATATTGAGGATCCAAGTGTTGACATGTCTCTTCAAATTTTCCTTTAACATAAAAGGAGGTTGCCACTACTGGGCTAATTTAGAAAGTTACAATTTGTGTTTGAATTGACACAAAATTTGTCTTAAGACTTTAACTCTCGTTGAGAGGATATTACAATTTAAATCCTATATCAATTCAAGTATCACAATTCATTCATAGATAATTGTGATTGTACTTGATTGATTTACAGAGATTTCTAATTACTCTCAGTAGAGAGGATATTACAATTTCACATCTCATGTTCAAGACTTTTTTCTAAAATATTATTTTTGAATATTGAACATTACTTTTTTCTTTTCATTCTTCTCTATAATGATCTTTCAAACTTGTCATTTGATATTAGTTTTATGAACATAGTCTTAGATCTTTTCTATTGACATATTCGTCATTATGGACACATTTATCTCAGTAGAGAGGATATTACAATTTCACATCTCATGTTCAAGACTTTTTCTAAAATATATTATTTTTGAATATTGAACATTCCTTTTTTCTTTTCATTCTACTCTATAATGATCTTCCAGACTTGTCATTTGATATTAGTTTTATGAACATAGTCTTAGAGCTTTTCTATTGACATATTCGTCATTATGGACACATTTTTCTAAATGTCATCGTCAAGTTGAACTTCTTTGTGTTAGGACATCTTAGTTGTTCATCTTAGTTAGGACATCGTCAACTACTTCAATTTTAATGAAGTTCTTTTTATAGCTCTTAACAAATATATCCCTTGATAAAAGAGTTGTTATGTTGAGCAAAGAGATAGATCTGATACAATCATACAAAGAGTCATTGAGTTACTAACATATTTTAACTTTATAGGTTTTGTTGTACTTTGTGCTTGTTAGAGTCGACAAGAAAAAATAGCTCAATAGATTTGAATAGCGGCAACTCATTGTTCTCATCTTGTTGATTCTTCTTGAAATGTCTTCAAATCATATTAAAGGAATAAATTATTTAGAGGAATATTGTTCAAGAGAAAGCATTACTTGGCAGACCGTTGTTTTCGAGGAATCCCTGAACTTAGTTGGTCCTTGAATAAGAGGAATGTCATGCTTATTGTTCACTTATCTCCAGAGGCTTGACCAACGTTAAATTTCCTGCTTATCTCTCTAGAACTTTCAGAGCCTAGATCCAAATCCATTTGTTCTAGCATCATATTGTTAGAACCAATGTGGGTTGAAAAATAATGACCCTAAATTATTTTGATGATAACAAAAATTCTTTTGTGGGAACAATTTATAGCCCTGATAATTTCAATTAAATGTGCAGTTCCCTTGTCATGAACCTCAAAGATCTTATGCTACATCCTCTGGTAATTGGAGAAGATAAACACTATCTTATGCTGCACACTCTGATAAAGTTAACATTTTGATGAAGTCAACATTCTTATAAAGTCAACATTCAAACATCATTTGCTCATCTTAGTAGACTTACCTTCTGACTGAAGAAACACACGACATCCTCTGATAGTGTCATCCTTTGTTCTTCCTGCCATTTCTATCAAGATACGTTGAATCAAGTTTGAAGATTGATTTGGACAAGTTTTTAGTGTTGATTCAAGATCTCTGAAGAGTTGATATGAGCTATTGTTTTCACATGTTGAATTCATGCAACATAACAATGGTTAGAAACCCTAATGAACTCAAAGTCTCTCTATAAAAGGTTTCGTGATCATCACTGAGATACATAATCAAGAGAAAAGAAAAATAACAAGAGAAAAACCTACTACCGTCACAGATAAAAACTCTTGTACTAGCTTTAAGTAATGAGAAACCTAAAACACTTTATGAGAGTAATTTCTATAAACACTTGTATGAGATTTTTTAGAAAATCATCTTAAACACTATTCTAACTTGGCCCAATAGCATTTGTTTCCCTCAACAACTTGACTGTACTAAGCTAGAAGATTGAGAAGACTTGAAGACAGCCAACTTGACTAGAAGGTGTTGAGTGGAAGTGTGACATCTGTTGGAAATTAGGGGATTAAATCCTTTAGTGTGAAAGGATTGGATGTAGCTATCGTGTTGGCGGTGAACCAGGATATATTGGCTTGTGTTCTCTCCTTATCTCTTTACTTATCTGTTTACGTTTTCTTGTCTTTTAACATTACCAGTTTATAAATTGTTTTTCAAAGTTAGTTTTAGATACAAAACACAATTAAAACCCCATTTTTCTTGTGTTTCTCTCTCTCTCTCTCTATAGTTTGTATAAGAGCTCGGTCTCAAGGTTGAGCACCTTATTGTGGTTGAGTAAAGATCTTACTTTTTAATTATGACTAACTCTAGTGATGAAGCTACAAGTGGAAATGTTAAAAGGCTTCCTCTGTTTGATGGGGAAAGATTTAAATACTAGAAGGATTGGGTAAGAGGTTTTTACATCTCACATGATCCTGAACTTTGGGACATAGTCGAAGACGACTATGAAGTTGTTAAAGATGCTATTGGTATTGAAATATCTAGAAAGGATCTCAACGCTGACCAAAAGAAACAATACAAGAGTCATCATAAAACTAGAAATTTTATGGTGAATGTTGTCACTTTTAAGGAATTCAAAAAATGCAGCAATAAAGAAACAACAAAAAGCATCTTCGATGCCCTAGTCCTTAACTATGAAGGAAATAAACAAGTGTAGGAAACTAAGGCAAATCTGCTTGACAGGAAGTACAAACTTTTCTAGGTGGAAGAGGATGAAGACATTGAAAAAAATGTTTTCCAGATTCCAAACTCTAGTATCAAGACTGCAAATTCTCCAAAAGAGTTACAATACATCTGATCACGTCAAGAACATCCTCAGAAGTCTACCTAGTAAGTGGAGACCCAAAGTAACAGTAATTCAATAGGCTAAAGACCTTAACAAATTTTCTCTGGAAGAGTTGATAAGTTCATTCAAATCCCATGAGATTGAACTAGTTGAAGATGAACCAAAAAGGAAATCAAAATCTTTGGACCTCAAATCCAAAAGAAACAAAGCAAATTCCAAGGCTCTGCAAGCTAAGGAGGACTTAGAGGAAAGTAAATCAGAAGATCAAAGTGAAGACTCAGATGATGAAAAGTTATCATACATATCAAAGAAAATTCAGCGCATGTGGAGCAATAGGAAGAAATCCTTCTCGAAAAACGATTTTAGACAATCCATAAATAATAGAGAAAGAAAAGAAAAATCAGATAAAAAGAAAATCATCTATTGTGAATGCAAAGAACCAGAACATTTCAAATTAGAGTGTCTTAAGATTGAGAAGGGAAACTCTCAAAGAAAAAATTTTGGTATAGAGAAGAGTCTAATGGCTACATGGGATGACTCTGATGAATCCTTTGATGAAGATGAAGAACATGCAAACACGACCTTGATGGCAGATGTTTGTTTTGACTCTGATTATGACAATGAATATGTTGATGAGGAAATTGAGGTACTGTCTAATATATTTTGCTATGAACTATAATCATGTAAAGTGAGTTTCTAAACAAGAATCTCAGTGTCTCCTCAAAACTAAAAAATCTCAAAAAAGATCATTCCATCTTAATAGAAAAGTACAACTCCCTTGAAAAATATTTTGAAAACATAAAAAGGTAAAATCTAATTCTAAAGGATAATGTATCAAAAAACTCTGAAGTAAGTGTCTATGATTCTGTGAAGTATGAAAAAACCTTTCAAGATTTTCTAGCAAATGGAAAAGACAAAAGCAAACAAGCTTCTATGATATATAGTGTTTGTAGAAACAACAAAAAAGGTATTGGCTTTGAGAAACTAGAAGAAACTACAAAGTTTAACTTACTTGAAATTACTTGCTTATGTTGCTTAAAGAAAGGTCGTGATAAGAGAACTTGTCCTATGTTGAAAACATGGAAAAACAAGATACCTTTCAAAACTAACAAACCAGGACCCAATCAAATGTGGGTACTTAAGAACAAAATAATCTATCTTGTAGATATCCTTAGCGACAAAGTTGAAACACCAGTCATGGTACTTGGACAGTAGAAACTCACGAAACATGATAAGAGAAAAGTCTATGTTCCAAAATGTAACTCTCAAGGAAAGAGGATTTTTAGGATTTAGAGGAAATTAGAAGGGTAAGATCATAGGGTGTGACATAGTAGGTAATGGCTCATTTCCTTCTATTAAATATGTTCTACTTGTAAAAGGACTAATGCATAACCTACAGAGCATAAGTCAATTAAGTGAAATTGGTTATGATGTTGTATTCAATTAAAAGTCGTGTAAGGCTATCCGTCAAACAGATGGATCCATACTATTTACTCGTTAGAGGAAAAACAATATTTACAAAATAAATTTGTCAGATTTAGAAAAACAAGAAGTAACGTATCTCATGTCAGTGAACGAAGAACAATTGATATGACACAAAAGGTTGGGACATGCAAACTTGAGATTAATCTCAAAGTTGAAAAGACTTGATCTATATAAATGTTTGCCAAATCTAAGAATTGAGTCAGATGTTCTTTGTGAGCCATGTTAGAAAGGGAAACATACTAAATCATCCTTTGCTTCAAAGAATATTGTTTCTACTTCTAGACCACTCCAACTTTTATTGATGACTATTCAAGGTGGACATGGGTAAAGTTCCTTAAACACGAGGACGAGTCACATAACGTTTGCACTATCTTCTGCAAACAAGTGAGAAATGAAAAAAATTATATGTATTACAAGATCAAATTCTTCAAGGATGAAAGTAAAATTATGATTGCTACTAACCTAGTCACATAAAGTTTTCAGTGAAACTTTTGCTCCTGTGGCAAGGTAATGTGGATCAACTTGATACTCTAAATGAACTATAAATTGATTTCACAAATCTCAATGGGTACGGGTTTGACTTCATTGAAGATTTTGATGGTATTGGATGGACTGAGTATTTCAACGTGGATCAATCATATGCTCTAGATGTTCTAGTTAAAGAGTTCTGGAGGTTCGCCGATGCAAACAAAGATGGAGAAGTGCCAAGTGTGGTTTTAGGGCTTCTTATCAAAGTTACTCAAACAACCATTGTTGCTATCACCAAATGTCTAGATGAAGGCATGATTATATTAAAGTGGATATGAATCAAGGGTTGGGTCCTCTAAAATCAACAAGGAACACTTTGAAGACCCCAGGGTCAACTCCAAGAAAGTTCATTTAATGCCCATATATAGGGTACTTTTCAAGATTCTTATTGGATGTGTGATGCCTAAAGGTGGCTCTATTGATCATGCCAACAAAGACCACAAGGGATTGATGTGGAAAATCTCCTTGAAGATCAAGACAAAATTTCAAAACTTGGTACTTGAGCACATGAGGTCTTGTATCATCAACTTAAGGTCAGGATAAATCAAGAGTATTCCCTACTCAAGACCCCTAACTGTTATTCTAATAAGGACTTCCATCATTAAGGCACTAGAGGAAGTAGGATGAACTATTAAAGATGAGCACCTGGTATCCCCCTCTACACCAGTGTTCAACATTCAAAATTTCATTAAAATACGACTCATTGCTGCCAAGGATTGTATAAAACCAAGCAATGAAGTTAAACAGCTCACAAGACAGTCTAGTGGAACTCAAGACACTCTTTTCCTAGTGTAAGATTCATTCACACCAATTATTAAAGAAGATAACAAAGAAGTATTTCAAGAATATTTAAGGATGTATCACTCTGGTCAGAAGATGACTCCAGTTTGCTTCCCTTTGCCAAGAGCATCTCAAAAGTTTGAGAGGAAAATGAAAATAACAGTTAGGGTATCTTTTTGTGCTAACGAATGAAGAAGGTGATGAAAACATCAATGTGAATATAGCTAGCCTCAGCTTGAGGAAGAGACAAAAGGTATCTTTTACTGAGCTTATTCACACTCTTATTGATGTTGGCAGTGGTAATGAAATAACTAAACTTGAAGCCACTACAACACCATCTGCAACATTATCTGAACCCCTCACTACATACCACATTAACACTCTCAACAAATCCATCCCCCAAACCTTCACTACTTGCTCTAGTCCGAATTCAGATACAAACACCTTATATGAAATGTTTGAGGTAACCCTAACTGAAAGTCTAGCAGCAATTAATTGGGTATGGATCAAACCTCTATCCTCTTAATACAACATAATTTCCCACATCAACACCATCACCTTCCCACACTAACCCTCCATAAACAACTAACCAAACAACCAGTGAAACCTCACCCACCTGTTCCTTACCTGCTTCTAACCCTCCTTCACGTATGCTTGAGGAACCTATCCGCGCAGCGACTAAGCCAACAACTCAGGCTGTCATTGACTTAGCCTCTAAAAACACCATAAGATGACTCCCTTATTTCTAAATCCACCCAACCTCAATCTGAACCAAATACTTCCATACCTAGACCTTGCCTCTTTTATCCCCTCTTTTCCTTCTAGCTTCCAAAACCTTGATTCATTAATTATCTCTTTCACTACTAAAATTAACAAGATTAGGAATATGAATGCTCAAAGTTTGGATCCCGATGAAGTCTCAAATCAGTGGGACAATGTTCTTTCTTTTGTCCCAACCCATATTAGGGAAAACATGGAGCATGGTTACTCCCCTAACAACATTTGATGAAGTCAACATTCTTATAAAGTCAATATTCAGACATCATCTGCTCATCTTAGTAGACTTACCATATGACTGAAGAAGCGCATGATATCTTCTGATAGTGTCATCCTTTAGTCTTCCTACAGTTTCTATTAAGATATGCTGAATCAATTATGAAAATGAATTTGGACAAGTTTTTAAAGCTAATTCTTGATCTCTATTGATTTGATATGAGCTATTATTTTCATATGTTGAATTCATGCAATCATAACAACAATCAAAAACTCTAATAAACTCAAAATCACTCTATAAAAGGATCCGTGATCATCACTAAGATACAAAAACAATAGAAAAAACCTATTGGTGTCACAAAGAAAAACTCTTGTATTAGCTCTAAGTACTCAGAAACCTAAAACACTTTATGAGAATAATTTCTGTAAATACTCTTGTGTGAGAGTTTGTCAGAAAAATCATCTTAAATACTTTTGTAACTTGGCCTAGTAGTGGCTTTTGCCCTTAACAACTTGACTATACTAAATTAGAAGGTTGAGAAAATTTGAAGATAGTCAGTTTGACTATTAGGTGTTCAATGTAAGTGTGATATTTATTGGAAGTTCATGGATTAATTACTTTAGTGTGAAGGAACTGAACGTAGCTACCACGCTAAAGGTGAACGAGGATAAATTGACTTGTATTCTCTTTTTATCTCTTTACTTATATGTTTACGTTTTCTTGTCTTTAACATTTCCAATTTATAAATTGTTTTTCATTGTTGATTTTAGATACGAAACATAATTCAAATCCCTCTTTCTCGTGTTTTTCTCTTTACACATATATGTGGTTCATCTTTTTATTCAGAGGATGACTTAGACCAGAAACATTGTTGATTTTATGTCTTAGACCAGAATGTCGTTGAATTGATCAACCTAACTTTCTTCTAAATTAGGACTAGCTCTATCATTAGTGAACATAGTCATTTGTTCATTAGTTGATAATAGTTTGTGTGCTTTGCACATAAAAAGTTATTACTATGTCCCAATTTCTTATATTACTTTTGTGAGATAGTCAATAACATAGATTCATGTTATGTATTAAACTAATATGCACACTTAAAGAAACCAGTTAGGGGACAATTGGTCTTTTGCTTTGGTATCATCAAATTATAATTAATAAATATTGTACTCGAGTCCATCTAGTTCTTTTAGTCGCATAGTACTATGGATTATACATATTGGCTAATTGATTAATGTAACAAAAAACACATATTTAATATGTTTTGATTGAAAAACCTATTATTCTCATCCTTATTAACAGGGATTCAATTTTGCCTCATCTAGTCCGATGTAACTGACATGAAGCCTTATTTAAACACCTTTTAGAGTTCCTTAATCATCTTATTTGAAAATTTAGTGTTGCCTCCAACTGATATGAACTATGGAACCCCAAATCGTGGTGAGGCCGTCATTTTGTAATACTTAATTTGTTGTTGTTTCAGTCTTCATTTCAATTTTGAACTTAGTCATTAAGGTTCGTCTAACTTTTTTTCCATTCTTCTCTTTGATGGTAAAGCCTAATCCTTGTATTCTTCCATGTTCAACCGTCCTTGAAGTTTTAGAATAAAAGTAGGATTCTTTGATTCATGCTTTTGTTATCAAATCCAAATAATCATCTACAGGAGTAGACTTTGTACGGTTAATCATTATTCATTCATATAGTGAATGTAGTAGGATTTGTATGATTGGGTGCTAAATTCTCAAAGTGTGTGCTAAGTTCTATTCTTGATGATTTGATCATATATCTGCTACTAAGTTGTTAGTAAAATGTTGATAATAATGTTTGTTGACGACTTGTTATGTATGTCATAACATGATTCTGAGTTAATATGTCTAAATTTGTATCTTATTTTTGAGTAATTAATTGATTCGTATGAATAGATAATCGATTAGATGTGTTAAAAATCGAAAAACTACTAATCAATTGATTATGATTGATCGATTAAACGATTAGATATTTTTTGGTTTTAACCCATTGATTCTCAAGGAAATGAGGCCCGAGTAATCTAAAGTTTAGTCGAGAGATAAGTAAAATCTGGATAAGAATTGTTCTAACCATGATTTGAATTCAGGTCCACCCGAATTATTCGTCCTTAACTGAAACTCATTAACCACTTAAGTTCAATCATTTAGTTTAAAGAATTAGGTATGGAATAACTGACAAATTAATTGATTAGAAAAGTAGGATTAATCAATTAGAAAATTGAAAATCAAAAACTTAATTTAAGTTATGATCTAGTGATATTTGAGGGATTTAATTGATTAAAATATATTATAACAGAGTAAGTTAAGATTAATCAATTAAAAACTTTAATTAATCAATTAGAAAGTTAATTAAAATCAAGAAATTAACAAAGTTAAATAATAACAGATTAGGAAGTTGTAGTGATCGATTAGATAGTGAACATATAGGATAATTAATTATGTTTTATTTATTAGAGTTTGTAATGATTAATCCTTAGTTTAATTATTTAATAATAATTATTAATTATTAGTGATAAAAATATAATATAATTAAAGGTTAAATATGTTTTTAGTTCCTACAAAATTATTACCTTTTAAGTTTAGTCCTTTAAAAAAATTTATTAATCTTTTTATTTAATAAGGTTTTTTTTGTGGCACTAAAGCTATCAATCTTTTAGGTACTAAAAGCGAATATTAAATATTTTTAGGACTACAAAGTTGAGATTTTTTTATAGAAATTAAATGTAAATTTTCAAATTTTATATAGATTAAAAATTTATTTAACTTTATAAATAATTTAGTTATTAATTAATGATATATATAATTAAGAAATATCATGGTGTGCACCAAGGGTGGTATACATGCATGCCGGCGAAAACACAACAAAAAATAATATGGATGTTGCACGGCTAATGGTGAGGACGAAATATCACGGTGTGCTAAATGAAGTGTTTAAGGTTAAGATCAATGAAAACGTCTACTCCACTAAGATGGTGGAGGATTTGTATGGGCCAATGAGAATCTTTATTCCACAAGTAATTATGGTATGAAAGTATTAGGTTTAGAATGGGGTTGGGTGGACTCATAAACATGTGAGTCATGTGAGAATGTTTCAGAAACTAAATCATTTACAACTTGAGCTACTGTTTCAGTTGTTGTGTGGATAGTATCCACAAGCATAGGTGAGTGAGGTTCAAATGCATTTGTGGAAGGGATGAGTGAGGTTTGACTTGTTGTTAAGGTAGGTGTTTGTGGAGGGTTAGTGTTGGAAGGTGGGAAATTCAGTATTACGGGGATAGGAATTTAATCTATATCTAAGGGTAGTAAAGCTTTATGTTATGGTTGCCTCAAACATCTCATGTAAGGTGTCCAAATCTGAATTAGAGCTTGAGAAAATAGTAAAGGTATGTGAGGTTTTTTTGTTTGAGGGTGCAGAGGAGGGTGGAGGTTTAGCTGGTTCAAGTTCATGCATTTCATTACCACTATCCCTAATAATATTAGCGGAGGAATGAATACGCCTAGAAGTGGAATTTACCTTATGTCTCTTTCCCAAGAAAATGTTTGCTTCTTCCTCATTGGCATTACCATCATCTTCTTCTCCACTATCACAATAGATACCATGACTGTTCTTTTTCTTTTCTTCTCAAACTCTTGATATGCTCTTGGCAAAAGGAAGTAGACTATAGGCATCTCTGTTAGTGAAAAAGTGGTTTTAGCTACAATCATCTGGTTGATATTTTGATGATAACAAAACAAACAAATAAGAACAATTATCTCGTAATTGTAGTTGTTAAGTGTGTAGGTTAAGTTAGAAGACAAAGATTTATATTAAGAATATTTATTTTAAGGTAGCATAAATTACGAGTAAATTAGAGATAATAATCTAAGTATTTTTAACATAAAGAATATTATCACCTAATAAACAAGTAATTATATTTACTAATCAGGTGAATCATAATATATCAATAAGAAGTATTGCAATAAGTTTCTGAAAATCTACAGTCCGAGTCAAAACATTAAAGGCAAAGGAAATACAAGTTAATGATTGACCCTCTAAAGACCAAAAGAAGAAAGCTTTAAATGAAGCCTTTGATAAAGTCAATGTTCAGCTACAAGCTAAATCCTTTGAGAGAATTAACTAATCAACTGCACCGTGACTCTGAAGAAACTGTGTCTGACTCTATTAAATGCCCTCTCGATGCGGCTCTGATGAATCTCATCTTACTAGCTCATTCTGATGATTTTACGTCTAATAATTCTAATAAACCAATGGATCATCTGGTCAATGCTTCAAGTCAAAACTCTAATAAAGTCAACATTCTAATAAAAAGTCAACATTGAAGGTGCAAACACTTGAAGGGGGGGTTGAATTGTGTTTGCCAAAGTTGATAACTTTTTGCTAATTTGATGAAGGTTGGTTGGTTTTTATGAATTACTTAGATAAGAAACGATCGAGTTAAGAGGCAGCAAATAATGAAAGCATAAATAATTGGATACATAGATTTATCTTGGTTCACCATTAACTTGACTACATCTAGTCCCTTCATTCAGAAGGCTTTAATCCATTAATTCAAATACCTTGAATTACAAAGAACTTGACCCTCCAAGCCAGTTTTCTCAAACAGTCTGACAACCCCAGACTTTTGAGGAACTAATCACCTTGACCCTACAAGTCAAGTCTTCTCCTAACAACCTGACAACCCCAAATTGAGGAAAGAACTAACCACCTTGACCCTACAAGTCAAGTCTTCTCCTAATAACCTGACAACCCCAGATTGAAGAAGGAACTAAATCACTATCGGGTTGGATACAAAAGATTGAAACTTTAGGTGTTTGCTTCTACCAAAGCTGATAATAATAATAACTCTCACACTCTAAGAAAAGAAGACTCATAAAATATTTCTAACTTGAACAAGTGTTTCTCTCTTTGAACTCTAAGATGAATTTGGAATTTTGAGCTTGAGTTCTTCTACTCTTTTCTACTTTTCGATGATTTTCTTCTTCAGCCTTGAGTATCCATTTATAGTTAAAATTCGGGATTCAATTTAGTCCTTGTTTAATTCTGAGTTGTATCTTGTTCAGATTGAGTTTGTAAATTCCTCAAATTGATTATGTTCCTATTTTGTTTAGATTGAGTTTGTAAATTCTTTAGATTGATTTTGTTCATATTTTGTTGTAGATAAATCTTGATCAAATCTTCTTCAAATCTTGACCATATCTTCTTTTCAACTTGGTCAAAGATTTTCTTCAATTATAAATATGAATCAAATCTTTTTTTAGATTTTCATCAATTATAAATTTGAATCAATTCTTATTTTAGATTTTCTTCAATTATAAATATGAATCAAATCTTATTTTAGATTTTTCTTCAATTATAAATTTGAATCAAATCTTATTTTAGATTTTCTTCAAAAACATGAATCTTCTTTCATACTCTTTGAAGTCAAATATATTGTTCTCATAAAATACTTTTATTATCATCAAAACTTTAAGTATAAAATCAACTTGGTTCCAACAAACATTTTTAAGTTAATCATCCCAACCCGAAACCTTGAAGAAAGTCTATATCTCAACATCCTATAATCACTAGAACTTAGACTTATCTTCTTCTAAAAGTGTGGTCCTCTGAGGTCTTCCTTCTTAAATCAAGATATGCTGAATTAATTATGAATATATATATTTCGACATGTCTTAAAGGCTGATTTGCCTTAAATGATGATCTCCAATGGTAATATTCTCAACAAATACTTTTCGCAGTATTTAAGTAGAAACCTATCAATATAAAAAGACATAAAGAGAGGATGAAAAAGGCAATATGTTAGGAAGAATTTATGTAAAAGCCTAGAACACATGAAAAAAAAAATGAATGAAAAATCCTCGCAGTAAAGAGTTATTAGAATTGATGTAAATCATTCCAAGTGTTTCATACACCTGAATTGATATAGGATTTGAAATGTAATATCCTTTTAAAGAAAGTTAGAATCCTAGAAACAAACTTTGTGTTAATATAGACACAACTTGGAACTGATGTAAATCAGCCCAATAGTGGCAACAACTCTTTCATTTATAAGAGGTACTTAAAGAGGTGTAAGAATACTTATGAATCTTAACAACAACTTGTTAGAAAGTTGAGAAGGGTTCTAATGGTGATAGTCTGGAGAGGTTAAAGAAGAATACTTAAAGTCCAAAGAGGCGAAGTAAATAATACTTGTATGCTATTGTTTAAATAGTGGATTAAGTCCTCGAGTATACTAAGAAAAAAATCTCTCTGTAACGGGAGGACTAGATGTAAGAACTGTTAGAACCAAGTTGGTTTGAAAAACTATGATCCTTACTTGTTTTGATGATAACAAAATTAATTTGTGGGAACAATTTGAAGTATTAACGTTCTAATTAAGTGTGCAGTTCTCATATCAAGTTAACTCTGTAAGATCTTATGATGTAACCACTGATGATTGGGCTAAGATAAAGGAACACTAAGACTCCGCCTCTATTCAGTATTTTGAGTCTGGAAAAACCCGTGCTGAAACGCGCCTTTGGTGACTCTGATAATACAAGCTTTGTTATATTTTGTCTGCCTCTAATGAATGCAATATGTATCCAATCATCTGTTTCTGATAAATGCAAAAAACATCCAATCGTCTGCCTCTTATAACTGCATCAAGAAATTGATCGTATGATTCTGATTTATGATGTATACTCTAAAAGAAGTCAATGCTCTGAAAGAAAGCAACACCCTGATGAAAGTCAACACTCAAAAGAAGACAAATCCCTTGCGCATCCTGAATCTGCTACTTTATCTGAAGGCCTACGAGATGTGCTCTAATCATTGTATCCTCTACTTCCCTGTCTTCATACCAAGATACGCTGAATCAATTACAAGGATTTGTTTTGGAAAGTTTTCTAGGGGAAATAAATCTCAAAAGATTTGATACGAAACTGTATGATTTATGCTGATTTCTTGCAATCAGAACAACAACCATAAATCCTAAATGATCTCTATAAAAGGAAGGGTTTTCCTCACTTGAAAAATACAAGAAACACACAACTATAAGCATATACAACCTCCTTTGCACTCTTCCTCTTAATCACTTGTTTTACCTAAGTGTTGAGATCAATTTCTGAAAATACAACTTCGTAAAGACCTTCATGTGAGAGCTTTTTCAGAAAACCTAAACCTATTCTCTTGTAACCTAGCCCAATAGTGGTTTCCTTCCTCAACAACTTGAATTTACTAAGCTAGAAGGTTGAGAAGACTTGAACACAATAAGTTTGACTAATAGGTGTTTAGTGAAAGTGTAATTCTATGGTGAACTAGTGGATTAAATAATTGTATTTCCCGTTCTACAATTGGCATCAGAGTTCGATTTCAAAGCTGAGCACTTAACCTTGTTTAAGTAAAGATATGTTATTATGACTAACTGTGGTGATAAAGTTACAGGTGGAAACGTTAACAAGCCTCCCCTGTTTGGTGGAGAAAGAATTAAATACTAAAAATACAAACTTAGAAGCTTATACATCTTTCACGATCTTGAACTCTATGACATAGTCGAAGATGGCTATGAGGATCCAAAAGATGTTGTTGGTGTTGAAATATCCATAAAGGATTTTGACGCTGATCAAAAGAAACAATACAAAATGCATCATAAAGCCAAAACTTTCATGATGAATGCTATCACCTTCAAAGAGTTTGAAAAATGCAACAACAAAGAAACAACTAGGAGTATCTTTGATGCTTTGGTTCTCAACTACGAAGAGAATAAGCAAGTACAAGACGCCAAAGCTAATCTACTCGTCATGAAATATGAACTCTTCCAAATGGAAGAAGATGAAGACTTTGAGACAATGTTTTTTAGCTTCCTGTAACACTCCAATATTTTCATATATATTATATATGTGTCTTTTTAGTAATTGTCATGATTTATTTTTTAATTAATAAATTATTTTATATGTATAGAAATTAAATTAAATTTTATAACCCTATATTTTTACTTGAATAATTATAACATTTATTTTTATTTAATTGTTTTGGCGTGACAATTACATGAGGACGACTTATGACATGATTGTTTCCTAAATGGGCTATTGCATATTTTGTTTATTTGATTAGATTCGATAATCAAGAAATTGATGTGTTGATTTTTTTTTTGTTATGCGTGACCTGCAGTGATATTTTTTGTCTTGCTTGATTTATTTTTAGTTGGTGAAAATATTAGTTGAATTATTTAATTAAATTAGAATTTATATAAATTGTATTGTTTGTAGTATTATTTTGGACCAAATAAGTATTCGGCCTAAGAGATCGTAGCGATATTGAGACCAGGCTCCCATCTATGAGTGTTCTTGCTTGAAAATATTTTTGGTCCATCCATGTTTAGTATAAAAAAAAGTGACTTACCTCATTCCTTTTACTCTCCTTGATGGCAGGATTTTATGACAATTCATGGTGTTGTCTTGACATAATGTGGACTTTATGTCCTTGTCTCAACCAACTAAGAGATGAGATAATGTACATTCCCTCATTCTTAAAACCTTTAATTCATTTTTGAAAGGAATGTTACAAATTTAATTATGGGTCTTATCTTTTTTGTGCAATTAAGGGAGGACAAAAAAAAACTATCCTTCTTTGTTATATCTCAAGCCTCCCTCTCTTAAATCAATATTATAATTTTATTTTAGATCTCTACAAAAAGAATTCTAAGCAATTATTGGTGTCATAACTATTATCAAAAAAAAAATTAAAAGGTAGTCTACACACCTTCCTATTCTATTCCCATACCTATTTTTGCTTTCACCTAAGTTCCCAAATTTTCCATCACAAAGAAAAGAAAGAAAGAAAAAAGATAGAAACATAGTCTCCTTCCTTTTTTTTTTCTCACACCATCATTATCGCCAAGTCGAATTACAATTTTCTTTCTTCTTTTAATACCATCTCAAGTAAAGTTTGGACCTTTGTCTTGTTCTGTGATTCTTGAAGCTTAGAATGTGTTGCTAGGAAGTAAAGCGCCTAAGGTAAGGGCTTTTCCCCATGCAAGGTTATGCTAGATATTAAATTAATAGTTTGTAAGATGTTGATATGATGTCTTAAAAGAAAAATGTTTATTTTATGTTTGTCTTAAAGAATTTAATTATAATGTTTAGTTTTTTTTTAGTAATATGTTTGCCTTGATAAACTTAATTATAAAATTTCAATTTTTATTATTATAACATGAGTAATAAGCTTGTTGTCATATATTTGATGTAAAGTTGCGATTTTTGTATTGTTTATGTGTACTTAATTATAAAGTTATGATTTTTATTATGATCTCATGAGTAATATGTTTGCCTTGATAAACTTAAGTATCAAATTTCAATTTTTATTATTATAACATGAGTAATATGCTTGTTGTCATATATTTGATGTAAAGTTGTGATTTTTGTGTTGTCTAGGTGTGCTTAATTATAAAGTTATGATTTTTATTATGATCTCATGAGTAATATGTTTGTTAGGATTTTTTTAATTTAAAGTGTCGATTTTTGTGCTATTTCATTTCAAAGTTTTGATTTTTATGAATACTATATGAGTCTTGGGGGAATTGATGAAAAGTTTTAATTTTTAATTGTGATAACATGATTAAGTTGATTTTTGTGATGTATTTAGTGGTAAAACTTGATTTGTATGCCTAAATGACTATAATGGGAGAAATTTTATAGTAGAAGAAATAAAGTTTATATTTGTATGTGTTCTTCGTTATTTGAATTTTGATGTCTATCAATAATATGTATATAATCCGATGTTATAGTTTATAAAATGAAAGTTGCGACTCTAAGACATTTATTCACGTGTTTGTGTGTTATATATTTGGGATAGCAAAATTACTGATTCTTGATTGTAAGCATCCATGAGAATAAAACCTTGATGTCATATGTGATTAAAATTTAACCTTGAATATTTTATCTTTGTGGTTGCCTAAGTGACTGGTGATTTGTGTGTTGTACATTGTTCTCTTTGTGATTATCTAAGTGGATGGTGACATGTACCTTTTGAGCATCATTATCATTTCATGACGTATCATATGCATCTTTGTGGACGCCTTAGTGGCTGGTTTAATTTTCCCCATTCATATGGGTGACTTCTGTGTGGATGCCTTAGTGGCTGGTTATATGCGAATCATATACTTTTAGGAGCATGCATAACTTGCATACATTTTATTGTTATTTTTATTTTGATCTGATTATTTGTTCTAAGGAGAGCTGCTACTTGATTTATTTTTTTAACTTTTTGAATTATTAAAAAAACCAATTTCTTTAAATCTTTTATTACGAAAAGATTATATATTCATATTTTATGGCCGTTAACTTACTATTTTGTTTAATTTTTTGGTGGGATGAACTGACCCCTTACACCAATATTTAGGTACTAATGATCTCAAAGAGTTGCATGAATGATGTTTGCTTGATGCACGCGCGTGGGAAAATGGGACTTTTAATTAAAAATAATGTTTTGTATTAATAAAACTGATGTGGTACATTTTAAAGTTTATTACTTTTCATCGTTCACGTTAAATAGAAATGTGGAAGTGAGATTTCTTTCGTTAGAAAATAATTGAATCGTAGTTAATTTTAGTCAACCTTATTTCTCTTGAATTTCACCTAAAGAGAATTTAATTTATTTTAGAGCGTAAATGAACATCAACCTAACAGTTGGAAGATTAAATTTGTAAATAAATAAATAAATAAATAATATTTTAGTAAATTGCATTACGTTCTTTTACAAAAAAAATATATGAAGTCTTTTTCTGGCGTTTCTTTTATTTATTACATGATGAATCACTCCTGAGGAAAAAAAATTATAGTCATTTTTAAAAGAAAACAAATATATTTAAGTAATGTCTTGGATCAAAATCTAGGGCGTTATAGTTCCAAACTCTGGTTTCTGGATTGAAGGTTCTCCAAAAGAGTTACACTACCTCCCACCACGTCAAGAAGATCCTCAAAAGTGTTCCTAGAAAGTGGAGACCAAAGGTAATAGCTATTCAAGAGGCTAAGGATATAAACAAACTGCCTCTGGAAGAGCTAGTGAGTTCACTCAGATCCCATGAGATTGAACTAGTTGAAGATGAGCCCAAAAGGAAGCCAAAGTCCTTGTCCCTCAAATCCCAAGGAAAGAAGATGAATTCTAAGGCACTGCAAGCAACTGAAGATTTATAGGAAAAAGAATTGGAAAATCAGAGTGAAGACTCAGTTGAAGTAGAGTTTTTCTTTATCTCAAGAAAAACCCAGTGCATGTGGAACAACAGAAGGAAATCCTTTCCCAAATGAGATTTCAGACGGTCCCAAAATAACAGAGAAGGGACTGAAAAGTTAGACAAGAAGAAACTCATATGTTATGAATGCAAGGAACTAGGTCATTTCAAATCAGAATGTCCTAAACTTGAGATAGGAAAATCCTAGAGGAAAGACTTCAAGACAAAGAAGAAAGGTTTTATGGCTTCTTGGGATGACTTTGATGAATCATCTGATAAAGATGATAAGCATGCAAACATGGCTCTAATGGCAGATACTCACTCTAACTCTGCAATGAATCTGCTGATAAAGAAATTGAGGTATTATCTGACCTATCTCGTTGTGAACTTATAGATATGTTAAATGAGTTTCTCAATAAAAATCATAAGGTTTCTTCAAAACTTAAGTCTCTCAGAAAAGCTCATGACATCTTAACAAACAAATGTAGTTCCCTTGAAAAGGAGTTTGAAAACCTAAAAAGGGAAAATCTAACTCTGAAAGAAAATGTTTCAAAAACTTCAAACAATAAAGTCTGCAATTTTGTTAAGTATGAAACTGCCTTTCATTAATTTCTTACAAATGGCATAGATATAAGTAAACAAACTTTTATGATCTATAATGTGAGAAGAAACAATAAACGTGTCATAGGCTTTGAAGAACCAAAAGAAAATCCTAGATTTACCGTGCCTGGTACTGTTTGCACATACTGGCAAAAGAAAGGTCACAATAGAATAACTTGTCCCATGTAGAAAACATGAAAAGAAAAGACACCTCTCAGAACTAACAAACCTGGACCCAACCAAATTTGAGTACCTTAGAATAAAATCATCTATCTTGCAGATATCCTTAGCAACAAAGTGAAAACACCAGTGGTGGTACCTGGATAGTGGATGCTCACGACACATGACGGGATAAAATTCTATGATCCAAGACATGACCTTCAAGAATAGAGGATTTGTAGGTTTTGGGGGTGAACAAAAGGGTAAGATCATTGGGTACAACACTATAGTTAATGGTTCTCTTCCCTCTCTTAATAATGTTTTACTTTTAAAAGGACTAATGCATAACCTACTGAGCACAAGTTAATGGTTATGATGTTGTTTTCAATCAAAAGTAATGTAAGGAAATTAGTCAAAGAGATGGATCCATACTATTTATAGGCCAAAGGAAAAACAACATAAACTTATCTCACTTGAATTAAAAAGGAGTGAAGTGTCTTATGTCTGTAAGCGAGGAACAACTTGTTTGGCATAAAAGATTAGGACATGCCAATTTAAGGTTGACCTCAAAATTTAAAAGATTAGATTTAGTCAGACGCTTGCCAAATCTTAAAGTACAAATCAAATGTTCTTTGTGAGGTATGTTAGAAAAGAAAAAAAAACAAAATCCTTTTTCTCTTCTAAAAACATTGTGTCCCATTTTTAGACCACTTGAACTTTTACATCTTGATTTATTTGGCCCGATAACGACTGCTTTTATTAGTGGTAAAAAGTATGGACTCATCATTGTTGATGACTATTCTAGATGGACATGGGTAAAGATTCTAAAACACAAGAACAAGTCACATAAAGTTTTCACTACCTTATGTAATTAAGTGCAAAATCAAAAGGGTTTCTTCATAGCAACGATTTGTAGTGATCATGGAGTAAATTTGAAAATATACTTTTTGAAAACTTATGTGAAGAAAATGATATTTTACATAAATTTTCCTCTCCTAAAACACATCAACAAGATGATGTTGTAGAAAGGAAAAACAGAACTCTTCAAGAGATGACGCGTATCATGATTCACGAAATGAATGTTGCCAAGCACTTTTGGGTAGAAGCAGCGAACACTGCATGTTATTTTCAGAATAGAATCTATATTAGACCTATTATCCATAAGACTCCTTATGAATTGTGGAAAGGAATAAAACCAACATTTCATCACTTTGGTTTTACTCGCTATATTTTGAACACCAAAGAGAAACTTGACAAGTTTGATTCACAATCTCAAAAGGGCATCTTTTTGGGATACTCTGGAAGGTCTAAAGCCTACAGGGTATACAACAAAGAAACACTGATTGTTGAGGAATCAATCCATGTCAAGCTTGATAACAAAAAGCTTGACCATAAAAAGTCAAAGTTAGATGTAGACTTTGTAGATCTATAGATTTCAGAGGAACCAAATATATCAGAGGAATCAACAAAGTCATTCTACAATGAATGAGAAGATATGGCTGACAAATCAAATCAAAAGCATCAGGAATCCAAACCTAGATGGAAATACAAATCCTCTCATCTAGATTCTCTGATCATAAGAAATGCAAATGATCCTTTGAAAATAAGATTCGCTCTCAAGGAAACGTCTATGATTGAACTGCTATTTGAAATTGAACCTAAAACTATAGAAGAAGCCTTATCAGATGATGGATGGATATTTTCTATGCATGAAGAGTTAAATCAATTCAAAAGGAATGACGTACGGGATCTCGTCCCCAAGCCTAAAGAAAAGAAGTCAATAGGAACCAATTGGATTTTCAGAAACAAACTGAATAGAAAAAGTGAAGCGGTTATAAATAAAGCTACACTTGTTACCCAAGGATACAATCAACAGGAAGATATTGGTTACACTGAAACTTTCACCTTTGTGGCAAGGTTATAAACTATCAGAATTTTACTTTCTTTTGTTGTATTTAATAAAATTACTTTATTTCAAATGGATGTGAAAAGTACTTTCTTAAATGGTTACATAAATGAAGAAGTGTATGTTAAACAACCTTCTGGATTTGAGGATAATGAATTTCCATACTATGTTTTCAAACTAAAGAAATCTTTGTACGGTCTAAAACAAGCTCAATGAGCTTGGTATGATAGACTAAGAACCTTTTTATTAAAAAATGATTTTGAAAGAGGCTAGGTTGGCACTACTTTATTTCGGAAATCATCTAAGAATGAACTTCTCATTGTCCAAATATATGTTGATGATATTATTTTTTGGCTCTACTAATGACAAGCTCTACCAAAATTTCTCTAAGCTAATGCAAAATGACTTTGAGATGAGCATGATGGGAAAACTAAAATTCTTTTTTGAAATTCAATTTATCAAAACCTAGAGAGTGTACTCATTCACCAGAGCAAATACACAAGAGAACTACTTAAGAAGTTTAAAATGGATGATTGTAAGTCTATGTCTACACCTATGCATCCAACTTGTTCTCTTGACAAAAATGAGTCAGGTAAAAAGGAATACAGAGTAATGATAAGTTCTCTTCTTTACTTAACTACCTATAGATTTAATATTTTGTTTAGTGTGTGTGCCAAATTTTAGTCTGACCCTAAACAATCCCACTTAACAGTTGTTAAAAAGATATTTAGATATCTAAAAGGCATTACTAACGTTAATTTGTGTTATAAGTCATTCTCTGTGAATAGGTTAGTAGGAGTTTGTGATGCTAATTATGTTGGAGATAAGCTAGAAACGAAGAGCACCAGTGGAAATTGCACATCCCTTGGTCAGAATCAAATCACTTGGTCAAGCAAAAGACAAGGGACTATTGCTTTGTCTACAGCAGAAGCAAAGTATATCTTAGTAGCTAGTTGCAATAGTCAATTATTCTGGATGAAGCATCAACTAGAAGATTTCAAAATTTATGAGAGTAACATTCTTATCTTCTGTGATAATACTTCAGCCATATGTTTAACCAAAAATCTTATTTTACATATAGAAATTAAACATCATTTCATAAGGGATTATGTCCAAGAGGGTATTTTAGACATAAAATTTGTCGACACTAATCATCAGTGGGTTGAAATTTTCACAAAACCCTTTGCTCAGATCAAATTCAGTTTTATAAAGAAACATCTAAATATTTTGCCTCCTTATGCTTTGCGTCTGGTAAAACAGATTGAATAGTTAAATATATGTATGCTCTACCTCTAATGACATTGAATTTACTTATGTCTCTGGTAAATCATTAATCTCGAATATGGACAATTTCCTTCTCGTAAGTGTGATACTCTAACAAGTGTTCTCACGTTTGCGTACTAGTAATAGTGCTAGAAACTCAACCGTTTATTATTTTTTGCTCTTAAAATCATTACTCACAATCACTCACAACTCTCACACTTTTTTTTCTTTGCAAACCGTTAAACTTCTCCATTCTCCCTGAATCCCTCCTGCTTCAATGGCTTCGAGTTACTCCTCAATCCTCTTAACTAAAAACGTCTCATATACTCCTACGCTACAATGCAATTTGGATCAATTAGAGATTCTTCACGAATTAAAGGTTGATGTAACGCCCCAGATTTTGAATCAAAAAAATTACTTAAAATCCTTATTGCTTAGAAAAATTTACGACAATTTTTTTAATGTAAGAATACCTAACATTTATTCATTTAAATAATTAGTAACAACCACATTTATTTAATATTATTAAGAAAATGTTTATTCAAAGCTAAAACAAAGTAAAAGCAATTATTCCTAACGGAAGGGAACCCACTTTTGTATTTCTAGAATTCTAGAGCATTTTAAAAGATTAAAAATAAACTTAGAAATATCGCGGCTATTCTATTATTACAAAATTATCTTGAAAAACCCATTTTTACCCTATGTTCGCCGCACATCAATACTCATCAACTACTCTTGAATCTCTTCAAACTCATTAGTAGCTAAAATGTTGTTGTAAGGGTCAGTTTTTTTCCATCATCCACATCAAACCAATGCTTAACATATGGAAAAATGACACAAAACATATAAATGTAAAACTTCCAATTTAAAAAAAAAATGCAAACTGGTAAATCATATAACACTAACATAAGCACTTATGCGTAATGCATGCTTCTAAAACTATGTGATCCGGATATAAACCTGCCACTAAGGCAACTTCCACACAAAAAAATCCCCATACCAATGGGGAAAGTAAACCTGCCACTAAGGAAACTTTCACACAGAAAAATCCTCCATACCAACGGGGAAAGTAAACCTGCCACTAAGGCAACTCCCACGATGCATATGCCATGACACGACGATATATTATAAAAAAACTATATTCCCACACAGCCCACTAAGAATCATGTCATATGCATTCAAAAAATCACTTTTTAAAATCATCATCTTATTCACATATCACAAAGATCATATACCACATATCCTTATCATGAGAATCATATATTCATAGACAAAAGATCATAAAAATTATAACTTTCACCACATACACATAAAAATCGGAATTGATTTCATATACTCCATAAAAATTAAAACTTTAACATATAAAACAAGAAAGTTCAAACGCCAACTCATATACATCATCAAAGTTAAAACTTTATCACATATAAGATAAAAATTCAAACTTTATTTCATATTCATCATAAAAACTAAAACTTTATCACATATAACATAAAAATTCAAAATTTATTTCATATTCATCTTAAAAATTAAAACTTTATCACATATAACATAAAAGTTCATATTTTACTTCATATTCATCATAAAAAATTAAGACTTTATCATATATATCATAAAAATTCATACTTTATTTCTTAAAAATTGTATATTACATATCGAACTCAACGTAAAGGATTGGGGTTTTAATATTTTAATCCATTAGTCTACATTTATTCTTTTTAAAAGGCAAGCAATCATAAATATTAATTTCATGCCATCCAACCAAAGGTCTAACTATAATTTGTGTGGGGAAAATCCCCTACCTTGGCCGCTTTTCTTCCTAGTACAAAGCTCTAAGCCCCACGAAGTTGTTCATAAGGAAAAAGAAGTTCCAAGCTTTTGATGCACGAAGAAGAGGAGGTGTAAAAGTGATGGTGGCTAGGGTTTCGATATTCCTTTCTGTTTACAATATCTTGTCTGTAAAGAGCTTGTGAATTAGGGTTGGTGATAGTGGCTAGAGTTTCGGTATTCCTTTCGATTTACAGAATCTTGTCTGTAAAGGGTTTGTGAGTTAGGGTTTTTTTTCCTGCTTATTATTACTGAGTATGGAAATATTGTGGACTTTAGGGAAAATTTAAAGTGGAGATTATTGGGTAGATAGTGTTGGGCCTGAATGAAGAATAAGAGGGATAAAATATTATTATTTTTTTGTTAAGCTTGATCACAAAAAAACCAAGCCACAAACCCCTAGCCCAAATTTCTACTTATGGGTTGGGTCACACCAAGCCACACCCTTAGCCTAAATTCTTTTTGCACTAAAGATAAAATATATATATATATATAACTCCTCCATTGATTAAATAATTCTTACTAACAATTTTATCAACTACAATAAGTCGAACAAGGCAACTAATTATCACACTTAAATTAATATTGAAAAAATTATTTATAGGTCCTAATTATTTTAAATAATAAATTTAGAGAATGTTACAGTTGACTTCTCAAACCTAGTTGTGAATAAGTTTGATTTCATTGAGTACATTACCAAAGTAGGTTGGTTTGAATATTTCAACGTAGAACAAGAAGTCGCTTTGGACAAGTTTTGGAGGTTTGCTGATGCAAACTCAAACGACAAGGTATCAAGAACCGTGTTGGGTCTCCCTATCAAGATCACTTAGTAATCCATTGATGCCATCACCAAATTCCCAGATGAAGGCATGCCACATGAAAATGGGTATGAGTCAAGGGTTGGCTCATTCAAAATCAACATAGAGCTGTTCGAAAACCCTAAGGTCAACTTTAAGTATGTACACCGTAAACCCAAGTACATAGTTCTGTTCAAAATTATGATTGGGTGTGTGGTGCCCAAAAGTGGGTTGATGGACCACGTTAGCAAAGACCACAAGGGTCTAATGTGGAACATCTCTAAAAGGATCAGGACGAACCTTCCCCACATTATCTTGGAACACATGAGATCCTACATCATCAACTCTAGGATAAAGTAGATCAAGTTTATCCCCTACCCTAGACTGATAACTGTAGTACTCATGCGTACTCCTTTTATTCAGGCTCTAGAGGAAGTTGGAGGATATGTTCAAGAGAAACACTTGGTCTCTTCATCTGCTCTGCCATTCAACATCTCCAACCTCATCAAGATGAGACTAGTATCTCCCAAGCACTATTCGACCTAATGGTGACGCCAAATGGTCAACAAGTCAATCCAATAGCTCTCAAACTGCTCCCTCTGAGGTTGATGACTCATTTTCTCCCATATTTGCAGAAGATAACAAGGAAGTTATTTTGAAATATCTACGGATGTGTCAATCTGGTCAGCCTATGGCTCCAGTTTGTCTACCTCTACCTCAGGCTGCACAAGTGTTTGAGAAGAAAAGGAAATGAGTTTTCTAGACTCTAAGCATTGAAGAAGATGAGGAAGAAGCACCGAACACCGATGAAGACACGACAACCCCCTTCATAGGAAGAAATAGAAGGTACAACCAAATTCTGAGCAAATTATTCCTATCATCCATCCTAAACCTGAACCAACACCTTCCATACCCTCTCCCCCAACTGATGAGGACCTAAAATGAGCTAATCAGGAGGGGGAAAAAAAGAATATTTCAAGTCAAGACTTTATAACAACTTTTAGTTTTATTTGTGTTTAATTTGAATTGTAATAATTTTAGTTATGTGGTGTAAGCCCAATATGGGTCTAGAGAATTGGCTTTTGGACCATTTTAGGAATAGGGTAAATGCTTCTTTAAATACATTGTAAGAGTCTCGTTTTTAATAAATTTGAAATGAATTAGAATTTCTCTAATGAGAATAATGAGTGAGCTAGATCTTCTCTTTGAGTTCTTGGATTAGAACTTGCTTGAATCTCATGAATGACATCCTTACCATTGTGGCGGTTCCTTATTGACTTATCAACATTCTAGGTTGTTGAGCCTTCTTCTCAATATTCTCCATCTAGGTTGTTGAGCCTTCTTCTCAATCGTGGCTGCCTTCCTCAACATTCTAGGTTGTTGAACACAGTTAGTTTGACTAGTAGGTATTAAGTGAAAGTGTAATTATGTGGTGAACCAAGATAAATCGTTTGTGTTATTATGTTTTTTTTTTTCATCTAGCTTTCTCTCTATCCCTGTTATTTTAATTTAAGTTCTTTACTATTCAACTTTATCTTACTTAAACTGTTTATAATCATAAGTTGAATGATTTGATAAAAAAAAAACATATATTTTTGGTTAAGCAACTAAAATAATTTTCAAAAATGGAAAAACACAATTTAAATCCCACTTTTCTTGTGTTTTCCTGCACCTTCAATCTCTATACCAAAGTGGTACATCCTTAAATACTCATGAATGAACGTTTTATTATCTTCCTCATAAATTGACGCGTACAAATCTCCAACCAATAATGGAATGTCTTAAGATCCACTAGACTTTATTGAAGTCTTTTGACTTCAGTGCTTAGTTTTATGTTGTCCTTGGCGGCAATGATCCTCATTTTGACGACATGTTGGATGTTGAACACTAGTGCAGAAGAGGATACCACGTGCTAATCTTGAACCACTCCTCCTACTTCCTCTAGAGCCTTAATGAGAGGAGTCCTCATTAGCACATATGTGATGAGTCTTGAGTAAGGAATAGTCTTGATCTTGCCTGATCAGGAGTTGATGACGATCTTCTTGGAGATGTTCCACATTAATCCTTTGTGGTATTTGAAGGTGCTAGAAAACACAAGAAATAGGGGATTTGAATTGTGTTTTGAAATTTCTGAAAAATACTTCGATTGCTTAACAAAAATTTATTCTTTATCACATCATTCAACTTACTACTTTAAAATAGGTTTAATAAAATAAAGTTGAATCATAAAGAACTTAGACTAGAGTAATAGAGAGAAAGAGAGAAAGAACACAAGGATTTTTATACTAGTTCACAACAGAATATGGCTACATCTAGACCTCCCTTTATAGAGATATTTTGCCTCAGTATTGTCGAGGACTCAATCCATTATTTCAACAATAGCATACAAGTACTGTTTACTCTACCTCTTTAGGCTTTGAGTATTCTTCTCTAGCCTCTCCAAGCTAGGCTGTCACCATTATAACCTTTCTTCAACTTTATGACAGCTTGCCGTCGAGGTTCATAAGTATTGTTATACCTCTTCACGTACCTCTTATGGACGAAAATGTTGTTGCCACTATTGGGCTGATTTACATCAATTCTAGTTTGTGTCTGAATTGACACAAAGTTTGTTTCTAGGATTCTAACTCTTATTGAGATAATATTACATTAGAAATCCTATATCAATTCAAGTGTATCAATTCTAATAGCTATTTAATAGCTACCTATTGAGAGGAATTTTTACTCATTTTTTTATATGTTCTTGGCTTTTACATAAATTTTTCTTAACATGTTGCCTTTTTCATTTTTCTCTACATATTGATTGATTGATCAGTTTCTTCTAAAATATTGAGAAGAAGTGTCTATTGAGAATGTTACCGTTGGAGATCTTAAATCAGCATATAAGGCACTTCAAATTTTAAGACACATATATCTTCATAATTGATTTCGCATATCTTCAATTAAGTAGACGGATCTCAGAGGATGTAACAATCAGAGGATGTCATGCACTTCTTTAGTTAGAGGATAAGTCCATGTCCATTATGATGAGCAAATGACATTGGAGCTTAGACTTCTTATCAGAGTGTTGACTTTATAGAACATTAGTTTTATCAGAGTGTAAACTTTCTATCAAAGCATTGACTTTGTATCAAAGCCAAACAAACAAGTGCTTGTCACACTTAACAGACCAAGATACACAAAGGCAGACAATCATATGCTTGAAATACTTGTCAGGGGAAGAAGATCATATGCTTGGCACAGTTATCAAAGCCATACTAGTTAGAGCATTACTTGCAACAACAGAATCACCAGAGGTGCATTTCAGAGCACGTTCATCAGAGTAAAAAAAATATTAAAAGAATGCTCCCCCTGAATGTAGTACTCAATTTTTTTTTTTTTTGACTTAATAATCTTTTGATCTTTTAAAAGAAAACTTATAAATCAATATTCTGGAACTCCCCTTGAATATGATAAACAGGTTCTTTAAAGGGTCAAAACGAGTTATTGGAAGAAGACTAAGAGTTTTGGACAAAAAAGAAGATAATAAAATATTTTTAAAGAAGGAAAAAGTAAACAACAAAAAATTAAAAATAAAAGTTAACGTCAGAAGATAAGAAAAGAGACAGACATGTTGGGAAAAACGAGGGCACAAAGAAAAAACAGAGGAAATCGAGAAAGATAGAAATAGAGGATAAAACAGGAAAATATTTATTCAATTCATAATTCATATTACACTTGTAACGAAAACAAATTACATTACAACTGCAATACTTATTACAAAAGGGAGTAAAAGTGGAAAATAAAATCCTAAGGTCTTTCTAAGGCTATCTAAACCAGATCCATTAACTTATATTACATATTAGGTTTGAATCACCAATTCCTAATACATAAATAAACTAAGTCTCTTTATTTACATCTTCTTCAGTCAATGTCTTCCTTCTTTGAACTTTCATCTGATACAGTGATGAAGAAGTTTTCATATTCAGGAGCCTACCTTCTACCTTACCAGACTTAACTAAGGAAAAGGAGATGATTTAGTCTTCCTTTTTCTCTAATTATCTTTGACTTGTTTGATAGGACTTTCTCTAAATATTGAATTGGAGATATAATCTTCCAAAAATAAATATTTGATAGGATTGTAGGTGCTTTAACTCTTCTTCATTAACACATTCAGCTGATCAAGGTGAATCTCCTTGTATAACCCATCTTGTTGATAGTAGTTCATGGATATAACGATTTCAAGATTTTTGAACATTTTAGCACTGAAGTTGATCAATTCATATTAAGAAAATCTTAAGTCTTTCTAAGAGTATAATGTAAGAATAAGATCATTTAGGAAGATGATGACTTAATGAATGATGAGATATAGAACTGGTTTTTTCTAGAGGGTTTCAGGTTTAAAACGTTTTGGATGAAAAGGGATTTAGGTTGGGAGATAAAAGTTTTTAAAGAAAAAGATGATTTTTGAAAAACACTAGAAAAGAAAGAAGGTTAAATAAGCACAAAAAAGATATCAAAACACATGCCATACGACCAAGGACATGACAACATGGACCATGACAAAAAAGACTACACAGACACACGATAAGACAAAAAAGGAAACACAAACATGCACACACAAAAATCAAGTAAGATAAACAAGTACACACAGAATAATGAAATAAATTACAGAGTACCTGACCGATGACAAACGATGGTGATTTAGGAAATTTGTCCTTATGTCTTACCATAGTTTGTCAGACTTTTCCTTCACATGATCTTTTAACCAGATGCAGAGTAAGCTTGGTTCTGATCATTCTTTCTTCTAAATTAGTAAATATAGTCCTATGTTCTAAAGCTTTAATTTCGTATATGTGAGTCCTAGATGATGTTTCAAGTACACTATAAACCAAAGGCGGAGATCTTCTCCTTGAGCAGACAGATGAATGGCTTCAGACCTTGTAGTTACAGGATTGCCAAAGCGGCTCCTTTTAGGTTCTGATATGTCCATGAGTTTGACCAAATGATGAGATATTTAAACTCATTTGTTACATAAACTTCTCTAGTGGTGAGATCAGAAGATGATTTTCCCTAAAAAAGTGTTGGTTCTTTATTTGTAGTTCATTCTTCTTTGAGGATAATTTTGACATTGTGCTCTTTATTTGCTTCTTCCTAGAGGATGATGACAGATGATTGATTTTGTTTGATCTAACCTTTTTAAGCATTGTTGGATTTTTACTTGATTTTAACCAAGGATGCTTGAATGTATCCTTCAACCTATGGTATGTTGCAAAACTTCAACTTGTTGCCATTTAACCTTCCAAAATCATGGTGTTGAGTGAGAGGTTGCATTACTGATAATTTCTTCTAAAGGATTATGTGCACATTTGAACATATATCATAGATCATTGAAGTTTTAGACAACTTCTTCCTGTTTCGGTTAGTTTCATTATTGAAATGCATTATAATGTTTCCATTACATTGCACTAACAATTGTGTTGTATCAACTAATACTTCTTTTTATCAAAAGATAAATTTTAGTATTAGCATATTGACTCGTCTCACTAATTAACTCACAGTGCCTTATAGAAGCATAAGAGTTTTGTCAAGTTTGTCATTGAAGAGCTTCAAGCGCTAAAACCAAAAAACAAAATAGAATTGATAAGAATTTTCAAAACATATATAAGTAGATCTTGGAAAAAGAGAACAAATAAGAGTTTCAATCTACTGTTAAAAGCTAACCACATGATGAAGTATTTTCTTAGATAATTTTAAGTTAAGATAATATCTCTCATATAGATATGACTTTGAGATGTTTGCTTTGTTTCAAAGGACATGGTAAAAATCCTTTTTAATGTATATTATTCTCTTTGAGTATTTATTTATCTCAATTTAGAGATCTTATTTACTACTCAAAATTTCATTAGAGAGTGATTAAATAAGAGCAAGCTTTAACATAGATACTCACATTTTTTTTTTTAAAAGAAATGACTTTTTCAAGAAAAGATATTGATAAGGAGATGAAATTCACATTTGATAAATAGATGTTCTATAAAAGCGTTTGATCTATTTTTCATATGGTAATTATAAACTTTAAGAAACAGTTTTTGTCAATCCAGATTTTGAAAGAAACATTGAAAAACAGACGTTTAAAGAAAAATAAGATTGATCCAAAACTATAGACTAATTCAGAGCATTTCACTAGTATTTTCAACACTAAAGAATCCTTACTTTTACATGGTAAAATGTTCAATCAAGAGACTGAGCTCTGATACCAATTGAAGGTGCTGGAAAACACAATAAATGAGGGGTTTGAATTGTGTTTTGACATTTCTAAAAAATACTTCAACTACTTAACAAAAATTTAGTTCTTTATCAAATCATGCAACTTACTACAATAACACAAGTTTAGTAAAATAAAGTTGAATCATAAAGAACTTAGATTAGAGTAATAGAGAGAGAGAAGGAACACAAGGATGTTTATACTAGTTCACAACTGGCTGTTGCTATATTTAGTCCTCCCCTTACAGAGCGATTTTTCCCCAGTACAGTCGAGGACATAATCCACTATTTCAATAATAACATACAAGTATTGTTTACTCCGCCCTTTTAGGCTTTGAGTATTCTTTTCTAGCCTCTCCTGGCTGTCACCATTAGAACTGTTCTTCAACTTTCTATCAATCTACCGTTGAGGTTCATAAGTAGTGTTATACCTCTTCAAGTACCTCTTATGGACGAAAAAGTTGTTGTCACTATCGGGCTGATTTACATCAATTCCAATTTGTGTCTGAATTGACACAAAGTTTGTTTATAGGATTCTAACTCTTATTGAGAGAATATTACATTAGAAATCCTATATCAATTTAAGTGTATCAAACAATATGATTAATTTACATCAATTCTAATAGTTCTCTATTGAGAGGATTTTTCATTCATTCTTTTCTTTTGATGTGTTCTAAGCTTTTACAAAATTTCTTCTTAACACATTGCGTTTTTCATTTTTCTCACCATATTGATTGATTGATCGATTTCTTCTTAAATACTGAGAAGAAGTGATCGTTGAGAATGTTATCGTTGGAGATCTTAAATTAGCATTTAAGGCAAGTCAATGTTTAAGACATCCATATATATCTTCATAATTGATTATGCGTATCTTCAATTAAAAAGACGAATCTCAGAGGATGTCACTATTAGATGATGTCAATATCATAGGATATCATGAACTTCTTCAGCCAGAGGATAAGTCCATTATGATGAGCAGAGGACATTGGAGCGTAGATGTCTTATTAGACAGTTGAATTTATCAAAGTGTAAACTTTCTATTAAAGAATTGACTTTTAATCAGGGCATTGAATTTTTATTCGAGAGTTCACTTTTTATCAGAGCCAGACAATCAAGTGTTTGTCATACTTATCAAAGCCAGATGATCAAATGCGTGTCCCATTTATCAAAGCCAAAATTATCAGATCAATGCTTGGAAAAACGAAATCACTAGAGGTGCGATTGAGAACGCGTTCAATAGGGTCAAATACAACTTCAACAGCTTATTTAGAGTCACTATGAACTTGTTTAATATATTCTTTTTTCCTTGTTTATCAAAATGATCTAGCTTGTACCAGAACTTTAACTTTATTAGAGGCTTTACTTTGAGCTTTCTTATTTTGATCTTTTAGTTAGAGGCTCAAGATGGTTTTTAGTCAGAGACAATTAGTCATTGTAGCGCTCTTTTCTTTTGTCTTTAGAGGAACAATCATTGACTTGTATTTCTTTTGTCTTTTACCACTTTGACTCGAATTGTAGATCGAGTGATGCATATTGCAATACTTCTTATCTCTATATTATAACTTGCTCTTTTAGTAAACATAATTACTTATTTATTAGGTGATAATGTTCATTGTATTAGAAACACTCATATTATTATCAATAACTTACTCACAAACGATGCTACCTTAAAATGGGTAGTCATTAATATAAAATTTGTCTCTAACTTAATGTTCATACTTAGCATATACAATTAAGGGATAATTGTTCTTTTTTGGTTTGTTTTTGTTATCATCAAAACATCAACTAGAGTATTGTAGCTAAAACCTCTTTTGCACAAACAAATTGGTTAAACATATAGTCAACATATTATCACAGCAGATAGGAATATTACTCTCATTAATTTTGAATTCTTCTAGTCGATGTTTCATCCACAACAATTGAGTGCTATAGTTAGCTGCATAAATATATTCGGCTTCAGCTATAGATAGAGCAATGGTTCTTTGTCTTTTGCTTGACCAGAAGATCAAATTTTCATCAAGGAATGTATAGCTATCATCGGTGATTTCCCTTTCTAATTTATCTCCAACATAGTCAGCATCACATAAACCTATTAACCTATACTCAAAGGATGACATATAACACATACCAAAATTAGTAGTTCCCTTCAGATATCTAAAGATCATTTTAACAGAAAGCAAATGCAATTCTTTATGGTCAGACTGAAATCTTGCATACATACACACTAAACAGAATGTTAGGTTTAGATGCAGTTAATTAGAGAAGAGAGCCGATCATTCCTCTGTATACCTTTTTATCCACATTTATACCTAGTTCATCCTTATCAAGAGAGCATGTGGAATGCATAGGTATAAGCATGAGTTTGCATTCATCCATCTTAAATTTATTAAAAGAAAATCTTGTATATTTGGTTTAATGAATGAATACTCATCTCAAATTCATTATGCATTAACTTAGAAAACTTTTGACAAAGCTGCAAAGTAGAACCATATATTATATCATCAACATACACTTGGACAATGAGAAGGTCATTTGTAGATGATTTTCTTAATAAAGTAGTGTCAACCTGACCTCTTTCAAAATTATTTTTTAATAAAATGCTGCTTAGTTTGTCATACCAAGCTCTTGGAGCCTATTTCAAACCATACAAAGATTTCTTTAGTTTTAAAACATGTTATGGAAATTCATTATCCTCAAATCCCAAAGGTTGTTTAACACACACTTCTTCATTTATATAACCATTCAAGAATGCACTTTTAACGTCCATTTGATAAAAATTATTGTTATTAAAAGCTGCATATGAAAGTAAAAACATGATTGCTTCTAACCTTGCCACATGGGCAAAAGTTTCAATATCATCAATACCTTCGTGATGACTATAGCCTTGAGCTACAAGTCTAGATTTATTTCTTACCACTTCAAGGTAAAAGATCCCGTACATCATCTCTTTTGAATTAATTTAGTTATTCTTGCATGGTTATAATCCATCCATCATCTGATCTTTGTCTATTGTTGCTTGCACGGTTTTAGAAAAAAGTCTGAACATTCATGTTTCTTTAAAAGCAGACCTGGTCTTCATAGGATCACTTATATTTCCTATGATCAAAGAGTCTGGATATGATGATTTGTATTTCCATCGAAGTTTAGGTTCCTAATGTCTGGGACTTGTAGATGGTTCGTCATTGCTTGTCATTTTATTGTCAAGTACATCTTCTGATTCTTTCGAAGGAGACTTTGTTGCTTCCTTTGATTTATCTAGTTCCTCTGTTATCTATAAACATGCAAAATATTCATCGAGATTTGACTTTTTAAGGTCAATCTTTTTGTCATCAAACTTGACATGGATTGATTCCTCAATAATCAGTGTCTCTTTTTTGTATACTCTATATGATTTTGAACTTTGAAAGTATCCCAAAAAAAAAGGTGCACTTTTGAGATCGTGAATCAAACTTGTCAAGATTCTCTTTGGTGCTCAAAATATAACATATGCAACCAAATATGAAAATAAGTAATGTTGGGTTTTATTCCTTTCCATAGTTCATAAGGTGTCTTATTAAGAATAGATCTTATATAGATTCTATTCTGAATATAACATGCAGTGTTCATTGGCTCTGCCCAAAAGTGTTTGGCAACATTCATTTCAAGAATCATGATGCATGCCATTTCCTGAAGAGGTCCATTTTTCCTTTCTACAACACCATTTTGTTGGGGTGTTCTAGGAGAGGAAAAATTGTGTAGAATTTCATTCTTTTAATAGAATTTTTCAAAAGGTTTATTTTCAAATTCACCATCATGATCACTACGAATTGTTGTAATACAAAAACCTTTTTCATTTTGCACTTGTTTGCAGAAAGTTGTGAAAACTTTATGTGACCCATCGTTGTTTTTAAGGAAGTTTACCCATGTACACCTGGAAAAGTCATTAACAATAACGAGTCCATACATTTTACCACTAATAGAAGTGGTCCTTACTAGACCAAATAAATCAAGGTGTAAAAGTTGAAGTGGTTTAGAAGTGGAAACAACATTCTTTGAAGCAAATGATGATTTTGTCTGTTTCCTTTTCTGACATGTCTCACAAGTAACATTTGACTCACATCTTAGATTTGGCAAGCCTCTGACTAGGTTAATTCTTTTCAACTTTGAGATTAATTTCAAGTTAGCATGTCCCAACCATTTGTCCAAACTAGTGGTTCTTCATTCACTAACATGAGACACTTTACTTCTTATTTTTCTAAATCTGTTAAATTTATTTTGTTAATATCATTTTTCCTCTGACTAGTAAAAAGTATAGATGTATTTGTTTGACTAATCGCCTTACATAATTTTTGATTGAAGATAATATCATAACCACTGTCACTTAATTGACTTATGCTCAATACGTTATGCATTAGTCCTTTTACTAGTAGAACATTTTTAATAGAAGGAAGAGAACCATTACCTACAATGCCACACCCTATGATCTTACCCTTATGTTTCCCTCCAAATCCCACAAATCCTCTTTCCTTGAAGGTCAGGTTTTGGAACACAAACTTTTCTCCCATTATGTGTCGTGAGCAACCACTGTCCAGGTACCATGACTGGTGATTCGACTTTGTTGCTAAGGATATCTGCAAGATAGATTATTTTGTTCTTTGGTACCCAAATTTGATTGGGTCTTAGTTTGTTAGTTCTAAAAAGGTGTCTTATCTTTCAATGTTTTCAACGAACTCTCACACAAGAATGTTTACACCAATTGCTCTCAGAATGTGTTTTAGGTTTCTTAGCACTTAGAGCTAATACAAGAGTTTTTTCACGAGCTTGTATCTAACACAACCACAAAATTTCTTTTTGTTTTTGTGTTGTCTTACATTCTTTCAGTGACGATCACAAATCCTTTTATAGATAAGCCTTTAGTCCATTAGGGTTTCTAATTGTTGTTGTGATCGCATGAAATCAACATGTGAAATAATAACTCGTATCAAATTTTCAGAGATATTGAATCAGCATTAAAATCTTATCCAAATTCGTCTTCATAATTGATTCAACGTATCTTGATAGAAATGGCAGGATGACCAGAAGACGTCATGCCCATCTTCTAATAGAGGATAAGTATACTATGATGAGCAGATAATGTTCGAATGTTATTTTTATCAGAGTGTTGATTTTATAGAATGGTTGACTTTATCAGATGATTGACTTGTATACCAAGATTATCATACGCAAATTCATCAAAGTAAGCTTGTATTAACAACTTCAGCAGAGGTGCTTTGAGAGCGCGTTTGCCATAGTCAATTATATCTTAACAGATATTTCAGAGCATTCCATTCATTTCCTTGCTTAGCTTATCTTTTCATTAGAGGATGCAACATAAAGACTTTAAATTTCACGACAAGGGTCTGCACACTTAAATAAATTTATTAGCATAATAAATTGTTCCTACAAATTGATTTTTGTTATCATCGATACAATTAAGGGTCATTATTCTTCAAACCAACTTGGTTCTAACAAAAGTATTCTTATATCCTTTTCTTTAGACTTTGAGTATTCTTAAAGCTTTTCCAAGCTACATATTGTTTCCTTGTCTCTCCAGACATTAATTATTATCAAACATCTCCAGGCCCTCTGTACTATGATGCCTCAGCACTTAACATAAAACCAGAAGTTCAATTTCCCGATTCCTTAAAACTATTGGCTTCATCAGTCTCTTGAGTTAAGCATACCTTACTCTGCCTCTTCATGGTACTTAATCTTCAAGGCTTCTTCAAACCTACTAGAATTAAGGGTTCTGTATTTCCTCAAAAATCTTAACATCACTCGACTCTTGAGTTAAGTTATAGTGCCTCTCCAGACTAAGTATTCTTCTGACAACATCTTCATGATATACCCACTAGAGACCTTATAGTCTTCCTAATACTCCTAAAAAACCTTTTGATTGTTGAGGAGTCAAATGTTTAACTATATCTTCATACTGAGTATTTCATAGTTTTTTTTACAAGTGTACCACATCGTTCAAGTAATAATAGTGATAAGAAATATCGTCTCCACAGGGATTGTTTTTAATTTAAGGTTAAATTCTAGTTTTAATCCCCCTATTTTTACCAATTCACGAAATGGGTCCCCCTATTTAAAACGTTGACAATTTTGGTCATTCATTTTAATTTTTTAATTAAAAAATAGATATGTGAAATGCTTTAAATAATGTGGCATATGATACGATATAAAATGATTAGAACTCATGAAATTGCAATAAAACCCTCTAAAAACTTAACTTTTAACTTTAGAAATTTTTTATTTTTGTAATTTAATCAATGGTATATGAATAATTAATACATCTAGATGATTCTATATCATGAAATCGTATGCCACTAGAGCTGTCAATAAAGCCCCAAAGTCCAAAACCCCCTCTCAAAAATTTCCTACTAAGCCCCTACTGAAATAATTTTTTTAAAGTCCCGGGCCATTATTTTTTGTGCGCATAAGTGAGGGGCTCATAGACCCAATGTTTTGTTAATTGAGATATTTTTTTTGAAATTTTTGTTTCTTGAAAAATTGTGAGCATAATAAAAAAATTATTTTTCTTGAAAAAATCAATTTTTTTAATCAAAAAATTTTCGAGAAAAAAATAAAAAAAAATGGTAAATCTTTTTTTATCAGAAAAAATTTGAAAATTTTTATCGGAAAATTTAGAAAAAAAAAATATAAAAAATTTTATTTCTAGGAAAAAAATCAAAAAATAATTTTCAATTTCTTTTTCAAAAAAGTATCGATTTTTTTTTGAAAAAGTGGGCCATATGCCCCACTAATCCCAAATTTTTTTTGGGACTTTTTGATTTTTGGGGCCTTTTAAATTAAGAAATTCTTTTGCCCTTCCAACATGTGGGTTGAGGCCAATAATTAGTAGGCTTGTGAAATTGACAGCTTTATATGCCATATCATTTAAAAATATGTCAAATCATAATTTCTTAGTTCAAAAATATGAGGAAGAGACCAAAACTGTTGACTTTTAAAACAGGATGACCAATTCCATGAATTGGTGAAAATAGAGGATTAAAACTACAATTAAGCCTTAATTTAAATACGCAACAAAGTTAATAGCACTAAGGTGAGTGAAATATTTAATAATTGGTTGTTTGAGTAAAAACAAGTTAAAGTTTATGAGAAATAATTATTAGGATTTCGAGTCACCCCCTCTTCACTATGTAATTATTAAATCACTATTTTAACAATCAAATCATTATAGTTACGTCAAATTAGCATATTAGATTAAAATCACTTATTTGCCTCAAAATCCACTTTTAATAACAATGAATCCTAATCCTTTAGATGATCTAGTTTGTTACTCAAAACATGAAATTTCGCCAATTTATCATACACATGTTAATACTCTATATTCCTATAGCATATATTGAAACATTAGCATCAATTTTAAGTCAAGTTGTTACTACCTATTTTCCAATAGTGAAATAATTCTTAAATTCGCTCCGATAATGGTCAATCAACAAAAAGAGTTAAGAACAAGAATTAATGAATAAAAATAACATCTTCAATCAACTCCATAAATACTAATGAGGATTCAATACTGCATAGATTCAAACAGGATCATCAACATCCTAATCAAAAGGAAAATGAGTTTATGATTAAGAACATAGTAACAATGAAGAAGATGAAATTACACATAAGAACAATGGAATGAATGTTTCACTTCTTGTCTACAAGAGTGGAATCTTCAAGTTCATAGCCTCCAAAACATACACACAATGATCTCCAACGCCCTCTAGGTCAGAATCCTTCCAAAATATGAAAATAGGGCCTATAAATGTGTGTCATAGCATTGATAGAAAGTCTAGGCGCAATTTCGCTGATTTGGAGCGCAATGCACTGATCTGGGGTCCAATGCGCTGGTTTGGACAGAAATAAGTGACACGGAAAGCATTGGAGCACAATGCGTTGATTATGGGCGCAGTTGCGTTGCGGTTATGTTCTAACACTTTTTTTTTTCCCAAACTATTCTCCTTCATATTTGACTTGCATTTTTCATCCTTTTACAGTCCTAATTGGGTTTTGGTATCTTCATGAAAGATGTAGCTATGAATTTTAGATTTCATTTGAAATTTATTTGGCTCCATTTGGACATTCACAACTCCAGATATTATTAAAATACCGCACAAGGCTAACGTTGCTTTTTCACCAAAACTCAGCATTGTGCTAAACCAATGAAACAATACAAAACTACACAAAAATGCTAGTAAATCAAGAAAATGAAAGCATGAACATCTTATTTAATCGAATGACCATTTATTCAAAATAACTCTAAAACTAACATTAAATTGAAATAAACAAACTAAACAATTGACTCAAAATACTCTAAAAAATTGCATTTGATGAGGAGTCATCGGTATTCTCATTACCTCTACAGGTTATCCACTAGAGACCTTATAATCTTCTCAACAATTCTGGCAAGACCTTTGTGTTGTTGAGGACCAAATATTTACCTGTATATTCTGAGTTACCTTTTTCAAAGGTGGTTGCCATTATCAGACTCATTATAAAAGATTGAATTTGTGTCAGTTGTGAACACAAAGTTATTTTAGGATTCAACTCTCAAGTGGGGGGATTTTAAAATAAAAATCCTATATCAAACCAAGTTATAAAATTCGTTTTTAAAAAGGATATAAACATAATATCTTGGTCGATTTACAAAAAGAAAATGACTTTCAATGGTAGAGCATTTATAATCTAATTATTTTCTTGTTCAGGGATTTTTTTTTTTAGAATATACTATATTCAATTGAACTCTGTCTTTTTCTCTCTTCCATGGATGTTTAATTTGAACCATCTTATGGGGACATGGTTGTTGTGATCATCATTGTCACTTTCTTCAGTTTCGTAAGTACTCCTAAAGATATAGCAGTTGAAAAAAGAGTTGTTGCAATGTGCTGAAAGTTGTTGCAACCGTACATGTAGTTGTTCGACCTTACACACTTTACTATATAGTTTTGATGGCTATCTTGTACTTCATACAGTATTTAACTTATTGCTTTGATCTAAGTGCTACTTTGTTTCATCGTCTTGACTTTGAGGCAATGTTAGTACCTCACCAGAGGAAATGTCATTACAAATGAGACTTTGCGTTGCATTTGATGAGCTTCGTACTAGACAATTAAGATACTGTCTTCCAAAGGAAAAACATGTTATTGGACAATGTAATGTTTTCTCTTTCTTGGTCTTCATCATTAGCTGCTTATAGTCATTAGACTTAAAGTCTTGATTCAAAGTTCATTCGTATTTTCAACACTTCTTGTATTTCATCTCTTTGATCAGATGTTGATGTCACCAAAAGATGTTTTTAATACTAATTATGTGGAACCAACATATGGCTCAATTCAGAATTTCATTTGCTTTGATCACATAATTTCTAACTAAGTCATACCTTACTCTACTACGAGTAACCCTTAATTGATTGTTAGTCAATAGTATTCAAAGTGTTTCTTAAGAATAACACATGAATAATAATTTCTAAATTTCAGATACTTTTGTTACTATTGTTGACAACTATAAAAAAAGTTCTTATTCAACTATGTATATATATCTTGCACACTTAAAGTAAACAGATCAACGAATACTTGTTCTTTTGTTTGGTTATCATCTAAACATAAATAACGGGAAATTGCATCTGAACCAATTTGGTTCCTACAACACCACCTCTCAAGTCAGTTAAATGGATAATATGACGCATAAGGCATTTGTTTACACTAAAAAAGTAATACAAGTTGTCAGCCAAGAATGGCCAATATTTGAATAAGGGTTAACCGATGTTCGGGTAGTCGAATGAGGGTCAGACTAACTAGAAACATTCGAATACGAGTCAGGTGAATCTGTCTCAAGTCTGAAGAGCCTCAAAAGGATCGTGGGATTTTCATAAGTTGTCAAAAACATGTGGAAATTGATAATTTAGATGCAAAGCTCATGTTCCATGTTTTTAGCCACCACTAAATGAAGTAACTATTTTTGCAGAGGTTGAATATGAGTGAAAATGCATGTGTGGGCGAGGGAAACTGTCACGTCTCAAACTGGAGACAGATCAAGGCCAAATGTGAAGCGCCATGTACACCGTGTAACGAGAAAACAAACTCACTCTTTGTAAGATTAGCTGATGATGGAATCCACTACAAAGTTGCAAGTTGCATTTCTTGCAAATTTTAAATAAGTGTTGCTCTCGGAATTTGCTTACTTTATTAATTCATGGCAGCTCTAAAGCTAATATCTTATGTGAAGTGTTGCGGCTGTAAAGGGGATTGATTCCCTAATTCATAAAGATGCAAAACATTAGGGAACAATACCTTATATGGAAAAATTTCTTTCTAAATGTATCTATTTATATAAGTTTGACATTGTCAAGAATACCATTAAACTTTTCATTCCATTTAACGCAATAACTTTTTTGAAAATTAGCTAAAAGGTAAAACTGCCTTCAACGGATACCGTATGATATAGTATGTAATATAACCCAGAACACTAGTGTTTTTTTTGTCTTATCTTTTAAATTTTAAGGGAAAAGAGGTCTAAAAAATGTTGGGTATTGGGCTTTTTTTTCATGTGGAGAAAGGGCCCAACATTTTAGTCCATTGTGTGTCTTAGTTGTTTAAGTGGAGAAAGTCATCTTAGATTGTAAGAGATAACATTATGGAGAATCTAACATTCTATGTTTGTTACAAAATTACAATATTTATTCTCAAATATAAAATATTTCCAGGAATAAAATATCAATTCACTTTTCCATGATTTTAATCCTAAAGAAGGAGGTAGAATTTTTTTTTTTAAAATTCCATTAAAGTAAGAATAAAATTGATATAACCATCCATATATTCACTTCTTTAAGTTAAGAAAATTTTATTTCGACTACATATTATTTGTTAGCGTATTTATGCATTAATTCTCATAAAAACCCAAAATTTATTAGGAGATAAAGTAAAATGTCACTAAATATTATCTCAACTAAATATCAAACTTAATTACTTTCTATCAATTTAACATTAATTGAAATTCAACATTAATTAAAAGTGCCTAATCACTTGAACCTAATCGATTCATTATAAATATATCAACTAATATGTTTGATAACTTCTCTGACCTTAAATATTCTTATCTTAGTTTCCTTGGACGACCAATATGACCATCTACCTAAATAAAGAACCTTAAAATATAATAAAGTGGTTAGCCTCAATAATGTCCACTTTTTAGTCTCGTGATTCCATTTTGCATTTTATTGTGTCTTTTAATAAGAAAAGATTGGTAGACTCTAAAACACCCGATTGACACCTCCTGTTGTTTCAACAATGAATGTACCTCTCAAGGCCGAACCTACCGAAGACCTTTGAAACATTCTATTTGAAACTTCCACGTAGCACATAATCTGGCTTGGTTACGAAGATCAACTTAATTTAATTTAATTTGTGAAAATATTTGTTTTTATATTTTAAAATATTGTTTATTTTATTTTGATTAGAGATTTCTGAAGTAAATTATTTTCATAGATAGAAGATGAATTGTTAGATAATTGAGATATATTTTCAAAAATAAGTTTTATGGTACTATAAAAAAAGTGTGCATCCAGTATTATAAATTATAAACAATTTGAATAGTAATTTTTTTTAATTTACCAATGTGTGCATTACTATAATATTTATTAGAGTTAACTAAATTAAGATTTTGATAAATTTATCTATTCCATTTTGACTTCAGTCATTAAATAAATTTTTTTCTTAATTAAAATTAAAATTTTAATTTAAATTTAAATTATAACAAAAAACGTCATTTTAAAATAAATACAAAAGATAAAACTTATAACTTTAGTATTGTTAAATCTAAAATATGGTCAAATTTATTCATAGATAACATGTCATTCAACTATTAATGATTTAATTTGATAGAAGCAAAATATGTTAATTTTTGAAATACCACAAAAATCTCCATTTTCAAAAATAATAAAAATAGTTTTTTTTAATATTATTATTATTTCTAAAAATTTGTACCGTTGTTCATTTAAAATATTTTTACCTCCTTATAAATTAGTCAAATTAACACAAATTTCAATATATATATATATATCGACAAAAATAAACAAACCATAGTAATTTTGATTTCCAATTTTCTTTATTCTTTCCCTAAAAGTAACACGCATCTTTGTCCCTAACCATCGATTGATGAGTTTATATTTTTTACGGGAAATTGATATGAGTTAAACAACTTATTTTTAATAAATATTTATAAAATGATTTAAATATCTTGTTTGTCCTTTTACATATAAATTTTTGTTTTGTGTAGAAAAATGTGTTTGATTCTTGTTTTAGTTTTTTTTCCACATGTTTCCTCTCTACTTGATATACAATTATATAATATTATTTAAAAGATTATCAAACATTAAATATAAATATTTTTAATCAAAATTTGAACCGTAATTCACGTTATTATGTTATTATATAGGTGTAGTCATTCCGCTTGACTCAAGTCTAGTTGGTTTGTTTTAGTCCTTTATTCCTTAAAATATGATGATTACATCATGACTAAACATTATTGAAACTGAAAAATTACAGCAATAAAAAGCAAATTTTCCATGTTTCAAAGACATACAAAACCAAAATTAGCTAGACAAAAAGCAAAATTGATATATTTTTAAAAAGTACAAAATATTTAAATTCAGAAATACCTTACAATAACTAAGGCTCTGCTTGGGTGTTTTTTTTATTTTTTATTTGGATATTCTCACAAACTAAAATCAGTTTGTATTTTGAATTTTCAATCTTAGTTGAGTAAGTTAAAACTAATGCATCTCAATTCTCATATAAGTTCAAACTAATGCATTTCAAATCTTTCTCTAGTGTTATTATTTATTTTTCCAGTAGACATCTATAAGCTTTTTTTGACAGAAGATACTATAAACTTACTTTTCTATAATAAATAATTATTAGTAACATGATTTTTATAGAAAGAAAAAAAAGACACTCATAAGTTAAAAGCTAATCAAACCGAGCTTACATTTTTAAATGTTCAAGTGATTTCTCTGCTACAAGGTTTGATTTTTTTTATTTCCTTTTCCTCAATCCTTCAACTAACATTGATATCCCTCACTTTTCTACCCATCATTGATCCCATACTAAGTAAGCCATTAATGAATCAATTCACAGAAAAAATCTCACCAAAATATAACATAAAAATATATATGTATCAACTAATAGAATCATTGACCAAAAAATATAAACTAATTGAATCAGTTTCAAAAGTTTCAAGTTTCAAAAGATATAAGGTTGATTTGGTGGCTGAAGTATGAAAGTTAGGAAGATAAGTGATAAAGAGCTTGCATATTTGATCCCTACCTTTAACAAAAATACTAGGCATACTGATTACTGATTACTGATAAAGAGCTTGCATACTGATTACTAAAATTAGCAGTTACAAAAAAATAAAAGATTGAATCAGTTCCATGAAACATTAGGCTAAAAAAAGCTTCTACACAGTTGGGAAACAGTAATCCTCATTCCCATTTTACCAAAATAGAATTTCTTTGTTGCTCCACTCTTTGAAGATGAGAAGACAATTGAAACAGATCAACAGTGACTCCATGTTCAGATTTGATATTCATTGATTCTGATGTTTCACAAATATCATCAGAAAATGGAAAAGACTCATTTTGATTATGTTTATCCACAGAGCTTATATTCAATGGTGTTTCAGAAACTTGGTCATCGTTATCTTGCGTGCGGATGCCCCGATAAATTAGGGAATTAGATAATGGATTTTCTGCTGCGTGGCGCGATGGATTCTGTGACGGGGATGACAGAAGAGAGAGAGCACGGCTAGATAACTCGTGACCGAGTGTGGCGGATGATGCTAGTTGAGGACTGAAATTTGGATCCTCTTCCAGTTTGATATGTCCACTTTGAAATATGTCTTGAAAATCAAAGTGAGGTATGTTTTGTATTGAAGACTCGAGATACTTAGTACCTGGAAACAAATTCAGTTAAGAAAAGTTATTAGATTCTTCTGTTGGGAAAGTTTGTATGAAAAATAGTAAAATCATAAGAGCTTATAAGCCCTTTTTTATAACACAAGGTAAAATAAAGTCAAACTATTTTTTTATAATTTATAAGCTGTTTTCATAAAATAGGCTCATAAGTGTTAAGGCCGGTAGATAAACTCATAAACAATCCAAACAAACCCTATAACAGACAAAAAGCCAAACGTCGAATAGAAAATACAAATATGTTGGACTATAAAGTCTAAGTAAGAAGTCTAGTATGAAAAATGTGAGTGTTGAGCAAAATATAAGTGAGAACACTTGTGTGGTAGCTCTTAGTCAAATGTGCTGATCTTCTATGTTTTAAGAACCAGGTTTCCCTGTTGCAGCCACTCACTGCACGCATTCACGCAATCAGTGATTATGTGTTATGTCCAATCGAGATTGGACAGTCTTGATCTCAAACAAATTTTGATGTTTTTAAAAAACTAAAATTACCAAATTTGAGATTTGGATCGACTGATCTCGATCGGACGGTCATGTAGTTATTAACTGCGCGAATACGTGCAGGCAATAACCGCATAGAACTCGGATTTGTGTTTTAAGCATCCCTAATATATTGGCAACTTCTAATTTCTGATTTGACAGCACAAATTTGGGAGCAATAGTTTCAACTTCTTTAGCACTAGTGGGCTAAGATAGATTTTGCATAACTTCATTGTAACTGTAACAATCCCTATGCCTTAAGTTCACATGCTTTACTCTTAGGGTACATTCCACATTTTCAGTTTTTTATCCAAATTATTTGTTAGATATTTGGTAATCTATTATATAGTGCTTACTTTATCCTTGTAAGAATACCCCAACATGACCTTCTCTTGAAATCGTGAATTGAATAAATTATTTAAATAATTGTGGAAAGGCAAAATATATTTCCTACCACAATAGTGAAAATTAATCATACATACAACACTGGTATGTTTGGCTTAAAATTTTTGCATAAAATATTCTGATGGATGCAAACAAACACTTGTTAAATGGTCCACATCATTCCCTGGGACCACAATAATTAAAAGATAGAGAGTGATAACATAATTTAAGAAGCTATATGTGCCTCTTTTGTCTGAAATGTTTAAAAAAATTCATGATGTCTTTTCTAGATTCAAAGGTTTTGATTTTCAGTTCATGGAAGGAATTGTATCATTATCTTGTGAAAGCTAATCTGTTATAAGAAAGTCGATGGACAGATTTCGGATAGCATTGACATCTTAATATTAAGAGTTTAATAGTGGGATGATGTGACAAAATACTAGATTCTCATTGAATATCATGCAAAATTAATTTAAGTGCAAATCCCATTTTCTATAATATTAAATGAAGACATATTTTAATTTTTTTTAAATGACTTCATTCCCATGATTGATATTTGGTAGAAAATTTAAAGAATATACTATAACAAAATCAAACAAACAAAAATTTTGGTGATGCACAATTGATAAAGTTCTTTTACCTGCTCTTATAGTGACAAAAATGCATAATAATATCTATAATTTAGGTATAGAAGCAACTAATAGAAAATGCCAAAACTGCTTAATACTTTTCCCTTGAGAATTAAGTGAAGAGATTTCTGCTATACAACCTCTCATTTGATATGCTTCCTAATATATATATATATATATATATATATATATGTATATATATATATGGTCTTGCATCACCAAGTGAAATCAACAATATAAGTTTATTCTATCAAGATTCCTCCAATATGTAGTTAAAAATGTAAATAGACCCTACCTTCACACAAAATCCTAGTTGTTATGTAACTATATTGAATGCTTAACTTTAATATCATCTGTTCATGGCCACATTGAATTTTAACCATATATGCAACCAATTATGAGACATAAATACTAATTAATATGAGATCTTTGTTAACTAGTTTTCTTAGTTCTTTTTCCAGCATAGTCATCTAAAATTCCACCAACTCTTTATAATTGAGCACCTAATATTTCAACATTATGAATGCCTCGAGCTTACATGATGATTTTTCTTTGTCTTCCATTTTAATTAAAACTAACAAATGAAGAGTTGTGATGTAAAAATTCGATTTCAAATCATTTGACAAATAGGTTGCAGGTTCGATCCATGCAATCAAATACAAGGTAAGACTCCTTCCCTGGTCCGGACTCTGCCACGAAGGGAGCTTGATAGCACCATTTTAACATTAATTCAAACTATAATTTTGTCTTACCTATGTTGATGAAGATGCTAGCAGAATGTGAATTTCATACCTTGATATGACTGAAGAATCTTGTGTTGTTTATTAGTCATGTAATCAAACTGAGGTTTCCTTCGGCGTTCATTGTGTCCAGCTAGACGCCTGCGACAACTGCGCTTACCATCATCGAACTCAGCTAGCAAATGGAACCTAACTCAAGATAAAAAAAAAAAAAAAAAACATAATTCAATATCAAATCTAAGATATACAAATCAGTTTGCAAGATTGAACATTTTCATTGGCCCAAAAACAAATATAAGATACACTCTGATACCATCTTAAAAACGTAATTTTAATACCAAGGAACCAAAAAATATACCTGCTGCACTGCTGACAAAACCTCTGTTCAACGCCATTCACGATAACTTTAGCCGTCTTGGAATGAACATCACAAACTTTATGTCTTTTGTGGTAATCTTTTGAGGAGCTAAGATCCATGTTACAACCATAAACTTGGCATACAGGAGCATGAGCTGGTAATCTGGAAGTGCGAGCTTTCTTTGAAAGTGCGGTTTGATGTATCGTCGTAGAAGTGAATGCTTTCACATCTCTGTCTAATCTACCTAGCTTCAGATCAATCAATGAAGAATCACGAGTTTTCGATTCATCTAGAGAACTTAAATGCTTTGAATCAGAATCTTCTTCCCCAAAAGACGAATCTCTCTCAAAGTTACAGGACGATTTGTTCTCAAATTCAATAAATGGTTTTCTACTTCTCATCATAAAAGCATCGAGTGAAAAGTCCATTTCATCAGAAAACAAATAGCTTCTCTCTTCAGGGATGTAACTCCAAGATTCCATTTTAGTACAATTGAATAGAACTGACACAGCACTGAAATAAATAAGAAACCTACCACAATTGGAAAGAAATACATTACTCCTTTTGCAAAAATCAAAAGTTATATATTGAAAGATATTCATTTAATTACACACCTAATTCAAGCATATGGATACAATACAGCAACAAATTATGCACATTAAAATAAGATACAATTACTAAATAGTAAATAACCAATAGGCAAACATAAAACACAGACATAAACATCTCAACCAAGGATTTTGAATTGTGGTCCATAGCTGCAATTGTGTCCGCAACATAAAGGATTTTGGGGTCTCTGCAACCACATTACGCAATTTGGACCATATCAGACACATTTTCCCACAATTTAAAGATTCAGGGTAAATCACCATTTTAGTTCTTGAAAGTATAAGGCACTGTCACTTTGATCCATGACTCAGTCAAAAACACAAATTAATTATGGAATCATCAAAATAATCCTTAAAAGATAAAAGTGATCATCATAAAACTCTCTGAACGATATAACTTACTATCAAAAATAGTCAATGACAGTAATAACGTCAAAGACTAATCTGACTGACGTTTTGATGATTCGATTACTAATTTGGATTATTAGCTGAGTCAAGGATCAAAGAGAAAATGCCCTAAACTTTCAGAGACTAAAATTGTGGTTTACTATTCAGCAATTTAAAAATCTCAAAATAAAACAAGTTCCTCACTATCTATGTGATAAAAATAATTACCATAGAGAAAGAAAAAAAAAGGAAAGAAAATAGATCCGACTAATATAATCCCTCACACTGCTAGACAAAAATAGCATCCAAAAATCTCAACTATTTTAAAAGGGTCATTCATAATTTGACACTAGCAAAGACAGTTTTCAAAAGGGTAAACCAAATCAAACCCAGATTGCAAAACTTGAAATCTTCCAAGTTCCAACTTTCATAACATTTGAAACCCAAATGGAAAAACAAACAAAAAATGGTTGTAGAAAAGTAGAAAAGAAGCAGAAAATGAAAATGGCCATGTGAAAAGCAATTGAAAAAGCAAACAAACCAGTAGAAAAATGGAAAATCTATGCAGCCATGTCACTGTTCCATGATTCTATCTTTCCATCTACACAGTTTCTTGGAAACAAAACAGGATCCATGCAGTCAAAGATAGAGAAAATAAAGTGGAATCTTGAATTAACCAGTAACCTGAAAGATTTGCGGTGCCAACTTGGGAGTGGTTCTGGAGAGAGAGAAAGAGTGGATTTTCTCAGAATAGTTGTAACTTTGAAACTGACAGAGCGTGAGTCAACATGATTTCCTACCAAACATCCAATGCAAAATTATGTTGTCTTTCTTTTTTGTAGCTTTTCAAAAAGGAAATGCAATTCCAATTCGACCTGACATTGAACCGGTATGATATTGACAAAAGAGCAGGACAGAATAAAATATGAGATAAAAATAAATTATTGTGTTAAGATAAATTAATTCAGAATTTTATTATATTTTATATATTTATTTTAATATCTTTGATATAAATTGGGTTAGAATATATTTATTTTATGTTTATGATTTTATTGCAAGGGTAGTTTTATTTTTTATATAATTTAATAAATTAGTATTTAAAATTATAAGAATATGAAAATTAATTACAATTTTAAAATAAATATAATTTATTTACAAAGGTATTTTTTTCATTTACATATAATATATATCATATCTTTAGTTATATTCTAACAAATATAATAGAATTATTTGGTTACTCGTGATTTTTTTAAAAAAATTTAAATTATTTATTTAGTAGTGTTAATGGTAGTTTTAAATATAAAATTATTTCATTACTTATTCAATTTTTAGTATTTTTTTTTTAATTTAAAATATAATAAGTTAATTTAAAAAAAAATAATATGTAATTGTTCACAATGGTAATTTTTTTTTATTTAAATAAAATATATATTATATCATGTGATGATGAGATGTGTATCAAATACATGGCAACATAAAATGTTATTATCATATTAGTTATCATGTGTGTATCAAACACAAAATATGATAATATTTATCATGTCATTATCATATCTTATCCTTAACCAATTTTATATTATATCATATTGATATCCTATCATGCACATCAAACGAGCCCTATATATCTAATCTGAATTGGACTGAGTTAGATAGGTAATAATTAAATATAATTTTTAATATAATATAACATGTGATATTAGTATTTATTTAAAATATTTGTATACTTTTATAAAATATATAAAAAAAAATTTACATTTTATGCTAATAAATTTAAAAGAATTTATTTTGTATTTTGCAAAAAAAAAATGATATTGCATTTGATCTAACAATTTTTGTTGAGACAAAATCTCTCTCAAATGTTTCAATGATAACAAAATTATTTCAAAGATTATGATTATACTTATTGTATAATATGTGCTTTTGAGTGTATCTAAGTTAGAAAACAGGTTCCTCATCCCCTTGATCAAAAGAAGTATATTTGACACAATCTGACATGTCCTCTAAGCTAGAGAATAAATGAGTAGAAGATGAAACTGTAACCTCTAACATAGTGGATATACAATACTACATAAAAGATGAGTCTACGACAAATACAAAGAAGATGAATCTATATCTGAAGATAAATATTACTAAAGTAAAAGGATAAACAATTCATGAGAAGAGGATCCACGCTAGAGAATAAAAGTGAAAGGATGAACTTCTGGTTCCATTCATCCTCACACATAAGAAATATCCAAAAGTACCATAGTACGAAAAAAATGTTGTCCTTGACAAGAAAAAACAAGACACTACAATGCTTGAAAAAGGAAAAAGTCAAAAGTACAAGTCATGTCCTAATTTATGGAAAGATCAAACCTCCTATCCAAGGACGGACTGCAAACTCATCCTCCTAAGCTTATGTATTACAAGGACAGGTGAATGACATTTTTGTAAATCAAATTAATGACCATGAACATTTAATCAAGTCTCCAACGATCACTTGGTACTTTTCCTCATGAATGAAGCTTTATCATCTCTATCAAAGGAAGAGAACTCTTCATCATTCAATACAACAACTACTCATACAAAAGAGAAACACTCAAAGCTAAGAAGAGCAATCTCATCCTCTTTTGCACTTTCTACAGTCCTTAACTATATCTTTGATAGTATCATCTTAGAAAGTTTTGTAAAGAGAAAGAATCATATTCTTATCACTATTCACTAAATCTGTATAGGTGTAAATCAAGAAGAAAGATAGTGTAAGCTTGGTGAGGCTGGAAAACAAACACAGAGAAAAAGGACTCCTTTAGAGGACAAGTCATTTTGAACTATAGTGAAACTCACAAGTTTGTGAAGAACTGGACGTAACCCATTTTGGGTGAACCAGTATAAAATTGCGTGTGTCCTTTTTATATGCTTTTGTTTTTTCTGTTTCATTCGTTCATCCTCATAAAGCTTGCATTACATCCTATCGTAGAGGATATAGTTTAAACAGCTCACTAGAAAATTTTAAAACTACAATATCTCTATTCAACCCCCCCCTTCTAGTGATATTTCAATTACTTCAAATTTAAAATAGAAAAACAATTCTAATGGTCCTTGATTAAAATGCACAACAATCTTAAGAAAGAAAAAGAAGATCTTACAATAATATAATAAGTCCATTTGTATTCTTTTTACCAAAGCTCGTTTGTGTTTTTGTTGGAAGACAAGCCCATTTACATCTTTAGATAGATAGACTAAACTAAAACACACACTCCCACATTAATGTATTAGTAATATTATTGAAATACCAAACTTGACAACAACAAAATTAGATACAAATCCAATATTTTGATATATTATAATAAATAAATAAAAAACATAACCCACACATCTCCTCCTTTCCATTCATCCATCATTCTAATAGTGCACTTAAAATGTAACAGTCTGACCTTTACCGTTATCGGCACTGTTAATCACAACCTTAGTGAGAATGAACGGACGGTGGTTGATAACTCTTCATCATATGCATATTTTTCACTGTTTTCAGTTTTATCTATCGGTGATTATTAGTTAATTTGAGGAGTTAATTGATATATCTTGTTGGTTCTAGTTCTTTGAGTTAATAAAAAATTTATGTTCTAATTTCCTTGATTAAGTAGAGATTTTTCGTAGTTTTGCGTTGTTTCTTTATTTTAGTGCAGTGCTGAATTTTGGTGAGAAATCAAAATGACCTATGTGGAGTATTGCAGCCATATCTGGAGTTGTAGATGTGTAATTAGAGTCAAACCAAGTGCAAATGAAATCTAAGATCCATAGCTACACCTTTTATGAAGACACCAGAACCAAATTCGGACTCAAAAGAGGAGAAAAATGCACTAAACACCAGACATAAGATGTTGTGCGCTTGGGGCACATTTCTGCACCACTGGAGCTGTCAGATTGCGCTTAAAGCGCGCCTGGGGCGCGTGAGGCGCATCAGAATACATTAAAACACGTTTTTATCACTTTGGGAGGTATCTTGGACATTTGAGAAGTTTGGAGACTTGTGTCATAACAGAGAAACTCAGAGACGGTCATTTCTAACACATTTGGAGGAGTTTTATCAAGAATCATTCGTGAATCTTTCTTGTAATTCTTCTTTAATCTCTATCATTTGTATCTATGTCATGAGTAACTAAACTCTACTTGTTAGGGATGAGTGAAATAAGATGAAACCCTGATTTGTCTAATTTGATTTCTAGTTATATGAATAAGTTTATTGAATTATTTTTCTCATCTCTGTGCTTAATGCTTTTTATTGTTTGATCAAATTTAAAATGTTTTACGATTCGTATTTTGAAATGGAAGTGGACTTCACGAATGCTTGAGATCAGAAATTCATGATATTGTAGTCTAGGGATAGATGCAGGTCATGAAACCAATTGAATTATTTGCAGAGGCAATAGTTTAATAAGAGAATTCTTGTACTATAAAGCTTAATTCTAATCTTAAATCCACTAAGGAATTAGGGGTTACTTTGGAATTAAAGGTTCTATCACTAAGACATTAGGGCAAGAATAATAAAGAGAATTCGGTAATAATTCAATAAAGGAATTTAGTAGCTAGGATCAAATAAGAAATCAAGGTTGGATTCGAAGTGAAACTCATCCCTGATATTGTTCTTATTATAAAAGTTCAATTCTATTACTCTTGTTAGTTTCAAATATTATTTCAATCAACTCGGAAACTTTTTGTTCAATTTTAGTAATTAAATATAATTCGATAGTAAAACGCAATCCTTGAGTTCGACACTCGGTACTACCGTTTTATTATTACTTGCAGTGATTTAGTACACTTGTTGAAACGCTATCAAGTTCTGGGTGCCGTTACCGAGGATTTCCATATCACTATTGAGTTATAAATTATTTACTTAATTGGAATATTTTGCTCTGCAATAAAATTTTTGTTTTTATTTTATTTATTTATTTTTCTTTAGTCGAAATTTTTTCATTACTCACGATTTGTCTAACCTTGTATGCGAGGCCAGTCCTCAGCTAAACTTCTCTTTGATCCAGAAATCGAAAAAACTGCGAAAGCAAATCGAAAGACGGTTCGAGAAAGGAGGCAAAGGGAATGACAGTTAGTAGCGGAAGAAGAGGATCTAGGGGATTGCTTCATATTGGCAGAAATGGCTTATCCACCACCACCTAAACGTACGCTCGACGAGTATAAGAATCGAGATAGAAATTGTGCTTGATTGGCCATCCATAACCAACCGGTTACAGTCAACAAGTTCGAAATAAGTCCCGCTCTATATCGAGAGTTGAAGGAGATTCATTTTTCCGGTAAACATAACAAATATGCCAATAGACATCTCATAAACTTCTTTGAACTATGTGAAATAGTAAAGGTGGATGGTAACTCTGAAGAAGGCAAGAGGTTGAGACTATTTCCATAGTCATTGAAAGATGATGCTAAGGAGTGGCCTAGTTCTCTACCCTCTAGTAGCATCACCACATGGGACGACCTTGAAGATAAATTTTTGGAACAATACTTCCCCCAGCTGTGTTCTTTAGAAAAGGACAAGAGATTTCTAGTTACAAACAGAAAGAAGGAGAATCTCTTCGTGATACTTACAGGAGGTTCAAGAGTTTACTAGCAGGATGCCCCAATCATGCTTATGACAACACTGCTCAAATGCAAATATTTTGTAACGGTTTGAGGCCTAGCATTAGAATTATGTTAGATGCTACAGCAGGCGGTTTTTTGAATTACAAAACCGCATCAGAAGCACGAAAAATTATTGAGATCATGGCATCAAATGAACAAATGATGTTGTATGATAAAGGTGGTATACTAGAATTGAATGTTATGGATGTTGGGTTGGCTCAAGGGAAGTTGCTTTCAAAACAGATAGAAGATGTTATCGCCGCTGAGATAAAGAAGGGGATGACAACTCTAAATATACAACCCCAAGTGGCCCTTGTTAAATTATTGAAACATACTGATTGTGACTTTTGTGTGGGAGCACATAAAAAGGAGCTTGTGAAGTACAAGATGAAGATGATACAGAAGAACCAGAAGAAGTGAATTTTGTTGGTAACAACGGAAAGCAGAACAATCCCTACTCTAGTACGTATAATCCAAGTTGGAGAAATCATCCAAATTTTCTTTATTGGGGCCAATAAAATAGTGTGTGTGTGTGTGTGTATAGATAAAAATATTACTAATTCTTACAAAATACATAATTTTAATGACTAAATAAAACTCAAAATTAATAAGAGTTCTACAATTTACAATAATCATCTACGAGATTTCATATTCTGAAAATGTTCAATCAATTTTTTATTGTCAACACTATCAAATATGTCACTCTATTTAAAAACAAATAATTCAACCACTCATCCCTCATACGATTACACATCTTATTCTTCACAAAATTCATGGCAGACAAAAAAAAAGGTTGATGATGGTATTATGAGAGAAGATAAGTTCGTAAGAATAAGATTAAGAAAAAAGAAGAGTAAAGTTAGAGAGAAATTGTGTGGCTGGAGAGTGGTAGAAATTTGAAAAGATAAAAAGTAGAATTTTATTGTGTGTGTATTCAGAAAAAATAAAACGTGCGTGAGTGAGTAAATAATGAGTGAGCCTTAGTGGGCCTAAACGTAAAGGTTTTATGTGGCTTAAAATAAAAATTATGGTATTATCACAAAGAATTTTTGTTTTCTTGTGTATGCAATACACCCCATTAGGTTGATCCACTAGTGTTTATGATTTATCAATACTTAAATTGATCGAAATTCTAATAATGACAAATAACTTTTTTTTAAGTAAAAGTTCATAGCAGTGTTTAATCTCACGGAAGAGATGATGATCAATAAGTATCGATTACACAAAAATAAGAAAAACAAATATTAAGAATTGATAGATTGTATTTTACTATTAAGTTTTTATTGCAGATTAACTTTTAAAAATGATTTTTTAAGAAATAAAATTGTTTTGTAACCCTATTTTTTTTATGAACTTTTGACAAAAACTTAGTACACAAAAGTTCAAGATATCACATTTATGTAAAAAAAAAACACTCTTTACTTTTGATATGTATTTAGGTTGATTTCACAAGAGATGAAAGATCTACCAAGTGATTTCTGGAAACAAAGTAGTCAAATAAATGGAAAAAGAAAGAAACAAACATGGTTAGATGGAGAAGGTGTCACAATCAATGATGATTGATAAGCCAATTAAGAATCGCTACAATGGTAAAAAAATCATTGATAAAATTCAAGCAAGTTCTAATCCAAGAAATTAAAGAGGAGACATATTTCACTCAACATTCTCATTAAGAGAAAACTATAATTCATTTCAAACATGTCTCAATGAGGTCACATACCCTGCTTAAAGTATAGAACCCCAAAATCTACGTGGGACACAAGTGGAACCATTCTCTAGGCCTATATCAAGGTTATATCATATTTTCTAAAATATACTGAATGTAAGAAAACAAAGGACCTTTTCTTACACATGAAATCAACTAAGTATCAATTAAAGGTTTAAATTTATGTTTGGTCCATGTAAGTTAGCGCTTTTATATTTTCATCCATGTAATTTTTTTTGTTTCAAATTTAACCCGGTAAGTTCAAATTTTTTTATAAAACTGTCTCTACTGTTAGTGACTGTTAAAAAAAGGTGATATGACAAATAGAGAAGGGACGAAAATAAAAACAAAAAAGCGCGAACTTACAGGGACGAAAATCAAATGAAAGCATATATGTTTGGTTCATGTAAGTTCGCGCTTTTTTTTTTTGTTTTCGTCCCTTCTTCATTTGTCATCTTACATTTTTTTAACAGTCACTAACATCAGGGACAATTTTAAAACAAATTTGAACTTACAGAGTTAAAGTTGAAACAAAAAAATTGCAGGGACGAAAATAAAAACGTGCTAACTTACGGGAACCAAACATATATTTAAGCCTAAATTAAAACTATTACAATTCTAAATTAAAACAAACTAAGAATTATTACAAGCAAATTAAAATAAACAAAGTTCATCCTAATTTAATAAAATATGGATTATCTTCGTACTCTTGATGTCCTTATCAACTTTTTAAATTACTTCAATAGGTAAAATCACATAACTTGAAAATTAATTCAAACAAAAATGTTCTTCCTTTTCTCTCAATAAATAAATTGAAAAAAAATTTCAATAGAGTAAACAATTTTCAACCCCAGTATGACCTATCTAAGCGGGGAATGATGTTGCGTCATACGATGATACAATACTCTCAACTGGAACACGACACATATTTCAAATTTCTCCAATTTAAAATGGATTTCAAACTCATCTATTATCCTTAAAATTATATCTATCAATTACATATACTCTAAAATACTTAAACACCAATTAATTACTAAAAATATTGTTTAATTAAGTAAATATCGTATTATAAAATTTAAAGTGGTGCAACATAGTTCATTCCTTGTCATAACTGTTTGAAGAAAAAATAATAATTGGTGAGAGCTATTTGTAGAATTACTCGGCTGGTTTTTCAATTCAACCGCAGTATGTTTGACACGTAATTGGATATAAAGAATAAATATAATTACAGTTTTAGTTCTTCTATTTTCACTTTTTATAGAGTTGGTCTTCTCATTTTAAAGTCCTCTAATTTTGGTCCTCCATCAATTTTTGGGACGCAAAAGTTTTATGTGACATTCAAATTGAAGATATAGAATCATCCAGATGAATTAATTATTTACATATAATTAATTAATTAAATTACAAAAATAATTAATTTCTAAAATTGAAAATGGACCTTTTAGAGTGTTTTTGTGCAATATCATAAATATTGATCATTCCACATTATTAGATTGTATACCATGTCATTTGAAATATGTCACATCATCAATTTTTAGTCAAAAAAATATGTCATATCATTAATTAAATTTAAAATATGTACCAATGGTTGCTCATGGACACCATATCCATGTAACCAATCTACATTTATATAAAAATTATTTATCATAATCGATTTTTATAACTAATCCATATAATTGGATTTGATTTTACAAAACCAGTTACATCCATAATCAGTTTTAAAATCAATTTTTTTCAAATTTTATGTAGAAAAAAAGAATCTCAATATTTTTTAAAAACATTTGTTGGTAAAAAATTCCAAAACTTTTTTCAAAAATATATTTTTCAAAAACAATTCGAAATTCTTTGTAAAATTGTTTGGAAAAATATAAACTTTTTTAATTTTTTTTTCAGAAAAAAAAAAGAATCAAGATTCTTTTCTTTTAAAAATCGTTTGAGAAAGATTACAATTTTTTTTTGAAATTTTGACAAAAAAATAGAAATATATTTTTTTTTCAAAAAAAGTGAAAAGAATTACAAAATTAGTCATGACATCTAAATTATCATCTAGTTAAGACCCAAAAAGAAAAAAATATTATTTGGTTTAAGGAAATAGATAATCATATCCAAAGGATATGGATTGATTAAAAACCATAGTATAAATATCTGATTTTTTAAAATCGATATAAATATAGATGCGGCTTAATTAAAAAATTAATTATTTTGTGCAACTCTAGCCGTACCTCCGGTAAGGTTCTATTAAAAAATTACATTATATTATTTCACAAGTTTTATGATTTGCACACCCTCAATTTTTTGTATTGCACATTTAATCTAAATAAATTTATGCTCTTGCTTTGCACATGCAACACACACACAATTATTTGTATTGAGTAAGATGTGTTGAAATAATGAGATCATGAGTTTATTAAGCATAGGAAAGAAAACCTATAAAAAAAATCTACAAAAGAATAATAAAATTGGATTTTTTTGAAAATGATGGTACTTAATTATTTTATCAATATCTTCTATTTCTGAAGTCCAATTAAAGTGTTCTTTGATGCGTTGAAAAACTAACGACATTTTCTACATTTAAATTATTGCATATTGATCAAATTAAGCTTATATCATGGTCACAAATGGATTGGAAGTTGACCATAAATTTATGGTATTTTTATTGTTTTATGAGGTTCATTAAAATAATAGCTAAATAAAATAAATAGACATAAATCTGCATAAAATGATAGTGAGTTTTTGTTGAAATATTTCTCCATTTTGCTCTCTACCTTGTCTTTGATATTTAACTCTTTCATCTTCTTTCTTCTCAAAATTTTATTTTTCCTCAATTTTTTTCTCATCACTCTTATTTTTCTCTATCTTGTCCTTCTCTCTTCTTTTTCAAATTTTTTTCAACCTCTTTCTTTTTTCCTTTTGAAAGACACACTCTTATTTTTCTTCACTCTTTCTCTTAATTGACTTTGGATCTTAAAACACTTTTTCTTGCTCTATTGGTACAAGGATAAATTTGCGATTGTTAAATAAAAATGATTACTTGTTGGTGTTGTCGTCAAGTTGTGCTTGTCGTTCATATGTCCATGGCCGTCCAACTTGTAAGAGCTTTGTTTTGTTGGAATCACATCACATAACACTTCATCTTCATATCTCCCAAGCATAAATGAAACTTGTACTTGTTTGGTCGGCATCGCATCACCTATATCTTTAAACTCTGGATCCTCAAGGCTATCAAGTGAATATGGTTGAGGATGCTAAAAAATCAAAAAGTTCCAATTTTCAACCATGATTGTATTATCCATATTGATCCAATATTTTCTATCAATTACCAAACTGCATATCTTATTTTTCACAAGTCATCTACTAAAGAAATTTTGTTTTACCTTGATTTGTCTTCCATGATGAACCAATAAAAAAATTCAAATTTTGCAAACAATATCTAAGTAAAACAACTAGCAATTTTTTTTTAAAATAACAATACACTCAAACCTAAACTCTGGTTACCAAATGATGACAAACAAAATTATGAAAATTAAAACAAGAAAATAATAAAATATGGAGAAAATAAAAAAAAAAGGTGGGAAAATTAAAATAAATAAACAAATGTGGTATAGATTAAAAGATGAAGAAAGAAGTCGCCACAATTAAGATGATTGATAAGTAAAGAGGAATGCTGATTTATTTTATTAGCTATTATTCTAATGAACATTATTAAACAATAAAAACACCACAATTTCGTGGTCAACTTCCAATCCATTTTTGACGATGATAGAAGTTGAATTTATTCAAGATGCGAATAGTTAAGTTGTAGAAAATGTTGTTATCTTTTCAACACATCAAAGAACACTTCAATTGAACTTCGAAAACTTAAGATATTGATAAAAACAATCCAAGCCCATCATTTTCAAAGAAGTCCGATTTTTTTATTTTTTTGTCAATTATTTTTTTTTTAAGTTTCCTTCCACGCACTTAATGAACTCATCATTCTCCCCCTCTTCAAAAGATTTTGTGCTCAAATCCAAAACTGCATAAAATAATAGTGAGTTTTGTTGAAATATTTCTCCATTTTACTCTCTACCTTGTCTTTTATATTTAACTCCTTCATCCTCTTTCAAAAATATTGACGATGAACTGATAATTTAATGTAGATGAAAATCATAATGTATGTTTGTAATTTGTTTAGTTCATATATCCAAATTAAGGTTAAATATAATCTCTCTCTCTCTCAATATCCATATCATTCGATTCATTTTTAGTCTTCAAATTTAAAAAGTAACATACAATTTGCTCTCCAACTTTACAAATATGCATTTTATAAATGAATTTCAATTTTACTCCTCTTTTTCTGTTTGCCAAGGGAGCTACAGTTCACATATTTCACAAAGTACATTTTAAAATGAGATATTTTAAAAGTGGAATAAAAACTTATTTTTAAAAGGGGATTTAAAGAAAATTTTATGAATTTTAAAGAATCAAATAATATTTAATTTTGATTTATTATTTATTATTAATGTTTTCATTTTTTGACTTAAATGCACCTTTGATCGTTTATTTTAACTGAAACAAGATTTTAATCCCTCTTTTTTAAATTTGAGATTTTAGTCCCTTTTGTTTAATAAATTTCAGGATTTTCCCCCAAAATCTAGTTAGAGCTTATATTTTTTATGTGTCATTTTGATTAATGATGTGATATGTTAGATTGGACTCCTTAAAGTGGATCACAAACCTTATTACTACCTTCTTTTTTTTTTTTTTTTCTAGTTTCGTCCATCAAATGTGAATATATTCTTCTAAAATTTACTATTTGTTGTCCAAATCATGCTACAACATTAAATGTAATTCAACGTCATTAATTAATATAGCACGTCATAGAAAATAAATCTCAAATTATATTGTCGATAAAATTTCAAAAACTTGTGAAATTGAGGATTAAAATTGTGGATTTAGAAATAAGAAAATTAAAATCTTGATTTAGATAAAATAGAGAAATTCAAATTTCATTTAAGCCTTATTTTTATATGCATAATTGTAATTATAAATTGAAGTTAAATAATTTGTACCTCTTGACTCAGGGTCTTGAATACATCATTGTCATTAGGGTACTTAGTCACATAAAATAAGCCATCTACCCATTAAACTTCTGAAACAATATCTAAATACTTAATAAGTTAGTATGCTTCATAAGTCACTACTCCATGCTATTTATTTGTAACAATCGTATCCTAACCTTAGTTGTACTCTTATGTTGAAGAAGCAATATCTATCTTCTTGTAAGCTGTCAAATTGGCTTGGCGCAATGTGTCGTTTCCCTTCCTTTGGGTGCTTGGTGGTATGATGATTGTATCACAAGATTGACTTGAATTTTTCACAAGTTAAATATGATTCTTCCATTAAATTTCTCTATTCCAAACTTCACCACGAAACTTGACATACTATAATCATGCACACGGTAGGTTCCCAAGAAAGAGAGGTGAGTCACAAAAGACCACTTAATAACCAAATATTTCCTTAGTCAGAACATTGCTTAAACAACACTTCTACAGTATAACCTTTCTTTTTTGATACCAAAGATCAAACAAAACTGCAACTACATAACATACTATGAACTCTATTTCCATGAACCGAACCAAAAGCTATTGATACCAGATGTTGGGGAGTCTGAGCGCTTACAGAGCAACAACGTGCCAAATGCTCTAGGACCACAAGAAACATTGACACAACATCTAAATCATAAACCTTAAGACATTAGGTATACGGGTCTCCTATCTTATATAACCAATATTTATCATATTTTTAGTTGATGTGGGACTTAACCACTCACTCTTGAACCCAACAATTTTCCCCTCAAGTCTGAGTCTCCCACATCATATACTTGCACCGCTGTTGTTACCAACGGAACCCACCTCTTGACTATATCTCTAGGAAGACTTTCGATACAAGGATCCAACACTAGGATCAACTCCCGCTTTTCCACCAAGCCGAACCATGGCTCTTATACCAGATGTTGGGAAAAATAAACAAATAGAAAAATTTAAATAACAATCAAAATGTAATAACCCATTTAATTAAAACTAGATGTTAAGCCGCGCGTTGCGCGATAGAATTTAATATATTAGTGAGTATAAAATAAAAATAATATGTAATTTAATAATAATGTTATTTTTGTTTTATAGTAAAATATACTCAAGCGTTTATGTGCCTAAAGGTAAATATATTTTTGAGTAATTATATATAAGTTTAGTTTGCTTTAGTACAAGGAAAAGGTAAAACATTGTTGACTAATACAATTATATTGAAATATGATAGTATTCATAAGATTTTACGACTTTAGAGATGTAATTCTTGTCTTTAATATTTTTTAAATGTGGAATTGGTTAGCTTTTTGGTTTCATTGAAATGTTCCTTCTAATAATATATTTGTTAAATAGTTATGCATTTCTTTATTGTTAAACTTGTACATTTAACGTCTTAAGTCCTAGTTCAACTGCCAAATATCGATATTTCTAGGTTGGACGTCTTGTCTCAGGTTCGAACCCGGGACCTCACAGTCGTGTGAGTTAATTATGGTGGAATTTATCATCTATTCTAAGACAAAAAAAAAGTTGTACATTTAAGTATAATATGTTCTTCATTTTATATAATTTTTATTAGTTTTAAAACATTAGATTTATAAATTTATGTACTTTTTGACATTTTCAATTTGATATGCTCATCGTAATCGTGTCAATCTAAGCATGCACTAAATGATATTGTGTATCTTGCGATTTATTCATTTCCAAATAGAAAGTTTCGAGTGAATAGTAAAATGGTTAGAAGTTATTCATTTTCAAATATTTAATATTATTCATTTTGTTGTTTTTTCGATTATGATCTATGTTTTTTTAATTATAAAAAGAAAAAAAAATGCTATGAGAGACGCATTCAACATTGTAGGGAAAAAAAATCACCTCTTATGCAATAATAGTTATATATGATCTTGAACAATAATTGACAATAGAAACAATATTATTGAAGTAACTTTGAATTGAGAATGTGTTACACAAATGTGAACCGAGAATGTGTTACCCAAATAGGTGTAGCTTGGTCGCATTTCATAATGTCGTTATCATTGCCTGAACTAAAACTGAGAATGTGCAAGAGAGTGGTTGAAAAACATAAGATAAATATTTATGATGTGTGTGTATGTAGTCGAACTTGCATTGGGATGTTTTGAAGATATTGGATGGTTTGTTCTTTTTTGTATGAGTTATTGAAATTATAGTTTTGATGAGTAACTAAAGCTTTTAAGTGTTCATTGAGTGATAAGTTAAAGTTGAAATTGCATAACGTGTGGAATAATTGTATTTAGATGGACAAGTGAATAGATTTTGTGGTTTTGTTTTAATATAATATTATAATAGAAATAGACTATTTTTTTTTTAAATTTGAATAAACCACCATATAAAAAAATCATGTCTATAGAGTTGGAATTGAAATGTACATTCGTGACAATAATGATAATTTTGTCATAGTTAAAACTCAATGGTTTTCTCCTATGTGTTCAGATATGGTGGTGAAACTTATGGACTTCTTCGTGCTTTGCAATGAGTTCAAGAGATTCTGAAAGAATCAGTTGACTTCGAGTTGGACTCCAAATGTGTAGTTGATTAGTTCCATCAAGTTCAAGTGGATGTTTCGATGTTTAGTGCTATTCTATTTGATTGTCGTTTTATTTTTTATTTTGTCTTTAAAAACTCAAATGTAGAGTTTATTCAAAGGCAAGTCAATGAGATAGTTCATGCTCGAAGAAGAGAAGCCACCTAAACATCCAAGTGGATCTTAATCTCATAGTTATAGTTACTCCAAAAAATAACAATTTGAGATAATACAATAAAAATATAGTAAGGTGCAAAATGCTATGAGTACCGTAGTTTCTAAAAAGATCACAACATAAATTTCAAATAAAACGTATCAAAAATTAAATTATGAATGTGAATTACAAACTAATAACTAAGCATACCTAAAGCTATACATAATAAGATTTTTTTTATATATATAATAGTCAAATTTGAATTTTCTTTTTTGTTTTACAAAAGGTTGCTTATAGTATATAATTTATAATAATTAGATGTTGAGCCGCGCTTTGTGCGGGTGAATTCTATATAATATTAATTTAGATGAATTGTTAATATAATCGATGAAATAAATACATTTTTTACATGATTTTTCAAAATTTTAAATGGTTAATTTATCAATTTAATCTCCAATAATTATTTCTAAAGACTATTGTTATTGAATATTTTCAAAATCAATATCAATATAATTTTCACATTTCGTTAGTTTCAACAACTATATTCACAATTTTCTACAATTTTTGAAGTTAAAATGGTGATTCTTTCATATTATCTTATTAAGACAAAATGTAATTTTTGTTGAGTTACTGTATATATTAAAAATTCGGTATCCATATTCATGTGATGTCACAATGACCGGAAATTTGGAAGATCAAACAACATTCAATGTTTTTTATGAAAAAAAAATAGAAATGACCGTTTATTTTATTTGGAGTAGATACAAAAAGGGAAAATAAAATGTATGATTTAAAAGAAAATGTTCTATGTGAAAACTTTAACTTTAGGGTCATTAATAATTGTGTACAATTTATAAAAAAATAAATAAATAATGGTGCGTTCACAAAGACACATTAAGTGATAATTCATTAGAGGAAAATGACTATATCACTGCCTATTTTGTTTTTTTATGAGCAACCACAATCTAATTAAGTTGAAGTGAAGCAATAATATTTATATTTTTTCATCATATTATATTTTGTAATATTAGTGTATAATTTATTAAAAACACATTTGACAAAATTAGATTTCAATAGCCTATCACCGTGATATTTATATAGACAAATGTTAGTTGTTAGTATGTATGTGATTTGTTCATGAATTCAAAACAGTATCACGAAAGAACTTACATGTTATAGATTTCACACTATTGACCCTGTGGTTTCATTGTTCAATTGTTGTAAGCAAAGGTTTCGGCTACATAAAGAGGTTGAATGTAGCAAAACAAATTGTCACACACACACATATATATATGGACGTTAATGATGTTATGGAAGATAATTATGTTATGGAAGAAGAAGTTAATGATGCAATTATTAAAATGTGATATTATGAAACTATATGGTCATATGAAGAGGAATGCAATACCAAAATATTAAATTGTAGTTAAGTGAAGAAAGAGGTAATACATGCTCAAAAAACAAAATGTGGTAGAAATGTAGATAAAAGAAGGCAAAAAAAAGGTAGAATTTGGAGGTTGACACGTTGGAAATTTGGCTGATGTAGAATAAAGACAATTACATAGCGCATGCATTGATGATGTGTCAGCGCAAGAAAGTTAGGAGCTGATTTAATATATTATAAATAGATGTGTTAAAAATATAGGGTAGTCAAAAAATTACCACAATTATTTAGAAATAAAGAATTTTAATTAAAATAGAAATGGACAAAAAGGTAGTATGAGGAATGCCGGGGAAAAAAGGAGAATTTCCTTCTTTTCCTTCATTTTTATTCTTTCCGGGAAAAATACTCAATCATTCCCTCATTTTCCCCTTCTCCTTCCTGTAACCAGTTTGAAGCATAACCTCAATGTTACTGTTCACCTTATCTTCCAAATCCTCCATTTTTCCTTCTCTTCCAAATCTTCCAAGACTAAAAGTTCACTAATGCCCCTCAAATCTGCCCAACAGCCTTGCATGCGGGATTCTGCCTCTCTATCTTTGAGAATTGACTCAGATCAGTGAAATAAGGAAATCACAACCCAGACAAGAAGAATTCGAACTGAAGCAGGGAACCCGAATTAAAGATGAGCTCATAACTGATTTGGGTCAGAACCTTCTTCTTCTTTAGTGCAAATTTATGTGAGTTCATTGCATTAAATTATTTTAGCATGAGGGGTTGTGGGTTAAGTTAATTGAGAATTCTTCAATTACTAGTGAAACTGTTTCTAGGTAAAAATCGGTTAGAAAAATTCAGAGAAAGTGAGGAAGTGGAACTTTGAAGCATGTAGGTATTTGTAATCTGCACCCAAAACTGTATTTAATTATCATGCATGTTGTTTATTAACTGTGTGATAATTATGTTGATAAGTTAGTTAGGAATCTAGAAAAAATACGATTAAGGACTGTTTAGATGAGCAATTTACAATGAGAACCGATATGTATGCCATAATGCCTTCCCTCTTTCTTGCTTCTAACGTTGTTTCTAATTGCTGCCTCTGATTCCTAACTCACGATTTTGGGCATTATGCCTCTGATGATTAACTTACATGTCTCGGCATGTTGCCTCTTATGCCATTTCTTAACTCTAAGTATTTCTTCCTCTAATTTCTATTCTATAATTCTGATCATGTTGCCTCTAGTTAGAGTTTGCCTCTAGCCATTCTGCCTCTAATCCATGTATCCTTTGACTCTACATCTGATCACGTATCCTATGACTGCATCTGGTCATGTATCCTCTAACTCTATCTCTGGTCGCATATCCTCTGACTCTACCTCTGGTCAAATATCCTCTGACTCTACCTCTGGTCAAATATCCTCTGACTCTTATTTTGTTGCCTCTTATCAGAGTTGCCTTGGTCATGCTGCCTCTGACCCATGTACACCTGGTCAGAGCTTGCCTCTGGTCATGCTGCCCCTGATCTGTTATTCCATAATGTGCTGCCTCTGGTTAGGAGTTGTGCCTCTAGCTAAGTCTACCTCTAGTTCTAGCTTTTGATCAGAGACTTAGGATTTAATTCCCACTTGATTTTTAATATATTGTTAAGTTATTTTTAAGTGTTATGGATGAATGATACATTGCATACATGACATGACATTACATACATAACATCTCAAGTGCATTGCATTCCTTTTAATCAAATCATGCATGACCTTATTCACGGTGGGACATTCAAGTTGTTACAGACATGGAATAACAGGTAAAGGAGAACAATCAGATCGCTGGTTGAGGTTTGGTCAGACCACCTTTATCAGTTAGGTCTCAATTATCTTGGTGACCCACACTAAGATAATTGGGCAACTTTTCCATATTCCAAGGAAAATATTTGAAGTTATGCATATTTTTTTTCAGAATTATTAAGAAAGAAAGAATGTTTTAAGTTAAGCTTTTATGAAAATTGAAGCTGAGAGCTTTAGCATGAGATGCATAATGTTTTCATGTTTTATGCATATTTATGAAAGAAATATTCTAAAACTACCCCTCATTTTATTTTCAGTACTCACTGAGATTTTATCTCCCCCATTTTTTATTTTTTATATACATTAGCAGTTGAAAGTGACTGGTGCTTAGTCCCAGTACTAGAGGATGATTTGCAAGCCGTGTTTTGGACTTAGTGCTTTATTTTTATTTGATGTAACCTAATATATTAGGGAACAGTTTTATAATTCTAGTACTGCTGTTGTAATTTAATTAAATATTTCATTAAATTAAGTTGTAAACTATGTTGTTTAAATGTAGTTACAAGTTACTTTTAATGATACTTATTATTGATCTATAATAATTGGTAATGGGTCCTACACAAAACACAAAAAATAACGTGGAAACTCCAAAATCGAAGAAAAAACCACAATCGTTGTCAAATGACAATCAAAGAGTAATACTATGTGAAAATTGTTACAAAACATATATTTAGCTAATACTCCCCGCATCCCCCAGTACACCCACACTCTCATAAACAAATATTTGAACTACATCTCACAACACTCTAACATAGGAGTATAAGAGAAAATAAAAGAATCAGATACAAGCTTAAAGTGTCTCTAAATGGGGCAAATTATAATGAAAATTAAATACGTATTATTGTACGTCATTTTTGTTTTCATTTGTTGTTAAACTAAGAGCAATTTGGGAAAGCTCATCTCAATTATTCTCATATCCTTGGTGAACTTGATCAATGTAAATGGCATAAATTGTATGAATTGGTGCTTGTAATGCTTATGACATTATTTTAGGCTAACTTAATATCATTGTCGTATATAAGAAATTTATACAAAAACTTTAATTCCACTTGAGTATCTATGAGCATTTAGTAATTTCTCAAACATAAGTGTTAGACCCATCAGATCTAAAATATAGTTTTTCCTATTAGATATTGTTACTTGTAATGGATTCTATTACATTGAAATGTAGCCTCGATTGCCCTTATATTTTTCCGCCATGATGCCTAACTATACATTGGACTTGAATTTTGATGACCCGAAATAAAGTTTTTTCTACTACCTCGAGCAACTTACGATGAATTTTATTACTTTGAAATGTAGTCCTGCCTGGTAGCTCGCTTAGATGATGTGCAGCTCGCTCGCTCAGGCAAGTTGCACTCTTTATAAAGATCCTGTTCATTTTAAAGTAGTCGTCGAGGCAAAAGTGTGGCTCGCCTTGGCGACTTGTGCGAGATTTTGTGTCTTTTAAAAGATTTTTTGAGTTTCATCATAAGGTTATGACTTTTGGGCATTGGAAGACTACTCTTACTGCATTTGGAAGGCAAAGAAGTTGGCATTCAACCATTCCGCTCTATGCGTAATTCTACATCTTCCATTGTTGTTATATCTTTGAGCATGAGCTAATTCTCCTTTGATGAGGACATAGATGAATCTCCTATGATCCATTTGATGTTAATATCTTGTTATTATTTATGCAATTGAAGTTTTATATTTTTTTCATCGAATTTTATTCTTTAATCCATTTCTTTAAATGACTATTTTCAAATTGAACTTAGGATCACTTAATTATTGGAAAATAGGTAGTGAAAACTAGAACTAGAATCGTTGTTCAAGTTGAACATTTACTATAAGAATATAGAGATATTAACATATGCTCATAATAAATTAGCCTTCATTCATGCTTTGAGTAACAATTGATTATCTAAGAAAATGTTCATTGTTATAAAAAGGGGTTTTGAACCAAAAAATTTGTCTTAATTTAGTTGGCTAATATAACTTATGCGTGTTAAAATTATTTGTTGTAAATAGAGAAATTAATAGTCATAATAGTGAAAATAAGGGGATTCGAAGTCTTAATCATTTTTATCTATTTTATCTCGGTTTTCTAAACCAACCAATCAAAACTCTTAATTGCCTTCATAAGTGTTAAAATTCACTACAAATTTAAGTTAATTACCATCTCTATAAAAACTGTTTTATTTATCATTATTCTTAGTTGAACGATTTCATACACTTGTCTAAAAGCTATCAGGACAAAAAAATATAATTTTCCCACTTTTTAGTGTTATTTGTGATAGATTCGATTACTTTAAATTTTAAAATATAGTACCGATAACCCTTAGATGTTGCCTCGATGCTGGACAACTATTGGGCATTGAGTTTTGATGACTTGAATAAAAAAAATTCGAATTAATTGTGATAAATTTCATTATTTTAAATGCAACATTGATGACCCTTAGATATAGCCTCGACGATGGATAACTATTGGACTTGAATTTTGATGATCGGAAATAACTTTTTTCTACTAAATAGATCTACTTGTGGGATATGCCATTACTTTATAGTGTAGTATCGACTATCCTTAAATCTTGTCAGATGATGGATAATTATTTTGCTTTAAATTTTGATGACCCGAAATACATGATTTTTCTATTTCTTAGTGTTACTTGTAATATATTTGATTACTATAAAATGTAGTCCAGAAAGCCCTTAAGAATTACCTCAATGATATATAACTATTGAGCATTGAATTTTGATGATCTGGAATACATTATTTTGAGCTAACATGTGATGAATTCCATTATTTTAAATGTAACATCGATGATCCTTAGATATTGCCTCGATGGTGGATAACTATTAGATAACCAATTTGGATAAACCGAAATATATTTTTTCTACTACATACAGCTACTTGTGACATACTCCATGACTTTTTAATGTGGTTTTGACGTCCCGTAAATGTTACCTTGATGTTGGATAATTATTTGTCTTTGAATTTTTATGATTCAAAATACGGTATTTTCTACTTATTAGTATTTTTTGTGATATATTTCAGTTACTTTGAAATGAAATACCGATAATCTTTTGATGTTGTCTTGATGATGGATAACTATTAAACTACTTATTTTGATGACTACTTATTAAACTACTTATTTTTCTATTGCATAGTGCTTCTTGTGATAGATTCAATTATTTTGAAATGTAGCCTTGACGACCCTTAGGTGTTGCCTCGATGATATATAACTATTGGACTATTAATTTTGACAACCTAAAATACATTTTTTTTCAACTGCATAGAGATTTTTGTTATGAATTTATTACTTTTAAAAGTAGCCTCGATGACCGTTAAATGTTGCCTCGATGATGGATAACTATAGGACTTTGAACTATTTTTTCTACTACATAGTGTTACTTCTAATGAATTCCATTGTTTGAAATGTATCCTCGATGATGGATAACTATTGGGCTTTGAATTTTGATGATTCAAAATACCATTTTTGATACTACATAGAATTACTTGAAATAGATTCCATTACTTTTAAATGTAGTCTCGATGATCCTTGAATGTTGTCTTGACGATGGATATCTATTAGACTTGAACTCTAATGACTCCAAAGTTAAGAAGAAAGTTTCTGAGAAGAAATTCAACAAAATTTCATATACAAAGGTTGGTTACTAATTAACAATCAACTATTACTTATATATTCTTACTTAGATGGTTTAATAAGTTATGAGTTATATTTTATTATTGGACTATCTAAAGTAGAATTTCATAACATATGGGGGACTGCATAACATTGTGGGTTTAATAGTAATATTGAACTTAACTACTACATACATATCCACACACAAAAATTCTTATCCACCTAAAACATTGTGGTAGTAGTGACCTTATATTTTGTTTTATATTGTGGCTCGAGTAAACTAAATTTACTATTATGGATGTCTTGCTAGGATGGAAATTTAAAAGATGAGTTTGTAGTAACACCTATAATTGATGTTGAAATGCTAATAGGACACTATTTGTACTATAACTATTTGAATTACATTTGTTTACTATAGAGATATTAAATATGAATATAAAATTTACCAATTTGTTTCAACTTTTAAGAAGTTAAATCTTAAGTTTATAAATACAATGATGAAATTATTGTTCACTCAAATATAGGTTTGTGTGTATTTTATTAATCATCCTTTTCTATTTTGTTATTTGAATCAAGTTAAATGCGTGTTGTGTTGGAAAAGATGAAATTGATGTTCATCCCAATTGTTTCTTTCCTGATTGATGGAACTGATCATCGGATAATGTTGGAGATGCATTAATAAGCCACTCTCAATTTCAATTTTAGAAGCATCATACAATGTATCCTGCTTCCACAACTAATGAGAATACAAAATCAATGGTATTCAAATATTGTTTCAAATTTAGGTAACAAGTATTCCAAACTCATAGTTACATTTTGTTGTGAAAAACAGAGATCAATCAATCAATGGACCCAGAAAAATAGCGCAGATTGATTGAAACTGAAACGAAGATTGATCCGCAGAAAATCCAAGAACGATCTTCGTTTCTAAATGAAACGAAGATTGATCTTTCTAAACAGAATTTGAAGCTTGTAATTCTAAAATGAACACACACAATTGTTAACCCAGTTCAGAGATTAACTCCTACGTCTAGGGGATTGGATCCGACTTGAATTATCACTAGTTTTGAGATGAAAATGATTACAAAATGATATGCAGTTATGCTGCCAGTTTTTCTGAAAACTGTAGCTTGCTCTCTTTTTGATCACTCCTTTTTTCCAGCCTTGGTTTGTCTTATATACAGTTTGATTACAAGTTTAGAGTAACAAACTAACTAACTAAAGTAGTTACAACTAACTAACTAACTGCCCAAACAAATTGGCTTCTTAATTGAGTACCACCTTTAACAATTCTCCACCTTGGTACCAAATGAGAAGCATCAGCTTGTGATTCTTCAAATCAGATCCCCTTAGTCCTTGATCTCAGTTTCTGGACTTGATTTGCAGCATATCCAAACAGTGTTTGAATTTGCTAAGTGTGACAGGTTTTGTAAACATGTTTGCAGGATTATCACTTGTATGCACTTTTGCCACATGTATCTCACCCCTTTCAATGACATCTCTAATGAAATGAAGTCTGATGTCTATATGCTTGGTCATTTCATGATACATTTGATTTTTGCTCAAATGAATGGCCCTTTGACTGTCACAATGTATGCAAACAGCTTCTTGCTTAATCCTTTTAGCCAAATTCCTTCTTTCACTGCTTCAACAAGAGCAGCATATTCTGCTTCTGTTGTTGATAATGCCACTATGTGTTGAAGATTAGCTTTCCAACCAATTGTGTTATTAAACACTGAGAACGCATATCTTGAAAAAGATCTTCTTCTATCTAAATTCTAGCAAAATCAGAGTCTACAAATCCTTGGACTGGTTTTGATGGTTCTGAACTTTTGCTGTATTCCAAACACATGCTTTGAGTACCCTTTAGGTACCTTAGAATCCATTTGACAGCCTGCCAATGACTCATCCCTGGGTTTCCCATAAATCTGCTCGTGACACTTACAACATGAGAAATGTTTGGCCTTGAACAAACCATAGCATACATGATACTCCCTATGGCACTTGCATATGGTATATTCTTCATGTCTTCTGCTTCCAGGTTTGTGTTTGGTGACATGGCTGAAGAAAGCTTGAAATGAGCTGCTAGTGGAGAGCTAACTGCCTTTGATTCACTCATGTTGAATCTATTTAGAACCTTTCCAATGTAGCTCTCTTGAGAAATTATCAGTCTTCCTTGTTCTCTAATTCTGATGATTTCCATTCCTAGGATCCTCTTGGCTGGCCCCAAGTCCTTCATCTCGAATTCTTTCTTAAGCTGGCCCTTCAATTTTTCTATTTCTTTCATACTTTTACATGCTATTAGCATGTCATCCACATATAGCAGCAAGTAAATCAATGTGGATGATGATACTTGTTTATAGTATACACAACTATCAAAATTACTTCTACCATAACTTTGACTAAGCATGAATGAATCAAACCTCAAATACCATTGTCTTGGTGATTGCTTTAGCCCATAGAGTGATCTCTTTAACAAGCAGACCCAATCCTCCTTTCCTTGAGTCCTAAAGCCATCTGGTTGCTGCATTAAGATTGTTTCATTCAAGTCACCATGGAGAAATGCTGTTTCGACATCCATCTGCTCCAATTCCATGTCAAAGTGTGCTACCATGGCTAGAATTATCCTTATAGATGCCTGCTTGACTACAGGAGAAAAGATTTCATTATAGTCTACACCTTCTCTTTGAGTGCATCCCTTTGCTACTAGTCGTGCTTTGAACCTGGGTGGTTCAACTCCTGGAATTCCCTCCTTCCTCTTGAAAATCCATTTGCTGCCTACAATTCTGGAGTTAGCTGGCTTGGGTATGAGTTCCCAAGTGTTGTTCTTCTCCAATTATTTCAACTCCTCAGTCATAGCTAAAATCCATTTGTCTTTCTCTTGAGACCTGACAGCTTCATTGTAGTTCATGGGATCTTCTTGTATAATCTCTTCTGCAACATGTAATGCATAGCTGATCATGTGTGCATAACCATATCTTTGAGTGGGTTTTGATGTCCTTCTTTCTCTATCCCTGATGAGGTTATAATCATCTAATTCCTGTTCTGGAAACATAGCATGTTCTGCTGGGTTTGCATTAGTTTTGTCTTGCTCAGATTGCTGTTGTTCTGAAGTCAAGATCGTTCTTGACTTCTGTTGATCGTTCTCCTTTTCTGTAGCAGGAGTCAAGATCGATCTTCGATTTTCTGCAACTTGCTCCACCTCAAGACCAAACCTCTCAGTTATGTCTTGTTGAGTCTGCTGTTGCTCCAGGATCGTTCTTCGTTTCTCTCCCTCTTTCTCCACCTCAGGATCAATCCTCACATCTTCAATTTGTTGTGAGCTTTTATTCGCAGCATTGGTTACAGACTTGTATAGCTCAACCTCATGAAACTTAACATCCCTGCTGATGATACATTTCCTGCTTTCAAGACACCATATTCTATAACCTTTTACTCCACTTGGATATCCAACAAAATACCCTTTCTTAGCTCGAGGGGCTAGCTTCCCTTCATTTACATGGTAGTATGCAGCACATCCAAATACTTTTAAATGATTGTAGTTTGCAGCATGTCCTGTCCACATCTCTTGAGGGGTTTTGAGTTCAATTGCAGTAGAGGGACTCAAATTTATCAAATAACAAGCTGTATGGACAACTTCTCCCCAAAACTGTGCAGGCATCCCTGCATTTGACAGAATGCATCTCATTCTTTCAAGCAAGGTTCTATTCATCCTTTCAGCTAGTCCATTTTGCTGAGGTGTGCTCCTTATAGTCCTATGTCTGTTCACACCATGAGTTTTGCAAAAACTAGTGAATTCCTCACTATAGAATTCAAGACCATTGTTTGTCCTTATAGTTTTAATCCTTTTGTCCTTATTGTTTGTCCATACTTTTCTACTATAATCATCAAGAAATGTAATGAAATACTTGTTACCTCCATGTGAAGCAATCTTTGTAGGACCCCAAAGATCAATGTGAACATATTCTAGAATTCCTTTTGAGCAATGTTTCCCTTTGGAGAACTTGACCCTATGCATCTTTCCAAACACACAATGATCACAAAATTCAAGATCACTGATCTTGTCCCCACCTAGCATGCCTTGCCTGTCCAGAACTTGCATTCCCTTTAGACTAACATGACCTAACCTTTGATGCCATAGGCTGGCTTTGCTTGATGCTTGAATAGCCAATGCTGCCATTCATGTCACTGCTTGACCATTTAGAAGGTAGATTCCATGATCTCTTGTTCCCTTCATGATTACCAATGATCCTTTTATGACTTTTAGAGTGCCTTTCTCTGCTTTGTATGAACAACAAGCTTCTTCTAGCATTCCTAGAGAAATTAAATTCCTTTTCAGTTCTAGAACATGTCTCACCTTTGACAAAATCTTCATGGTTCCATCTTCCAACTTCAGCTTGATTGAACCAATTCCAACTACCTTGCAGGCTGATTTGTTGCCCATAATCACCTTGCCTCTATCAGTTTCTTTGTAGTCAAGAAACCAATCTCTATTTGAGGTCATGTGAAATGAACACCCTGAGCCAAGTACCCAGTCATCATCCATGATTTCGGTTGAATTTTCCATAAGAACTTCTGAGCTTTCATACCCTTCAGAAGCTATAGATGCATTTCCATAATCATCATCACTATGTGATCCTTTCTTTCCTTTCCAATCTGGGCATTCTTTCTTGAAATGCCCTTCTTTCTTGCATACGAAACATCTCATTTTAGACTTGTCCTTTTCTTTGTTCTTGAACTTATTCTTCTGTTTTTGATTCTTCTTCCCTGCCATTGCCTTGACAAACAATCCCTCGCCACTGCTTTCTTCTTTCCCATCTGACTTCCTCTTCAATTCTTTGGAGATTAGTGCAGCTTGTACTTCTTCTAATGACAAAAAATCTCTACCATACAGAAGTGTATCACACAGATTTTCATAAGAGCTTGATAATGAATTTATCAACAACAGGGCCCGATCCTCATCATCTAATTTTACATCAATATTTTCAAGATCTAATATGATGTTATTAAACTCATCCATATGATTTTCAATCGATCTCCCAGGTTGCATCTTGAAAGTATATAATTTTTGTTTTAAGTACAAACGATTTGCTAAGGATTTTGTCATGTATAAAGATTCTAATTTGAGCCAAATACCTGTTGCAGAGGCCTCCTTTGACACTTCCCTCAGAACCTTGTCTCCAAGACTCAAGATTAAAGCACTATGAGCCTTTTCCATGATATCCCTCTTCTCCTTTTCTGGTAGTATGGATGCCATGTCTTTCTCTCCTCCCAATGCTCCTGCCAAACCTTGATGAACCAGCAACGCTTTCATCTTGAGACGCCATAACCCAAAATCATTCTTCCCATCGAATTTTTCAATTGCATACTTTGTTGATGTCATCCTTCCTATGAATCGAATACTCCAGTGCTCTGATACCAGTTGTTGTGAAAAACAGAGATCAATCAATCAATGGACCCAGAAAAATAGCGCAGATTGATCAGCAGAAAATCCAAGAACGATCTTCATTTCTGACTGAAATGAAGATTGATCTTTCTAAACAAAATTTGAAGCTTGTAATTCTAAAATGTTCACACACAATTGTTAACCCAGTTCAGAGATTAACTCCTACGTCTTGGGGACTGGATCCGACTTGAATTATCACTAGTTTTGATATGAAAATGATTACAAAATGATATGCAGTTATGCTGCCAGTTTTTCTGAAAACTGTAGCTTGCTCTCTTTTTTATCACTCATTTTTTCAAGCCTTGCTTTGTCTTATATACAGTTTGATTACAAGTTTGGAGTAACAAACTAACTAACTAAAGTAGTTACAACTAACTAACTAACTGCCCAAATAGATTTGCTTCTTAATTGAGTACCACCTTTAACACATTTCTATTTTTTACTTATTTTTTATTACGAATACATTTATTGCTTATTTTGTAATAAATAAAATATTATGTGAAAACTTCATAAACAAAGGTGACAATACCATAGAACCATGCACCCCTACTCAAGGTATAATTAATAAACTATATCCAGTGTTTATATTAAATATTGATAAGTGTTATTTCCTTATTTAAAGTTTCATTGAGAGAGAATGCAAAAATAGACGATCTAAATCTCTAAAGGGCCATCTATGTGTTGGGTTTGGAAAGATTCACGTGATAGTAACAAGTAATCGACCGACATTGTCCCTAATGTTGTATAAATGTATTTAAGGAGGTTTTCCAAATTCTCTAGCAAGGTTGTATTTAAAGAGCATGCTACGAACAATTGAATTTATCAATTGAACTCCACCCATCATTGATAGAATATGACCTTTCCACGAAAATAATTTAGCTTTAATTATATCAACAATGGATTGAAGATAAATTAATTTTGGGGTGCCTCTGAAAGTAGGGACTTTGAGATACTCGAAGGGAAGACTACCTTGTGAAAACCCAAAATATCAAATATGACATTTCATCTAACTAGGTTGATAGCTCTTGCAAAAAGCCTTCATTTTGCATTAGTAGTCAACTAACTAGAGTGTGAACCATATTCATGATGAAAAAGGTGAATGGCAAGAGCATTTTTCCTAGTGCCTTTGAAAAAGAACATAATATGATCAACCACAAAATGTGGCTAGGAATGGTAGTCCCATATCCAATAATGCAGTCCAACTTTCCTTGAGCAACAAGCAAAGAAAAAGTTCTTATAAGTACCTCATCTGTTAGAACAGGTTGTATAATTGAGAGGAATTGAAATTGAGAAGAAGAGAGAAGAAAACAGAAAGTTCTGAAAACAGAGATTGATTAACAATTTGGAGAATGTTCTCTGTATTACAGACTTTATACCAGTTTTGAGTACTAACTGTCAAAACAAACTTAACTAACTTCTAACTGTTTTCTAACTTTCCTAACTAACTACAAATCACTTTCAATTACATTTAACATGCCCCCTAATTCAAAGTGATTCAATTGATGTTAATCCAAGATTGTTCCTCAATTCAAGATTGCTCATCATCTCTTGGAACTTCACTCTCTTCAAGCTTTTAGTTAGAATGTCAACCTTTTGATCATTATTAGTACTACATTGCTCTAGCTTTATTTTGCCTTTCATCCCTTGATCTCTAAGGAAATGAAACCTTGTCTCTATATGTTTACTCCTTCCATGAACACTCGGATGCCTTGCTAGATCAATTGCTGATTTGTTGTTTATCTTCAACTTCACTGCTTCATTGCTTCTCATTCCAAATTCTGTCATTAATTCAGCCAGCCATATAGTTTGGCACACTCCCATTGATGCAGCCACATATTCAGCTTCACATGTGGACAAGGCTACTATGCTTTGCTTCTTCGAGCACCATGAGATTGGTGACTTATTGATCATGAACACATAGTCTGTGGTACTCTTTCTATCATCCTTATCTCCATACCAATCTGCATCAGTAAAGCCAACAAGTTCAGCTTCATCTCCATTCGAATTTGGGGGATACAGTAGACCAAGCTCAATGGTTTCCTTGATGTATCTCAAAATCCTTTTTGCTGCCATGTAGTTTGATGTTCTAGGCTTCTCCATGTATCTACTAATCATCCCAACACTATATGCAATATATGGCCTTGTGTTACACAAGTACCTCAAGGATCCTACAATTTTCTTGAAGATTGTAGGGTCAATCATCTCCTCATAGCCCTCGCTGGACAGTACCAGCTCTGCTTCTGCTGGGGTACTAGTTCCATTGCAATCTAGCATTTTGAATCTTTTCAATACATTATTTGTATACTTCTTTTGATGCATAAAAGTTCCATTTTTCCTGGTTTCAAACTCAATGCCAAGGAAATATGACAGCATGCCTAGATCAGTCATCTCAAATTCCTTCTCCATTTTAATTTTAAACTTCTGAATTTGTTCTTCATCATTTCCAGTCACTAGCATATCATCCACATAAAGGCATATCAATAATGCAGGTGCTGCTGCTGCCTTTTTCACGTACACTTCATGTTCATTCACACACTTTTCAAACTGCTGCTCTATGAGGAATCTGTCAATCCTCTTGTTCCAGGCCCTAGGGGATTACTTCAGGCCATATAGTGCTTTCTTCAGCTTATATACACTGTCTTCCTTGCCTCTTATTTCATATCCTGGTGGTTGCTTCACAAACACTTCTTCCTCCAATTATCCATTGAGGAATGCTGATTTAACATCTAGCTGATGCATAGACCAACCTTTGTAACTGGCCATTGAAACTACCATCCTTACTGTTTCAATTCTAGTTACTGGGGCAAACACCTCATCATAGTCTAGTCCATGTTTCTACAAGAATCCCTTTGCTACAAGTCTGGCCTTGTACCTGGCAATCTCTCCATTAGGCTTCAATTTTAGCTTATACACCCACTTCACATCAATTGATCTCTTATTTACAAGCAGGGTCATCAGCTCCCAAGTCTGGTTCTTCTCTATTTCTTTGAGCTCTTCCTCCATTGCTAATCTCCATTTAGGATCACTCAAGGCCTCTTCATTACTTATTGGCTTTGATTCAGCCAACAAAGCAAAATTTGTTAATTCTCCATCTGCATTGATGGTTGAGTCAGATGTCACTTCATATGGTTGCAATCTGACTGAAGGCTGCCTAGCTTTTAGACCTTTTTACAGACTCAAGAACTGGCTGACTTGTTGTTCCTGCAGGCTGGCCTTCATCAAGTTCCACTACTTCTGCACTATTGGCTGGACTAATGAAGCTGGTTAGTATGTCTAGGCTAGCTGCACTGCTCGAGCTGGTTTCACTCATTTTCCAGTCTCATCCTCTTGATTCATCCACCAGTATGTCCCTGCTTATCACCACCTTGTTCTTGTTTGGATCATACAGCTTGTAAGCTCCAGTTGCATCATAACCCAGCATCGCCATTTGTTCAGCCCTGTCATCAAGCTTCTTCCTATTTTGAGTTGTCACATGCCTGAAGCACAATGAACCAAATACTCTCAGATGATTCACAGTTCGCTTTCTTCCAGTCCAAGCTTCTTCAAGTGTCCTAGTACGCAGTCTCTTGGTTGGACACCTATTCAAAATGTATACAGCTGTTGAAACTGCTTCCCCACAGAATTTCTGAGGCATCTTTCTCCCTTTCACCATTTGTGATGTATATGGTGCAGTTACTTCATGTATCATTCCCTCTTTGTCACAGAATTCATGGGATTGATACTCACCACCTCCAAGTGTCGTAATCACTTTAAGATTGTAGCCACTTTGTTTTTCTGCCATTAGCTTGAACCCTCTAAACACAGCCAACACTTCACTCTTCTTCTTCATTAGATAGACCCAAGTTATCCTTGTAAAATCATCAATGAATGATACAAAGTAATGATTACCTCCTATTGACACTTCTTCAAAAGGACCACAAACATCAGAGTAGATTATCTCCATCATTCTTGAAGATCGAGTTTCTGTGTTGTTTGGCCTGGCAACATTCTTCATACAGCTCCTTTGGTATTTTAATTTATGGAATTCCTAGCACCATTTCCTTGTTCGGGAACATTTGAAGGCTTCTGAAATTCAAATGTCCAAACCTCTAATGCCACAGCCAATATTCATTCCTGACTTCAGCAGCTAGGCACTTGTTCTCATTGATATGGATATCAATCTTGAAGGTTCTATTCTTGGATAATGGTGCCTTCAAGATCAATCTTCTTGAACTATCAACCATCCTCATTTCACAATGCTCCATCTTCATAGAATACCCTTTTTCAAGCAGCTGTCCAAGGCTTGACAGATTGTTCTTCATGTTTGGCACATACAACACATCACATATGAATGATTGTTTGCCATTTTTCCTTTGAATCAACACCTTTCCTACTCCTTCTGCAGTTACTTAACTATTATCTACAAATTTGATCTCCCTTTTCACCTTCTCATCAATGCTCACAAACCAATCTTTATGGCCAGTCATGTGATTTGAACAACCTGTGTCAAGGTACCACTGCTCTAAATAATCATCATCTGATTTTGTTGTAGCCATTAACAACACCTCATCTAAGTCTGAATCCTTTGCTGCCATTTGAGCTTCATCATCCTCTTTATGCAAAATGCCCCCATTTTTTATAATTGTAACATTGGATTCCTTTCTTGTTGAATTTCTTCTTGCCATTCGAATTCTTGCTGCTGTTATCACTTCTGTTTTGGTATCTTGAATCCACACTTTGCTGGATGTAAAACAATGCCTTGCAATCTTTGAAAGTTTTTTGATGTCTTTTTGTTGGATTTGCACCAAGTTGTTCACATCCATCTTCCCAAGATTTAGAACCCAAGCTCTTAATATCAATTGTTAGAACAAGTTGTATAAATGAGAGGAATTGAAATTGAGAAGAAGAGAGAAGAAAACAGAAAGTTCTAAAAACGGAGATTGATTAACAGTCTGGAGAATGTTCTCCGTATTACAGACTTTATATCAGTTTTGAGTACTAACTGTCAAAACAAACTTAACTAACTTTTAAGTGTTTTCTAACTGTCCGAACTAACTACAAATCACTTTCAATTACATCTAACATCCTCAACTATACAAAAGTGAAGAAAAGATAAAGGATCCCCTAGTCTCACTCCTCCAGTGCAATTAAAAACCGAACAAACTTTCCATTAATTAAAACGGAAAATTTAGTAGAATATAGTATAGTTTTGATCCATGAGAAAAACCTGATTAAATAGCCAAATGAAATTCATACGACTGTTTATCCAAAATATTTAAAGTCTATGAAGGTATACAGATGCACTCAATGATGGTTTTACCATGAATGAAACCTTTTTTATTTTTAGTAATTATAACGGCCATCCTATTTGCCAAAACTTTGGTTATTATTTTGAATTGGAAATCGGAAAAAGTTATATGTCTGTAATTATCAACGGAATCAACTCCAATGAACACATGGGAATAAGGACCCCATACTAGAGTTGAGATTTGGAAGTATCCAACCATCTTTGAAGAATTGAGAAATGATGGCATAAACATCATAACCAACAATCTCCCAATAGATTTAAAAAAACAAAAACAAAAAACCACCAAAGCCATCTTGGTCAGGTGCTGAAGAACCATCCATGTGAAAAAGCAGACATAACCTCTTCAAGGGAAGACAACCTTGTTAGAAGGAATTGATTGTTGAATAATATATGTAGAATTACAGGTATTATCAAAGGCAGATAGATTATTATAATGAGAGAGAATGTGTTGCACAATGTCATTTTTTTCATTCTATAAATCAGGTTTGATACTTGTATTAGTAAAATGTATAATGTATAACCTAATTTTCCTTAATACTTAATAGAGAGCAAGTACAAGAGTATATATATCATTTGCTATATGATATAGAGTACAAAGTACACCAAAAGGGAGTAACAACCTATAACAGAAAAATAATCAAACTGTATCTAACTTAATTAATTAGTTAAAATGTAAAGAGTAATCTAAGTATAATCTAATATCTCCCCTCAAACTCGAATTATATATATCTAATAAACGAAGCTTGGAAACAAATGAACAAAAGGGGGTATGATTCAAAGCCTTTGTGAATATATTTGCTTACTTTTTTAAAGAAATGATAGGTAGAAGATGGAATAACTTTTGCTGTAATTTTTCCCGAACTCTGTGACAGTTGATCTCGATATGTTTTGTGCGTTCATGAAATGACGTTTTAGCAGCAAAGTGCCTTGCGGATTGGCTATCACAGTAAAGTAGGGATGGAGTTGTAAAATTAAGTTAGAAATGTTGTAGAAGAAAGGTTAACCATTGAATCTCGCATACGGTGGATGCCATAGATTTGTACTTAGCTTCGGAAGACGAACGTGAGACTGTCGGTTTCTTTTTAGACTTCCATAAAACCAAGGAATCGCCCAAGAAGATACAATAACCACTCACTGATTTTCTGGTTTCAGCACAAGTTGCCCAACCAGAATCACAAAATGCTTTAAGTTGTAATGAAGAAGAAGAATGTAGGAAAATGTTGTTGCTTGAAGAATTCTTAAGATAACGCATAACATGAATAGCTGCTACAAAATGGTGAGAATTTGGTTTGTTGGTGTATTGACTTAATTGTTGAACAGTGAAGCTGATACCTGGACAAGTGTTGGTAAGGTAGATAAGGTTGCCAATTAGTCTTCGATAAGGCTCGAGATCATATAAGTAATTTGTGTTTCTAGGTGAAAACTTTAAGCCTTTTTGCATAGGTGTTGAAGTCGGTTTGTGGCAAGGAGGCTTGCTGAAGCGAGGATATCTAATGTATATTTATGTTGACAAATGTGGATGCCAAGTTTACTTCGTGATATTTCCAATCCTAGGAAATATTTAAGTTGTCCAATGTCTTTAATTCAAAAACTGTTATGAAGGATGTCTTTTATACGAATAGTTTATGTCAAATTGTTACCTGCAAGTATCAATATATATCAGTAGTTCAGTAAAAGAATTTATTTCATGTTTGATAAACAATGAATTATCATTGGTTGAAGGACAATAGCCATTAGAATTTAATGCACTAGAAATTTTGCATACCACTGTCTACTTGATTGCTTTAAAGCATAAATTGATTTAAGCAATTTGAAAACCTTATCAGGAGAATTAAGATCAGGAGGCAAAACAATATAAACCTATTCATCTAAAGTTCCATATAGAAAGGAATTGTAAACATCTAATTGATAAAAGAACCAATTTTGTGATGAAGCAATGGATAATAATAATCTAATTATAGTTAATTTTGCAACTGGACTATAAGTATAAAAAAAATCAATACCTTCAATTTGGGTAAAACCCTTAGCTACAAGACGAGCTTTATACCTTTCGATAGTTTCATCGGCTTTATATTTAATTTTGTGTACACACTTACAACCATGTGTTGTTATGATGCAAAGCAGACAATTCAGATTGCATAGCTTGTATCAATGAAGGATTATTTATGGCCTTCGCGTATGTGGATGGCTTAGTGATAGAAGTAATAGAACAAATGTATTTCTTATGGGCAGTAGACAATTTAGTATAAGATAAAAAATTGGATAAAGGATAACATACATCACTAGATGATTGAGTAACCAAAGCATTGCATTGATAAACATCTAAGTATGAGGGATGATTCCTAATCCTAGTGGATCTTCTAAGTGTGTGTGTGTCATCATTAGAATGAATATGTGCATCATTAAGGGAAATAGAAGAAACAGGAGAAGGCATAAAATCATAGTTATTAGCATGTCTACATAAATGCATATTATTGGAAGCAGTATGAAAAGTGATATCATCAAAGAGAAAATTGTATTTGTCTTGAGGAATGACATGATCATTACTGGAATTTAAAACAGGAGCAACATAAGGAAAGTAAGATTCATGAAAAATAGCATTTCGGAAATAAAAACATTTTTAATTTGTAAATCATACAATAAGTAACCTTTGGTGCCATGTTTAAAGCCCAAGAAGATACATTTTCTAGCACGAGGATCAAGTTTAGATCTATTTTGAACCAAAGTAGTAGCATATGATAAACACCCAAAACCTTTTAAATCAAGGAAAGTCGGAGATTGATTATGCAAAACCTCAAAAGGGGTTTTATTTTTAAGAACTGAGGTAGGCAATCGATTGATAAAAAAAATTGCATGTGATATGACATAAGCCCAAAAGCACTTAGGCAAAGCTCTTGTGAAATTTAAAAGGTGTCTATGTTAGCACTCAACAACAAAATTTTGTTGTGGGGTTTCGACGCAAAAGGTTTGATGAATGATGCCTACAATGGAAAAAAATTCAGGCATCTTAAAATCCAATCCATTATCACTCCTAATTGCTTCAACAGAGTCTGAAAACTAATTGTGAATCATTTTAATAAAATGCTTAATACTAGTTCTGGTTTCAGTTTCAGATTTCATCAAAAACAACCAAGTATGTCTAGAGAAATTTGTTGGAACCAAACTCATTTTTTACTTAAGGTTTTTATGATAACAAAATTATTTATAAAAACAATATATTTGACTTCAAAGAGTATGAAAGAAGATTTGATCAAGATTTATCTACAACGAAATATGAACAAAATTAATCTGAAGAATTTACAAACGCAATCTGAACAAAATACGGACAGAATCAATCTGAAGAATTTACAATCTCAATCTAAACAAAAAAGGAAAAGAATCAATTTGAAGAATTTACAAACGCAATATGAACAAAATACAATTCATAATTAAACAAGGACTAAATTGAAGCCCAAATTTTAACTATAAATAGACACTCATGACTGAAGAAGAAAATCATCGAAAAGCAGAAAAAAGTAGTCTTAGAGTTTAAAGAGAGAAACACTTGTTCGAGTCAGAAATATTTTTTGAGTGTTCTTTTATTAGAGTGTGAGAGTTATTATTATCATCATCTTTTTAGAAGCAACTACTCAAGTTCCAATCTTTTGTATCCAACCCGATAGTGGTTTAGTTCCTTTTTCAATCTGGGGTTGTCAAGTTGTTGGTTGTTCCTAAAAAATCTGGGTCTCAAGACTGATCACTTTAAAGTATTTGAGAAAAGATCTAAGGGTTCAATATGTCTGGATTCAATAAAGAAACTGGTTGAGGAAATATCAATAGACCACCTCCATTTGATAGAGAACGTTTTGAGTATTGGAAAGACAGACTGAGAAGTTTCTATATTTTAGAAGATCCTGAACTTTGGGACTTGGTGGAAGATGGTTATATTGCTCTGAAGAATACTTATGGTATTGAAATTCCAAGAAAGGAGATGAATGTTGATAAGAATAAGATGTACAAGATGCATCACAAGTCCAGAACATTCATGATAACTGCAATCACCTTCAAGCAGTTTGACAAGTCCACCAACAAAGAGACAACAAAGAGTATTTATGACACTCTGATTCTGGCCTATGAAGGAAGCAAGCAAGTTCAAGAAGCAAAGGCCAACCTTCGAGTCAAAAAGTATTAGTTGTTCAAGATGGAAGAAGATGAAGACATTGAAACAATGTTTTCCAGATTCCAGACCCTGGTCTCATAATTAAAGGTACTTGAGAACAGTTATACTACTGTTGATCATGTGAAGAAAATTCTTAGGAGTCTGACAAGCAAATGGAGACCTAATATCACTGCCATTCAGGAACCAAATGATCTAAACACTCTAAAGTTGGAAGAATTAATCAGCTCTCTCAGATCTAATACTGAAATTGTGTATGATGCTTGTCAAAAGGGAAAACAAACAAACAACTCATTTACCCCTAAGAACTCAATCTCTACCTCAAAGCCCCTAAGATCTCTTTGGGCCAGTGAAAACAGCCTCTCTAAGTTGAAAGAAATATGGCTTTGTTATAGTAGATGATTACACTAGGTGGACATGGGTAAATTTTTTAAGAAGTAAGGATGAATCCCACAAAGTGTTTATCACATTTTGCAAACAAATAATGAATGAAAAGGGTCTTAAGATTGTAACAATTAGAAGTGATTATGGAGGAGAATTTGAAAACAAGTTCTTTGAAAGTTTTTGTGATGAGAATGGAATATATCACAACTTTTCCTCTCCTATAACACCCCAACAAAATGGATTTGTAGAAAGAAAGAATAGATCACTCCAAGAAATGGCCAAAACCATGTTAAATGATATGAATGTTGCAAAACACTTTTGGGCTGAAGCAATTAATATTGCATGTTATATTCAAAATAAAGTCTATATTAGATCTATATTGAATAAAACACCATATGAATTGTGGAAAGGTAAAAAGTCTAACATCTCTTATTTTAAAAAAATTGGCTGTACTTGTTATATGTTAAACACTAAGGATAACCTTGGTAAATTTGATTCTAGATCTCAAAAATGTATCTTCATTGGATACTTTGAAAGATCCAAGGCTTATAGAGTGTTTAATAGAGAAACTCATATTCTGGAAGAATCCATACATGTTAAATTTGACGACAAACAGCTTGACCATGAAAAGTCAAAGCAAGATGATGATAGTGCAGGTTTATCGGAACCAAAGGAAGCAGATGCAGACAAACCAAGTGAACTTGAAAAATTAGAGGATACAAGAAAATCAGAAGAATATGACAAATCTTCAAATGATGAATCTGACCAAGTCAGAAATAGTCAAGATAAGTCAGAAGAAAGATCTGGATGGAAGTACCAGTCATCTCATCCTGAAGCATTGGCAGTTTGTTTAACTTACTCTCATCAATTGAGCCTACCTCTATTGATGAAGCATTGGCAGATGATGGATGGATTCTTGCAATGCAAGAAGAGTTAAATGAATTTGAGAGGAATGATGTTTGAGATCTAGTACCTATACCAGAGAAGAACATTATTGGAACCAAGTGGGTTTTCATAAACAAGCTAAATGAAAAAGGTGAAGTTGTTAGAAACAAGGCAAGACTTGTCGCACAAGGCTACAGTCAGCAAGAGGGCATTGATTACACTAAGATATATGCTCCAATGGCCAGGTTAAAACCTATTCGTATCCTACTTTCTTTTGCTGCAAACAATAACATTACATTATTTCAAATGGATGTTAAAAGTGCTTTTCTAAATGGTTATATAAGTGAAGAAGTCTATGTTAAACAACCCCCAGGTTTTGAAAGTTCTGAATTTCCAAATCATGTTTTTAAACTTAGGAAATCTCTGTATGGTCTAAAACAAGCACCTAGGGCATGGTATGATAGACTTAGTAACTTCTTGCTTAAAAATAACTTTGAAAGAGGACAAGTAGATAATACACTTTTTAGAAAACCAATAGGAGATAACATTCTTATTATTCAAATTTATGTTGATGACATTATTTTTGGATCTACTGATGACACTCTTTGTCAAGAATTTTCTAAATTGATGCAGCTTGAATTTCAAATGAGTATGATGGGAGAACTTAAGTTCTTCTTAGGGATACAAATTCAACAAATTCAAAAAGGTATATACATTCATCAAACTAAATATACAAAAGAGCTTCTTAGGAAGTTTAAGATGAGTGATTGCAAACCTATGGCTACACCAATGCACCCTACTTGTTCACTTGAAAAAGATGATTCAGGCAAAAAAGTTGACCAAAAAACCTATAGAGGAATGATAGGATCCCTACTTTACCTTACCGCTTCCAGACTTGACATCATGTTTAGTGTATGTGTATGTGCAAGATTTCAATCTGATCCTAGGGAATCACATTTAACTATTGTTAAGAGAACCCTTAGATACCTAAAAGGCACTACCAACCTTACCTTGTTCTACAAGAAATCTCCTAAGTACAAACTTAGTGGATACTGTGATTCTGATTATGCTGGAGATAAACTTGAGAGAAATAGCACTAGTGGCAACTGCACATTTTTAGGTGACATCTTAATATCTTGGTCAAGTAAGAGACAAAACACCATTGTAATGTCAACAACAGAGGCTGAGTACATTTCAGCAGCTGGCTGCAGTTCTCAACTACTTTGGATGAAGCATCAACTTGAAGACTACAAAATCCTAGAATTCAACATTCCCATCTATTGCGATAACACTTCTGCCATTTGTCTAACCAAAAACCCTATCTTACAAACGCAATCTGAACAAAATTCGAACAGAATCAATCTGAAGAATTTACAATCTCAATCTAAATAAAATAGGAACATAATCAATTTGAAGAATTTAGAAACGCAATCTGAACAAAATACAATTCAGAATTAAACAAAGACTAAATTGAAGCCCAAATTTTAACTATAAATAGACACTCAAGGCTGAAGAAGAAAATCATCGAAAAGCAGAAAATAGTAGTCTTAGAGTTCAAAGAGAGAAACACTTGTTCGAGTTAGAAATATTTTATGAGTGTTCTTTTCTTAGAGTGTGAGAGTTATTATTATTATAAGTTTTTTAGAAGCAACTACTCAAGTTCCAATCTTTTGTATCCAACCCGATAGTGGTTTAGTTCCTTTTTTAATCTGGGGTTGTCAAGTTGTTGGTTTGTTCCTAAAAAATCTAGGGTTGTCAGGCTGTTTGGGAAGACTTGCTTGGAGGGTCAGGTGCTTTGTAATTCAAGGTATTTGAATTAGTGGATTAAAGCCTTATGAATGAGGGGACTGGATGTAGCCAAGTTAGTGGTGAACCAGGATAAATATATGTGTCAAATTATTTATGCTTTCATTGTTTGCTGCTTCTGAATCCGATTGCTTCTATGCCAAGTAAGTCACCAAAACCAAACTAGTTTTTTTATTTATTTATAAACTATCAAAAAGTTATCAACTTTGGCAAATAGAATTCAACCCCCCTTCTCGTGTTTGCACCTTCAAAATCATCCACAACATTCAAGAAATAAGCATGCCCATGAATAGATTTCACCCTTACGGGACCCCAAATGTCCATATGCAACAACTCAAATATAGAAGAGGTAGAAGAATGACTTTTAGGAAAAGAAAGTTTACATTGCTTGGCAAAATGACAAGAGTCACAAATCAAGCTTTTATTAGTAGAGATGTATGGAAATCTATTACAAAGATGTTGTATGACATAATAAAGTGTGATTAATTTAAGGAGGAAATAAAGTGTTACTTGCTGTCTAGACTCCCACAAATTCCAAACGAAATTTTGTGACGGCATAACCCCAACAAATGCCAACAAGATTTTTTTAAATAAGACAGGGAATTTGTTATGGTCTAGATCGCCACAAATGTCAATGAAATATCTGACCAAATATGTGGCAATCTAGACAACCATAAATTCAAGTTTTTCCTTCACACATTTTAGGAGGGTCTTCGCCGCCAATAATTATATTTATTTTTAAAAATAATATTTGCTATTTGTGAGAAATTTTTTCGTTAGTAACGTCTGCAAAATTGGGTTGCACAATTTTGGAGATTTTTTTGTCAGTGATTATTGAGGGTCTCGTGGTCGTCAATAATCTTTCTGGAGTTGTTCAGTAATATAATATATTTTTATATCGATATGTGGCTTCACGAGGCAATGAACTAAGGTTCATTTAGCGCTTGTGTCCAACTGCTTTGGGTCGGAGTTAACTCCGGAATACTTAGTATCTTCTATGGTGACAACCTTGTCTGATCTTCCACATCAGAAAATAAGGGTGATAGTGTGAAAATGTTATTTGGAAAAACTTATGCTATGAAAGACTTGATACTTGAGTGGTCCTTTGTGACTCACCTTTCTTTTTTGAAAACCTATCAAGTGCATGATTAGAGTATGTATACAGCTGCAATGTCAAGTTCTATTGTGAAGTTTAACATAAAGAAATTATATGAAATAATCAATTTTGACTTGTGTAAAACTAAATTCAATGATATTTTGATACAATCGAGATTACACAAGTTATTGAATAACACATAAAGATTAGTTTACATTGATGCAATGGGTGCTCTAAAATTATATTAATCGTTTTCGACTTGTAGAAGTTTTTAGAGTAATTTAGTTTCAATTGGAAATTCTTAGACCGATTTAGCTTCACGTGAAATTTTTTGAATTGATTTAACTTCTAACACAAATTATTGAAATGATTTAACTTTAAGTGAATTTCTTTTGAGTAGTTTAGCTTCAAGCAAAAATTTTGAGTGGTTTAAAATTAAATGAAAATATTTATAATAGTTTAACTTAAGTAAAAATTATTACCGTAATTTAGTGTTAAGTGGAAATTTTTTTAATCCCATGTATTCTTGATTACACATTATCATGAGTGGTTTAGCAGGGTAAAAGTTCAATATTAAGTTAAATATCTTAAATTTAAAGCTGTGAGTATGGTATACACGCTGATGAGCATTTAGTAAAATGATTGGCACTTTTGTTATTTATTTACATCTCTATCAAATTAACTTTTACAAAAAAAAATCTAAAAAGGAAAAGAAAAAGGAAGATTTGATTGCCTATAAAAAAGACGGACATGTCTCTCTTATCTCTTGACTCTGTCCCTATCTCATTCCTTCGGCTTGTTCGCAAAGCATTGAGGGTAAATAAGGGATGCTATTACAGGTTGAAAATAGATTCTCTATCTTTAATTTTTGTAACTTTGGTAATTTTAGTGGAGGAATTTTATAGCATGTAAAATCAACTTATATTGATATTTTTATCTTTAAATTAATAGTTCAATGATATTATTATTTTTATAATAAAAACTACTTAATATTATTTAAAAAATTAATATATTTAAATATTATTTATTAAAAGTGTCAATAAAATAATATTTAAATGTTTTATGAATTTGTATTTAACTGATAATAATGAATGTGAATAATTTTTAAAAAATATAAAAAAAAATTAGTATAAACAATGAAATGATGTTATTTATCTATAAAATAATTTTTTTTATAGTATAAAAGTTTAAAAATAGATTTTTGATTTATAAAATGAGCATTAATTTATTATTTAAGACAACAATTATATGGGAGCCATTGAATTTATCAATGTACCATAGAAGTTCCACTTGTATTTAGGGAAAAATTTGTGATGAAAATCTTCACATTGAATTCTTTTTAATGAATTAAATCATATATGATAGAGATAAAGGAAGAGTTTAATTTGTAAGCACTTTTAAAAAATTACACAGTCAGATGACCAATAATTTTAATGACTTTATAAATAGTTACGACGAAAATCAAATATTATTAATAATCTAATAGATGTAATTGATTGATAATATAATCAAAATTTTTGTATATATAAATTAAATTAATAAATGAATGGTTAAAATTTCACTATAGAAAATTTTAAAGAGCACGAAAATATTCCCAAAGCATAATGCTAAACTTTGTAATTGTGATTCAAATTGAATCACAATTATAACAAAATTTGGGCCCTCCACTCAACATTGATAGTTACACCGACCCCTTTGGTTTCGCATGCATGATTTGTTTGTCTTCATCATTCTTTCAAAAGGCTATCAAATTAATCCATCATTTAACTCTTTGATAGACTCCAACTGTAAGTCATAAAGAGATTACTATACTCCCACTGAACCCGGCCAGAAATTGCATCCTCACAATCTTAATCCAGTTACATCTCAATATAAAAAGAATTTAATCACTATGTGCAAGAAAGTACACATACAATTTTCACATATAAACATCTCTAATTACATTTCATTATATTCATATTTATTACTATATCACAAAATAATATTATGATATGACATTACAATGAATAATGGTTAAACAATTGTGTAAACTTTTTTATATTTAATACTTTTTCTCAACTCTATGGTGTAATTTATTATGAAAAAAATTTATGTAGTGTTCTTTTACCGAAGAAAGTATAATAGTTCACGTAAAAGAGTAAATATTGCACAAAATAATATATAATGAATCTTTAAGATATATGACAACATTTTAACATATACTAAATAAATATTTATATATAGAGGAGAGAGTTATAGAGAAAGAGAAATAGAAATATGATAAAAAGAGGAGAGGAGATAAAAAGAGAGGGAGAGAGAAAAGACGTAGGGGTTGAGAAAGCATGGAGTGGGTTGAGGAGAGAGAACAGAAAAAAAACTGCAAAAATCATTGACTTAGGCATGCTAACGAAAAAAAAACTGCGAAAATCATGGATTGTATATCAAACCATAACTAGTCCTTGTACTTCTGTTATCTTTGGAGTTGTCAATTGATCCACGATAAAGCTAGGTACACCATTTATATTCTCTCAAAAACTAAAAACGGTACACCATTTTAAATGTAATAATTGATTATGTCGCATCAAAAATATTAGTTGAGAGAGATTATTAGATCTCCATTTGCTCACTTTTCATGTCCCAAAACCCCTAATTAACCACCTTCCACTACATGAACAAGTCAATGTGATAAGGAATAATTAAGCATTCATGTAATATATATCATAGTGAATTAATAATAACTTCACTCTTATTAACAATAGCACCATCTGAGTGGTAAAAGATTTAGATTTTTTTTAAACAATGTGTTTTGAGATTTGATCTCTATTTTTTAAATACGAAGAAAATTCAATTGAAAAAGAAAAATCCACATTATGTGGCCAAATACCTAAATTTAGTTTAGTCAAATGATTTGGCATCTTAAAAAACCTAAAAAATATAAATTTCAATAAAAAAAATATAATAATTTATTAGAATATCATTATTAATTTCAAAATATCTATTTTTAAATTTTTCTCAAGTTAGGCCGATCCTGTCCTTAAACTTCAATAAAAAGATTTTTCCCAAACTTATTTACATTTCTACTTTGTTCATCAATTTACATTAAATTAAGACATGCAGACAAGATTTAAAGCTCACAATGATTATTCCAACTCCAAGGTCAATAATTTTTCATAATTGCAATCCAAACGAAACACTTGATGACATCTTAAATCTTAAATTACGGCAAAAATCTAATCATGCCACTAATGGTGAACATTACACATATGTTTTTGCACTCTCATACAAAATGTCTATAAGCAAAGAAATTTAAACAAAATTAGATTAAGAGTAAGACAAACAAACATTCCAAACTGTACAAACAAAGGAAAAAAGTATTGAAAGAAATTGGAAATCAAATCCAGAAAGGAAAACAAGCAAAATCTAGTACATTTCCCTTTTCATAGTTTCTAATGCTAAATAACATGCACAAATTAATAAAGATATATCACTATTTTAGTTTTTGAAAGTGTAGGACGATGTTACTTTGGTTCATGACTTAGTCAAAAAATCTAAATTAAACTTCGAATCATCAAAAGATAAAATTTATTATCACAAAAGTCTCTGAAAGATACAATTTACTCTCAAAATAGTCTATCATCATTATAACGTTAGAGACTAAAGTGATTGATGTTTTAATGATTCGAAAACTAATTTGAATTTTTAACGTATCAATAACCAAAGTAACAATGGTCTACACTTTCATAAACTTATACATAGAAATTATTATACAGTATATGATCAAAGAGGATTAATTAACATTGGAAATTGTTGCACCTCTCTTGATATTATCCATGTTGGTAGTTTCATAGACAGGTAAACCACTTGAATAATGACACAAATCATAGTTTTGCAATTCAAATAAATCAGAACTTGAATCACTTTCTGCACCATCATCAACAACCTCATTCAAATTTCTTACACTCTTTCCCTCTGCTGAATATTTTTTGTCCACAAAATTCCTTTGCAAATTTGTGTCTCTCTTTTTCTTATCATCCCAAAGAAACTCATTCTTCAAACTAGATGATTTGACATCATGTTTTTGTTCCAACAAGTTTCTGAATTCTTTGCACCCCTTTGTTGGTGTTGTTATTAAATTATAAGGAGGAGTTCTAAAACCAGTAACAGACCTTGAATCACCATTAATATTAGTGCTTGAGCTTCTGAAATGACTAATGCTGCTTCTCCTTCTTCTTCTCCCACCAGGACTCTCATCTTCATCTTTGGTCGACTGTGAGCTTGATTTCGATGATTTCTTCTTCTTCGACGTCGATTGATTGAATAGTGAGTTCAAAAAGCTTGCAAGTTTTCCACCTGGTGAGCTAGGTTGTTTGTGTTTCTTCTCTTTCATTTGTTTGTCAACAACTCCATGGAATTGTTGAGGTAGTAAGCTTCTCATTGGCATGTCTAAGCTTATTCTACCTCTATGTCTTTCTTCTCTAATCATCTTTTGTGTGAAAGTGGAGTTATTGTATCCAACAACTTCATTGTAACCTGAGAAGTATCTTGCAGCTTCAAACACATCAAGTTCACCAGAATCATTTCTTCTGTGGAATGTTTTTTTATTTTGATTCATTTCTGGTTCTAGAATAACTCCTGCTAGGGACATATTGGTGGTTTCAGTCTTTGATTTTTTGAAACTTTTCTTTAAGTTGTGTAAAAGTGTGTAAGTATATGGTTTGAAATGTGGAACAAAGAGGTGGAGGCTAGGATATTATCAAAGGGTTTGAAATGATTGAGAGGAGTGGGAGGGTCAGAGTTTAGAATAATCAACATGAACTCTTCCCACAATTTTATATGATGAGCAGGGAGTTTTGTGGGACCAACATGATGTGAATATTTGCATTAGCAATAGAAATGAAAGTGGGGTCCATGAAATATAAATATAAATTATTTGAAAAATTGATATATTTGATTATTATATTTATTAATTTTTTAGATACAATTATGCTGGTATTTTATTTTAGATAGAATATTTTACTTTTAATAGAGATTAATTTCTTAAGCTGAATATAACTGCGTGAGAGAATTTTTTGCTTCTAATTAAGATAGAAGAGACCAGAACAATAAGATAAGATGAAAGTGCGGTATATAAGTGGATACAATGCTTTAATCCTTCTCATGCTGTTAAAATCAGAAGTTTGTGTTAGAGATTGTGGGGAGCAAAGAGATGTGTTTCATTGGATTCTATAGGCTTCTATTGGTTTGAGAGGAAATTGAGTGTTGAGTGGTTGTTGGCTATGTATGTACATTTTGATGATGGCCATGATGAGCATGTACATAATAATAATGTACATCATAAAATTTAACCTTACTTTGTAGTTTAAATCATTATACAGATGGATAATAATTAAACAGAGATCCCACCATCATTTTGAGAGCTTCAAAGTCACTCTATAACAAATTAAAAGTAATTGCTTGGAGGGTAATTTCTTTTGACTAAGGATTGATTTACTATGGCCCATTAATATCTCACTGCCTCCTCTTTAAGTTGATTTCTTAACAAAGTACTTTTTAATCATATTAAGCTCAATTAGTGAGTAATATTTCAATTTCCAACCACTGGCAGGTTCAAATAGAGAGCTATAATAGCAGAATTACCGATTGTTATATAATTAATTATTAATATTAACATATAGAAAATGTCTTGTCATCATGTCATATCATCAAAATTTCAAAAAAATTATAAGTATCATCATATAGAAGGTAATATGTCATGAAGTCCCAACAAAGGAGGAGAGATTAATGGTGGAGCAGCCTTTTCCAGTGTAAAGAACTTTTAAGAACTACACATGCATTATCTAGTAGTATAATCAGCTTTAATTTTCTTGACTTACTATAAATTTTTCGGATTTTTGATAGGTATATCTTATCTTTGATTTTTTATTTTCAAAATGCCACACTTTGAAAAATATATATTAAAATGCTCTCTTTTATTTTTTAAAATAGGAGGTCGTTTCTCCAACCAGCTGAAGGAAAATTTTTCAACATGCAATAGGAAGTCGCTTCCCCTAACTGACGTTTTTTTTTTTTTTTAACATTTGTTGTTATTAATTTTATTATTTAAAAAATAAAAATATTAATAATAAATAAAAATAAAATACCTTAATAAATTATAAATAAATTTTATATTTTAATTATTATTATTATTATAATAAATAATAATTATAATTATAATTAAAAATTATTATAATTAAAATAATTAAATTAAAATGATTAAATTATATTATAAATTAAAAAAAATACATTAAAATAAAAAAAATACATAAAAATTGTTGAAAAAAATAATAATAACAATTAAATAAAAAGAAATTTATATTAATAATCATGAGATTGAAACGAAATACATTAAATTAACGATAAAAATACATCATGTTTGAGAAAAAAAAAACATCAAATTTATATCAATTATGTCCACCTAAATGACCCCCAGTCCCACATAGGATGTCGTCGAACTCGTCTAGCTCTCTGAACGAGTTGCGGTTCTTCCGGTAAACTGGGGTCACGGAGATATTGTTCTACAGATATAAATAATTCGGTGTGTTGTCTAAACCAAATCATATATTCTGTGCTATGACATAAAAGACCTTGTACGATGTTACCTTGCAACACGTAATTCTAGCGCTCGTTCCAATGTTTAATTTCTTCTCTCCAAACCCAGTTTCAATTATCATCAATCCCACGCCTCATGTCGATCTCATGGTACATTTTCATGTCTTCTGGTGGTTGTGGTATTTGTTGATGGAAACCGAACTGAAGTGTGACTCTGTCTGTATGATGTTTTTCAACAATATGATAACAGAGTAGATAAGTACATGCAGTCCAAGTGACCATCTCTTCTTCGGAAACTTCATGTTGGAACCCGAGATAAGGTCTCCAATAAAACTGAAATGTAAAAAATAAGCTAAAGTAATTATAACAAGTATAAAAAATAAAATATTTAAAAAGTTCAAATCAATGTGAATGAATATATTACTTCCTCAACTCTCATGTGATCAATTGTTGTTCGGTATCCTTCCACGTCATTATGAGGAACTTTAGCGAAATTTAAACCACCAAAATTAAATCTGTCGAATATAACAAAAATAAAAAATATAATAAAATTAGTATTATGGTAAGTAATTGATTTTAAAAAAAAAAGATAAAATAATTTAAAAAAAATATAGTTACCTTTGTGCAAGTGGAAATATCCATGGTTTGGGAGATTCTGGAGCGACACATGACAAACGATACCATGCCCAGTTTTGCAACAATAATGCACATCCTCCCATAGATGTTACACCGGGTTTTGTTGCAAGACATAGTTTTCTGTAAAGTGTAGCTAAAACTGTTGAACCCCAACTATATTGGGATACTTTATTTAAATCTCCTAATAAAGAAAAATATTTTAAATGTACCCGATTGTTGGATTTGTCAGGCATCAATAACCCTCCGATCATACGTAGGATATATGCTCGACACGATGCTTGTTTTTCTAATTCAGATGCATTTTCACCAACATTGTCAAACGTATCTTTGAGCCACTTTATAATTATAAATAAAATTAAATAATTAATGAGACTAAAAAAATAAAAAATAACGAGAATAAAATAATTATATATAAAATATAATAATTAATGAGACTAAAAAAATAAAAAATAACAAGAATAAAATAATAATAAATAAAATAAAATAATTAATGAGACTAAAAAAATAAAAAATAACAAGAATAAAATAATTATAAATAAAATAAAATAATTAATGAGATTATAAAAATAAAAAATAACGAGAATAAAATCATTATAAATAAAATAAAATAAAATAATTAATGAGACTAAAATAATAAAAAATAACGAGAATAAAATAATTATAAATAAAATAAAATATTTAAATACTTACAAATGCTTTAATGTATTTGATTTCAGCTCTGTGATTTGTAGATAGTTCCATGATAAAAATTCGAATTTTTGATAACTTTGAATGTATGAAGGAATGATGTAAAGATAAGTGAAGAAGTTGTGAGTAAAAGGTTGGAAGATAAGTGAGGAAGTTGTGAGTGAATGGTTGGAGGAATGGTGTGAGTGAATCCTTGTAATTTGTTTTCGACCAATGAAGTTATTCCCTTCAATATTTCAAACACCTTATACCTTCTATAAATAGAAAACATACCTTCCACCTTCTATCTCACCACACCTTCTATCTCACCATACCTTCTACCATTTCATACTTAATCAATCACTTAATCATGGCTGCTCAACAAGTAATTTGTATTGTTTATTACAATGGTTCAATTGTCGATGGAGCTGAAGGTAAAACATTCGTAAGTGAATATAAAAAGGCGTTCAAAGTACATTCGGGAAGCAACCTTGCTCGTCTAAAGAATGTCATTAGAAAAAAGCTACAGCTCGATCACAACGTCACGATAACTGATATAGTTTATCGGCACCTTGTGTTCTTTGGTGAAAATACAACAAGGTTTGAACTGATGAAGATTTGAGACGACGAAGATGTTGAGTTGATGTTTGATGTTTATGCACAGTGGTCACAACTCGGCACCATCGAGTTATATGTTACATTTGAGTCTGGTCCTCCATCAACAAACATTGATCAACCATCAACGTCAAACATACCTCATCAACCCGATTTATATTCTCCATCACAACACTATGAACCATCACAACACTATGAACCATCACAACACCATGAACCATCACAACACCATGAACCATCACAAAACTATGAACCATCACAACACTATGAACCATACTCTACCCAATTAGAACAAACTCATCCGGAAAGTTTTCAACTCTATCATCAATCTCCTCCAACAAGTCCACAATGCGATCTTCCCCTTAATGTCTTATATAGTATCAACGAGGAAGAATTAAGTGATTATAGTGAAGAGGATGAAACATACTTCGATGAATCATCTGATAATTCTGTTGATGACATTGATGTTGACGAACATATGGAAGCAGAAGATCAAACTATCATACCTGATTTCGATCCACCATCTCACCTGAAGAGCATCAATTTAGATACTCAAGAGCAATCAAGTAAAATTGATCACTTGTTCATTAACGAAGTCCCAGCAGTAGATGGAACTCTTGCAGTTGGAATGAAGTTTCAAAACAAAGATGAATGCGTACATGCAATCAAGCGTTACCATTTAAAACAATCATTGAATTTTGTGGTACAAAAATTAGATTTAGAAAGGTATGTTATTTATTGTTCAAATCCAAATTGTTTGTTTAGATGTAGAGCTTCAAAACGCAAAAAAAGTGAATTGTGGGTTATTGGTAAATTGAATGTGCCTCATACATGCACAAATTCTGCATTGTCACAAGATCATACGAAGCTTGATTCTAACATGATATGTACAAGCATAATGCAAGTTGTGAGAGTGGATCCTTCAATTAAAGTGAAGGTCATTATTGCTTAGATTCGGGCTTTATACAACTACACAGTTAGTTATAGAAAGGCCTGGATGGGAAAAAATAAAGCGATCGAACAAATTTATGGTAATTGGGAAGAATCTTACAATCAACTCCCACAATGGTTGTTGGTTATGAAAACGTTTGCTCCAGGAACCAAAATTGAAATGGAAACCATCCCAGCTTATCATGAGAATAATTTGATACGTGGGATAAGGATTTTTCATAGACTATTTTGGGCTTTTGTTCCGTGCATATCTGTGTTTAAATTCTGCAAACCAATAGTACAAGTTGATGGGACTTGGTTGTACGGCAAGTACAAGGGAACTCTATTGGTAGCAGTTGCACAGGATGGGAATGACAACATAATTCCTATTGCTTATGCTATTGTGGAAGGTGAGACAAAAGAGGGTTGGAGTTTCTTTTTGAGAAATTTGAGAAAATACGTCACTCCACAAGCCAACATTTGTTTGATTTCAGATAGACACGAATCCATTAAGAGTGCTTATAATAATCCGGATAATGGGTGGCAAGATCCTCCGTCAAAGCATATGTTCTGCGTCCGACATATTTCACAAAATTTTGCAAGGGAATTTAAGGACAATGCTTTGAAGAAAAAAGTTATTTCTATGGGTAATAGTTTCATTCTTAATTTTTATAATTACTGTAATATTTAGTAATTTCATTCTTAATTTATATAGTTGTCTACTATTTCAATACAGGTTACTCGATCAATGAGCCTACATATCGATACTACCGCAGAGAAATCAGCATAGTAAACTCGGAGGCTTTGAAATGGTTAGACAACATACCTCGACAAGATTGGATTCAAGCATTCGATGGAGGTAGCCGTTGGGGTCAGATGACAACTTATCTTGTGGAGTCGATCAACGCATTATTAAAAGGCCCGCGCAACCTCCCCATCACTGCTTTGGTCCAATCAACTTATTTTAAAACAAGGACACTGTTTCCAACCATGGGAAAACGACACGCATCAATTTTAGCTTCTGGTGAGGTATACACAGAAACTTGCAAAAATTTTATGAAATTGAAAATAAGTAAATCCAATAGTCATAGGGTGGATAGTTTTGATCGGAGCAACCATACTTTCATGGTCCACGAGACAGTAGTTCCAAGAGAAGGACGGCCAATTGGTCATTTCAGTGTAAACCTTTCTAATAAGTGGTGCGATTGTGGGAAATATCAAGCTAAACATATGCCTTGTTCGCATGTGATAGCAGCATGTTCTAGCATAAAATATAATTATTGGAGCCTTATACCTGATGTCTACAAGGTGGAAACAGTACTAAAAGTCTACGATGAAGCGTTCCAACCCATACCAAACGAAGGATATTGGCCACAATATGAACGTGTTAAGGTGTGTCACAATCCACTAATGCGGAGAGTCAAGAAAGGTCGTCCAAAGAGTAAACGCATTAGAACATGAATGGACACTACAGAAAGAGTATCAAGAAAATGCGGATTATGTCGGGTCTCTAGTCATAGTAGAAAACATTGTCCAAATGCTGCTGGCACATCTACTCAAATTTGATGTATTTTTATTTTAATGTATTTTATTTGAAATTTATATTTTCATGTTATTAATATAATTTTTTTTTTATTTTAATGTATTTTTTTTAATTTATAATATAATTTAATCATTTTAATTTAATTATTTTAATTATAATAATTTTAATTATAATAATTTTTAATTATAATTATAATTATAATTTATTATAATAATAATAATAATAATAATAATTAAAATATAAAATTTATTTATAATTTATTAAGGTATTTTATTTTTATTTATTATTAATATTTTTATTTTTTAAATAATAACATTAATAACAACAAATGTTAAAAAAAAAAAAAAAAAAAGTCAGTTAGAGGTCGTTCCCTGGGGAAGCGACCTCCTATTGCATGTTGAAAAATTTTCCTTCAGCTGGTCGTTTCTTGGGGAAGCGACCTCCTACTTTAAAAAAAAAAAAAAATGACATTCTAGTATATATTTTTCAAAGTGTGGCATTTTAGAAATAAGAAATCAAAAATAGGATATACCTATCAAAAATCCTAAATTTTTCCCTCTACTACAGTATTCCTCTTATAAAAATATAAATCAAAATAAATCAAAGAAATTGATATAATTTTTAACATTTCATTTATATTTTGTTACAAAAATAATTAAATGTTAGATTTTAGTCGTCTAAAAAAGTTTTGTAAATTAAATGGAATAAATTATTGTACACGATATATTCTTCTGCTCAAAGCTCACTCTAAAAAAAAAAAAAAGCAATAAGAATACCATGCTTGTGTATCTAAATATAAACAAATTATAACTACCAATGTCATAATTATCAAATTGCCCTTTAATTAATGTTTTGTGAAACTAAAATTACAAATTAAATGATGGTTTAGGAAATGCAATATTTTTTATTACATAAAAAATATAAAGGGATAATTAGTGTCTTAATTTTCTTTTTCTTTTTCTTTTTTAATATCTAAATTATGATGGAGTAAAACATTAATTTGCATCGGGACTTGTTTTGTTCAAAAAAACAAAACTTTAAAGATGCATGTTTATAACACATTTCTTCCTATACTCTTTCTAATACACTCTTTAATATTATTTATTGAAAAAATTTGTATTATTAAATTACGTAAGTTTTGTATAAATTTAATTGGATTCATATAAATTTTAATTGATAAAATAGTACATTATAAATTTTATTGGTCGCATCTCTCAAATTTAAAAAGACTAAAATTACGTCATAGTTTTATAGATAGACCCATGCCTATTTATTTGGAGGCATCGGCCCCACAAATATGTGATTTTTGAAAATAGTTGTGAAAACTTAAACATATAATTATTTATATTTAAATATTTAAATGTATATTTACTTTTGAATTTAGCTTTGTTTTGCGTGTGGTAATGCAACACCAATATGCACAATTATGTGAGACGAATGATTGAAAGATAGTCTAATCACATGTATAGAGATACATTGTGTTATAGAACAAGAAAGTTAACTGTATAATGGATTTAAAGCTCTCAATAAGTAATTTCCTTTACTTCAAACAATTACATTGAAAAAGAAACTTTATTCGTCATCTATGGTTGTGTTTGAGGTTGTGAATTGTCTTTTATTGCACTGTAATTATCACTTTGTATAGCTTAGTTTATCGTCCATGTGTATTATTATTTCTCTTTCTTCCTCATGGTTCCTAAACAATAACAGTTGAATTGCCACCTCTTTTATCTATTATTTGTGTTTTAGAAAAAAAATAGGAAAGTCGGTTGCTAACAGGAGCAATGGCGGATTGAGAAAAATTCTTTGTCGGGGCGACAAATAGTCCATAAATTTTGATCAAAAAAAGAATTTATCTTTTACAAAGTGTATAACTATACTGACAAAATAAACTCAAAATATATAAAAGCTTCTACAAATTAATATTAGTATTATCAAAGTATTCTTCTGGGAAACAACCCCATTGCTATATGTGTGGATCCACCACTAAATAGGTCAAACTATTATATCAATGTTAAACTACAGAAATCAAATAAATTTAGTGTCACAAGGCAAGACTTAACTCTGTCGTTCTTTATTAACTCATATTTACTGTATGATTATTTCGACCGCTTTCAATTTCGACTCATATTCCATTCAACTCATTTGTTTTTTTCTTTTACTAAAACAATCTTAAAATATTTTTAGTGTAAACACATTGAAAAACTATACAACAAATTCAAAACGTGAAGACTATTGAGACAATTATAATTCATAGATGTTGAAATGTTTTTATTTTTGGATTATATTTCATAGACTATAGTAACTAATTGTATGCTTAATAATAAAGATGTTACTATTTAATGCTTATGCAAAATACATTAAGGTATTTTTCTCTAGCTTATAAAAAAAGGGAATTTTATTATTTTTGGATCATTTGATGTTTTTCAACTTGTGGAAATTTCTTAAATGTGTCTATGAATATAAGGGTAGCAAAACGAGTCGATTTTGTCGGATTGATTCGTTTAACCCATCATTTTAAGTGGATTGGACTAAAATATTTGAATTCGTCTATTTTAGTTGACCCGTCTCGTTTAATCCGCCGAAAAAATGGTTGAGGTGGGTTGGCCTTCCAAACCAAATAAAATAAAATAAAAAACAACTCCTTTTTTTTTATTATAAAAAAAGTGACTTTAGTTTGTTTTTTTTCTAATTTTTTAATTAACTCAACCAAACTAAATTGATCCATTAACTTATTCAACTCAAACTAAAAGACTAATCTACGAATCTTGTAAAAAAAAAGACAAATCTATGAAGCATTCTATTTTAGAATATTGATATTAACTTATCGATAATTTAATTATATTTTTTTTGATAAGTTTAATTTTTGATAGTTTGTTACATATGTAAATTTAATTTTTTGTTCAAATTACATAATGTAAATTTATTTATTATAAATTTAATTATTATTAATAAATTTAATTAAATATTTTCATAACTGAAAATGAGTCACCAAAGAAACATTTGACACATAATTTATACCCTGATAAATGTTTTTCATTAATCATTAGCTTAATTTAGTACTTTTCATATCATCTAAATAAAAATTGAATAATTAAAATATATTAATTATAATTGATTATAAAATACATACTGAGACAAATATGTCAATAAAAATATTAAAATTTGTATATTTTTAATATCATCGACATAAATAAAAGAATAATTGTAATACACTAATTATATCGTTGTTATTCTTTTTTGTAAAATATTTAAAAAAAAAAATTTTTGACGGAACAACCCGTCAACCTGCCACATGACAACTCGACCACCTATCATGCTCCACTTTTTAATCGATTAATCATATAGCGCGCTAAACAGAGCGGACCAACCTGCTTGTGATCCGTATATACTTATAGTCCAAACTAAAGTTGACAAAATAAAATTATAATTATAATATTTGCCGACTTTAATGCAAAGATTATTTGGCCCATCAAACTCTGTTTCCCATATAACGGATACATAGCATATATGATCCAAAGGATACACACCAAAGGATGAGCATCAAAGCCACACATGGAACACCAAATACACTCTTGTACGTATAAACCTTCAGTTAGTCAAGACCATTCAATTAGAAGTGACCATGACAATTCAATTAAGATCATAAAGTCTAGTCAATTTATTTTTCCCTCAATGGTCCCAATTTTTTTGTTTAGCTACCACAATGGTGTATAGTCTAGTCTACCTATACACAAGTCTTTTTTCTTAGCATTTGACAATATATTAGAAGCATGATTTAGAGAAGTGATAATGCCACTTGATATGTCACAATCCTCCTTCCTAACCACAAGTTTTGAAATAGAAGAAGAAACACACTTGTTGCACTCACACTTTATGTTAATAGAAATCATGCTAATTAAGGCGTATTATAGAACTCTATGCTATGGTTGTGATTCATGTGGGATTATAGACAATGATAAATAAGGATAAGGAACAATCTTCACGATCTTTGGAAATTTTGCTTTGGATATTTGATCATTTTGGACAACACTTGGGAGAACAAGACTTGTAGAAAGGACACTCAATTAAAGCAAAAAAAAGGCTACAAATTTTAATTAAAGTCTACCCAAAATTGTGTACATTGGATTTGGATGCTCCTTTTGCCAGCATTTAGAATGTGTTATGTTATTTTCTTTGTTATGATTTTCAAGAACATAAGAGGATAAGAAGACAAGGTTAGTGTAGAAAGAAGATTTTGATACTCTATTATTGGTGAAGCTCAATTCAAGACCACAAATTACATGGGGAGAGAAATCATAAACTAGATCAATTATCTACATTGGTTTAACTCCTCTGCCTCATATCTTACTACTATCACATGAATAGCCTACATCAAATAAATAGCAGAAACCCAATTGTACAATGGCCACAAATATGCGGGAAAATTATCTACATTTCGACAATTTGCAAATCACACCCCTACATTTTAATAATATCAATATTATGAAAATCGTGCATATGTTATTTTTATATAAATTTATATTGAATCCAAGAATATCTTGTAATCCGTCAAATCACAGGGATATTTTAAAATTAATTAGTTGTATAGCATTACAGCATAATGATTTCTTATTTGATGATAGTATAAAACTATTTTGTACCGTTCATATATATCCATCAAACTCTAAAATATAATGACTAGAAGATATGTGTGGTAGAGGTGATTGCAATGTCGTTTAAATCAATTTTGAGAAAAAAAAATTGACTCAACGATTAAAATAACATGCAGTTTAGTTCGATTTTGATTATTTAAAAAAAAATTAATTTATTGATTTAGTGATTTGGATTGGATCGATTTATTTGGTTTTTTTACCTCTATATATATATATATAATTAGTGTCAAATAGCATATTTAAAACTAAAAAATATTAACATATATAGCTTATAATATACACAAAAGTATTAATTATGTTTAAATTATATAAAATATTTAAAAATAAAATTAAACTAATAAATATTATAAAGAAATAAAAAAGAAACAGATAATAGATACATACAATATCATATATTAGTAATAATATAAATAAGTATTAAAATTTATTTATGTAGATAGAGTGATTTTATTTGTATTTAAGCAATCTAATTTTTTTTACAAAAGCAATTTGAATTTCAATCTAATCCTAGCGATAGTACAACATAAATCCGAAAACATTTAATAATATTTATTTTTTTTAAAGAAAATTTCAACTTCAATTTTAATCAATTTGGAAATAAATGCCCCTAATGGAAATGGATGTTTTGAAACAAATGTAGGAGTGTGGCTTGCAAAATGTAGAGGTGTTGGTAGCAATAGTCATACGTGGCCTACCTAAGGTCGAGGATCTAATCCAACACAAGTGGCAGCACGATATGCGTTGTATTGTATAATCATCATCCTCATCTTGAACAGAAAACTTTTTCTATAATCTTGGAAGATTCACTGGTTGCTCTCTTTAAATATGCACCATACATTGTTAAAGTGGTCTTTAATGGACAAGGTTGTCCCAAGAGTCATGTAAGTTATGCTTGATTTTCTTGTGACCTTTTTACCTAAACGACAATGGATCATAATTTCATCATTGAAACTTATTAACGAAGAATGGAGTTTTGGTGGGTTTTATGATTTATTTATTGTAGACCCATATAAAGTCCCGGTTTAGATGTCATCAAGGCTATTTTTTATAATTCAAAAAACTGATCCAACAAGATTATTTGAATCTAGCTTGTTTTAGGCCCATCTAAGAATTGAAGTTAAGCAAAGGTCCATTTGGTGTCCCTACAACTAAAGACATTGCTAGTGGCTTCAGGGACTTGGTGGGACTGAAAAAACCTGAAAGCAATCTCTACTTAGTCCAAAGTGTAATTTTTTTTCCTACAGGATTTGGGTCTCGTTAACTAAATTCTACAAAGCCTACATAGAAAAATAGGTGAATTTGCTTGGACATTTATAGTGAAATTCAACTGACCTAATAACAAGTGGTCTAATAGATTTATAGTTTATGGTGTAACATTTTGAGATTTTAAATTGAATTTTACAAAATTGATTTCTAAGATAAAGTGAGAGATATTTGTTTTTAGAAAAGAAGTGAGTTACTTGCACATTTGGAGTAGGACTTGAATAACTAATGCTCCAATAGATTTTATATAGATGGTGATACTAACTAAAATTTATATTTAAATTGGATTTAATTCAATTGAACATAAACTTTCAAGTTAAAAAATGTCTCTCTAATAAACATTACTCTCGTCCACAAATATATAAGATACTCTTGGCATTTTTCTTTATTCCTTTTTATATCATCATTTTCAAATTTTTAATGCATTAATTACTTATTCAACATAGCTCTAATTATATTATATTTTTCTACGATCTTCAATAAATATTAGGAGGAAAATATCAACCATTTCTCTTTCTAATGGTAAACGGATTAAGTGTATCAATTGTTAATTTAATACTATTATATATTTAAATTTTTGTGATTTAGTCAATAAAATGTTATATTTAAGGACTGATAAAGTAATTTTTTTAAATCATACCTCTATTTCATAATATAAATAAAAATAGGTTAAAGAAAATGGATATTTCTGATACATCTATTTTTTTAATCTACTTTTATTTATATTATGAGACTGAGAAAGTTTTATCCGACTATTAGGAATAATTATTAATATAATAATATTAATAGTAAGATAGGATTCACCCCCTCTTATTCCATCCTTAATATTCCTCGCAAGTACCCTCCAACGGGAAACACCCTTTATGAGCAGGCGCTAATAATAATAATAAGATTATATAATGGATAGGATAAGAAAATTAATGAAAAAGGTTTGCATGCATATTTGAGTACAAAAGAATGTGCAACTCAAATGTGCAAGGAACCTGAAACGAAAACAAAATCTGAAATAAATCATCCAGAGAGGCTTGTACAGTTGGATTTTGCATAAACAATGTTCTTAGACGGTTTTTATTTTCAACTTTTTCAGACATTCAATAAAAAGTGGCCATACTATCTTCATACATAGTGCTAGCTACCTCACACGCTTGGTAAAGATGCTCCTTTACCTTTTTCAACTTGCATAATGTGATGACACTTTTTTTATGAAAATGATTAAAATAATAATACATGTTGAAATTTCAAAAAAATCCTGCATTGTTTAGAATTGTAAAGGAAGAGGAAGTTCGAGGTTATATATATGTCTCTAGTTTTTTATTATAAATTGTATTAGTCAGAAATATTTTAAGTTTGTATCTGTTCTTTTCTTTTTTTCTTATTCACTATTTTATCTAGTTTTGGAGTTTTTTATATTCTCGTGCTTTGATTGTGTTTTTTTAATTTCTTTTTAATTTTTCTATGTCTGTTTATTTTTCTCAACATCTGGCATCAAAGCTTTTAGTTTGTCCCAGGGACATAAAATTCATAGTATGCTTTGTGGTTGTGGCATTGTCTAATCTCCTACATCAAAAAAGAAGGGTGATATTGGAAAAATATTGTTTGGAAAAGTTCTGCCTACAAAATACTTGTTTTTTAAATGGTCTTTTATGATTCACCGCTCTTTTATGGAAACCTAGCTGGTGCACATTCAGTATATCAAGTTATGGTGTGAAGTTTGGCAGAAAAATTTGATGGAAAAATCATATTTGGCTAGTGAAAAATTCAAGTCAATGTTGTGTTTATACAATCATGACTACACAAGGTGTTAATTAGCATGAACATTGGTTGATATTAATGCAAGATGTACTGTGAGATTATGTCGACTGCTGAAGAAATTCCTGAGAAAGCCAACATGAAAGTTGCACTATAAATTTTCAGTTTGGTTTCGACATGTAGAAGAAATTCTTGGAGTGGTTTAACTTCAAGTGGAGTATACTCGTTATGAGGGAGAATGATAGTTCTTTTGAATTATGATTATCAATATAGACAATGGAAGCTGAAGATGTATCTTTTCAATCAAGGTGAAGATCATTGGAATTGATTAAAATAATACAAATTGAAATTTGCAAAAGCCCCTGTAACGCTCTATACTGCCTTAAGGATTTCCTATTGTCTCCATAAACCAACATGAGTCTTTTCAGCATATTTTATCCTCACTCACATACTTTTTGGAAAACTTCCAAAAGGTCACCCATCCAAAGAGGTGTTCCATGTCAAACGCGCGTAACTTTGAAGTTCTTATGTAATGGGCCACTGAAAAGAAGATGCATCTTATTGGTATAAGTAGTACAAATTAATCCTTATAAGTCTTCCTTCAACTGTATAGTCCCTTACCTACACAGCCTCCGGATCCCACTCATTCTGATGTTATTTGATTCATTCATGTGTCATTTTTCCTAGAAGTCTCCCAATAGCCGCTCATTATATATGCCTTATGCACCGATGAACACTCTCCGCCTCGTCGACCTTAGGTGTCCCAATTCTAGATTGTTTGAAATTGTAAAGGAAGAGGAAGTGTAAGACTATACATATGACTCTAGTTCTTCATTGCAAAAAAAATCGTACCAGTTAGAAAGACTTTAAGCTTGTATCCGATTCTTTTCTTTTTTCTTTTACTCTCGTGTTAGAGTGTTGTGAGATGTAGTTCAACAATCTGATTCTTTTCTTTTTTCTTTTCTCTTTTCTCTTATTCTCAAGTTGTAATTAGACAACGATCGTAGTTTTTCTCTAGTTTTGGTGTTTTCGTGTATATTCTTGTGCTTTATAGTGTTCTTCTAATTTCTTTATATTTGTCTATTTTTCCCAACATTTTTTAGGCGATAGAGATTAAAGACATTTCAGTGCATAGGATCCTATCATATCATATCTCAATATTTAGTGTTTGACAAGACATCAAAATATGATAAATTAATAACGTATTCTATCCAGAAGGTTATGATAAGAATAATATATATTGATTCACTCCTATAAAATATAATTTAAAATATAAAAATTGAAATATAATAAAATATAAATATAAATAAAAAATAGTAAATAATATACTAAATTAAAATATGTACGATTTTATCACATAGGTAATTTTGTAATTTATATGATCTAAAATTATAAAAAAAATGATATAGAACATTTAAAAATAAATTATTATTAAACATTACAAAAGTATGAATATTAATTTAATTTTTTTAACATTAAATATTTTTTTTTGTAAGGATAGTTTTATCATATACATATAATATATATCATATCTTTCTTTAGCTTAACATGTATAATATACTTACTTAGTTAACACGTATAATATACTTATTTAGTTAAACGTGATATTTTTCAAATTGAAATATTTATTTAGTAGTATTAATGAATTTATTAGAATTATTTAATTTTCTTAGTGTTTTTGTTAATTTATAAAAATAAAAATATTACAAATTAATTTAGAAAAATAAATATATAATTATTTAACAAGAGTAATTTTATTATTTAAATGTTGTTATACTATTTATTATTTTGTGTGAATCAACATACATGATTTAATAAACTTTACCGTTTATATCATATCTATCTTTATTCAACTCCCTATCATATTATGTTAATATCCTATTCTGTACACATAACAAATCATAAATGAATAAAGTAAAAAATAATAAGGTTTAATATATTCACATGTTTTCTTAAATATTCAATGTCAAATATACCGGTTTTTTCATAAACCCGGGGTGAAATATGTTTAGTTAAATTGTTTAATTTTTCAATCATTTGACACCTGCTTTCTTAAAACATTCCACATTGGCTTTTCCATTTATCGGTATCTAAATTTACATGCTAAACAAAAAATTTCAAATTATATATAAAATTGTGATTGCGTTGACTTTCAACATCGACTTTTATATAAAACTGGTTAAATTTATACGATAAATCATTTATGTTTAATTATTTACAAAATTATCACCGACTTATTGAATTTTAAATTTCTTTTGCATAAAACTGAGGTAATATTAGTGATATTTATCTCATAAAACTGATGTAAAATTAGTTGCACAAGTATTTTTATATTAGTTTATAACAAATTGTTTTTACATCTAGCCCTCTCCATAAAGAGAGATTTTGCCTCAATACATTCAAGGACTTAGTCCACTATAATCCAATAGCAAACAATATTTTTTTACTCTACCTCTTAAAACTTTGAGTATTCTTCTTCTACCTATCTAGACCATATCACTAGAAACCTTTCGTGTCTTCTCAACATTTAGGCAAACTACCGATAAGGATTACAATCAAGTTAAAGACTTGTTGCCATTATCATGTTGATTTACATCAATTTCAATTTGTGTCTGAATTGACACAAAGTTTGTCTTTAGGATTCTAACTTTTATTGAGAGGATATTACAATTCAATCCTAGACAAATTAAAGTGTATAAAACAATTTGATTGATTTACATCAATATCTAATAACTCTCATCAGAGAAGATTTTTTATTCAATCTATTGTTTGATGTGTTCAAGGCTTTTTCATAATCATTTTCAATTGAACATTGCCTTTTTCTTTCTTTGAATCTATTTGAATGATCAAGTATCATATGATTAGCATTGGATGTTATTATTCATCTTAATTGACGATCTTCATCATTGTAATTATTCTCTTAATCATTTTGTGATGACCTTCCTAGTGATCCATGTCCACAAGATGATTTTCTTCATGATCTTCGTATGATCATTTTTCTAGGGATGACCATCACTGTTTTCCATTCCAATAATTTTCAATAATTACTAAAGAATATATTTATTAGGAATAGAGTCGTTGAACATATTTGTCGCTTTGAAATAGTGCATTGATCTATTGAAGGATATGTGTTGTTTGTAGTACTATTTCAGATTATTTTGTACCTTCTAGAGGAATAATACATTTTTATTTTGATGCTATAATTTAGAGGAATAATGATGTTCTGGTGCCACATATCCTGCACTATCAATCAAAGGATTAAAATTCTTTCCAAGATATTTTGTATCTTGATGAATAATCTTTCACAGTTGACTTCATCGTTGACTTGTTGATCTAGAGGCATTGACTTCTTCAGAAGATTGTTCTACCAAATGATTGTTGCTATACCAAACGTTTCTATTTTGTATCTTGATCAGAGGATCATTGCAATAGGGAACATTCACTTTTACAGAGGCATCTTTTATCAGATGATTGTGTGACTTAAATATCATATACTTTCCTTTTGAGGATCTTTCTCAAAGGATCATCAAAAGTATTATCGATAAACTTCATTTCCCTATATAGTGAGGTATATTAAAATATACATCAGATTTCTCCAATTTAACCCCTTAATGGGATCCAAGTTGTTATTATTTTGAACCATATTGTTGATCTAGGCTACTCACTCCACTAAGAACACCATCTTTAGCATGAGTTGGAATCACACTATTTCATAACCTATAGGATGACATCAATATACTCATCTAACATCAAGTTTCTTAAAATAACATCATCATCACATAAACTCATATCATACATTGCATCCAAGTTTTATCATCACATCACATAAACTCATATCTCACAATGCATTCAAGTTTTATTATCACATCCCATAAACTCCTCAAGTCAAACATAGGCACAAAATTTATTCATTATCGAACATGACAATAATATCAAATATCACACATTCATAAAAAATTAAATCAATCAACACCTTATAAATGTTTATATTCAAAATTTTAATCTCACAATTCTCCGATTTTCACATTAATTAATTTATTGCATAAAGGGTTACTGCTGTATATAGCAAGCTTTAGATGAATCATTGAAAAATACGACATTGTCATTCATCTCACATTATAATATACTCATGAATTCAAACGCCTTCTCGTCCCTTATCTTATTTCGACACACAACGAGCGAGTTCAAAAATTAGCGATGAGTTCAAAATGTCAATGAAACATGACTAATAAATTACCCAAAGCATAAAAATCAGTATTAAATAATTAATAAATAAAAAATTGGAACAAAAACAAAGTCTAAATGACACAAAATAAATAGTTAGAAAAGTCTAACTGACGTGCTAGAGCGTCTAAAGAGTCTGACGTCAACTTCACCAAAATATGCAAATGAGTAGTGTTTTCTTAAGGTTTTGCAAGAGGAATCCAAAAACAATGTCCATTTTTCCCAATGACCAACATGGTGGCGAGAAAATGGAAAATATAGTCCGCACAAGATAGAAAATGTGACTGGTTTCGGTGAAATGGAGCCGCAATCGATAAAACCGATGCCAAAAATGGATTCGGTGGATTTTAACTGGGACGGTGGTCAAAATCAATCAAAACGCTAAAGGGGTGTAGAGATTGTGATGAAATAAAAGAAGAATAATGGTTAAAAAAAATAGGGTCTGCATAAAGAGGAAAGAGATGCATGGATTCCTTTATACACAACAGGGGGTGCAACCAACAATGTTACTTAAAAGTGGAGTGCATATATCAATTTAGCTTAATCATGATTCTCTTATCATATTTGAACCTCCAAAAAAGAAAAAATTAATCACTTATTCTAATAACTATACATTATTCCTCAAAATACTCACACTAAAACAATATTATTTTCAAAACAATAATTAAATATAATATCAAACACTTTCAATTAATCACTAAATCATGATAATTGTGTATAAAGTTATCAAACAATAACAAGTACACATATGCGAGAAATAATCACAATATTACTAATATCAAGATAATTATTTATAAAATAACAATTAAAATCGAACATTAGTTAAAAGTATTTAAAATATAACTATGTACACGAATAATATCACATACTATTATTTTTTCAAAAAATAAATAAAATTATTAATTATAACTTTTACTACACATTAAATTAAATATGTATAAAATTACCACACTATTGTAAACACACATATAAAAAAATTAATGACAAAATCTATCTATCTATTCTATTCATCCATCTATCCATCTTGTCTGTCTCTATCTATCTATTTATGTGTCAATATGTCTATCTATCTATCGTGTCTGTCTATCTATTTGTTTAATACCACATGAATTTATTAGAATCTTTATTTAATTAATAAAATAATTAATTTAAATAAAGATTCAGGGGGCTTCTTCTACTTCTTGTTTTTTTAGTGATTTGGCTTGGGTGTGTGTTAACTTTTTGTTTCAATTGTATTATTTGTTTTTAGTTCTTTTTTTCTTTGATCTGTCCTTAATTATTTTTTGTATTCTTGTTTCGCTTTTTTTCTTAATATATATATCGCTTTTAAAAAAAACATGCCATTATAAAAAGCATGAAAACTCTAAAACCAATAGGCAATCAACAGTCCCAGGACCCAAAACGTATCGAAACGCAGACCACATGCCACCCACTCAAATCCATGTAAGCTTTAATGGACTAAGATTTGGACAAAAACACAAGCTAAAAGATCTAATATCATTGCCTCATTTAAAAAGCTGCAACATGCTTCGCCAACAAAATTATGCAGCTACCAAAGTTATTGCCAAGAATGATTATTATTCTTTGTAAATATACCGAATTTAAAAATAAAAAAAAAGTTAGTTTTTTTAAAAAAATTCTTCAAACAATGATTTTTTAAATATTATTTATTAATAATTTCAATATTTGCTTTCATATTAATTTATGTGTGTCGTATGAACTTTTGAATGCTTTTTTTTTTTACATATATGTTTAGAATATTATAAAAATCTCTCCCAAAATATTTTAAAAATTTTTATCAAATGATGAATTAAATATGATTTTTTAAGCTTTCAACGTTTAATAATTTATATTTAATTTATCTTTAATAAAAAATGTCTAAATTTTTATAGAAAAAATTCTTATAATATTCTAAACATAATTATTGTTATAATTATTCATATGTTCAAATGATATACATTAGTTGACTTACAAAATATATATACCGAGTAATACATCACAAAATTACTTTTAGAATTAACTGATTATCATCCATATATATAAAATTAGTAACTGTTATTTAAGCAAATATTATGTGAATATATGTCCTAGTAATTATTGTGATATTTTTGGATGCCTTTAATTATTGATAAGCGGGTATAATATTTTAATTACTTCCGATTATTTTTCTTTTTTTTAACTATTTATAAAATAAATAGCTATCTTGAATATTTATTTTAGAATTTAGATTTTTTATTATTAAAGTGTTAAAATTATTCGAAAACACATCGAATGAGTTTTGGATTGTTTCGGTTTATGCACCCTTTTTCAATCCCTTTGTTGTTTAAAACCCCCCACAAAGAAGCTGCACCGTTTGTATTCAAACCTTTATTTCTCTTTTTTCTCTCCTCTAGTTCTCAATCATCAAGTCAAAGCACATATGATATGTGACTTCAAGTTAGAATAGTTTATTAAATATTTTATTTAATTATTATATTTTAATATTATTTTGTGATCATATATCATTATTTAATTATATTAACTATATATTTATAAGACATAATTGTAGTCCAGTTACCATAAGCAACATACAAAATAGTAATCAATCAAATATTACAAAGTCCTGGTATCTATTATCGGTTAGAATTGGACCATAACGAAATTCCGGTCTATATTGCCATAATAATATCAGATTGGGAAGGGAGATTAGAGTTAGAAATTGATAGAAAAGCAAGGATATGGGCTGGTGTAAGTAGAAAACAGAAAATATCTATTCTAGTTCTATCATCAGCTATGGGTTCGAATTTAAGTGAAATTCTTGAGAACATTTGCTACCCTGAATTTTTCTTGTCTTTTCTCAATGAAAACGAGGGAAAAAATATGGTCAAAAGAAAATGTCATTTTCGAGTTTTACCGACAATTTGCTTGTGTAGGGGGAGATCCCAAATTTCCTGAATCTTTATGTACGGAATTTAAAAATAAAAAAAATCAACAAAGGTGTGAATTAGGATGGATTGGTTGACCAGATATGCCTCAAAACAATACATTTTTGTTACCGCGAGATATATTGACAACTACAAATCATTTGATTGGAATAAAATTTGGAATGGGTACACTTGATGATATGAATCATTTGAAAAATAAACGTATTTGTTCCGTAGTAGATCTCTTACAAGATCCATTTGGATTGACTCTCGTTCGTTTAGAAAATATAGTTAGAGGAACTATATATGGAGCACTTAGATATAAATTGATACTGACTCCTCAAAATTTGGTGACTTCAACTCCATTAACAACCACTTATGAATCTTTTTTTCGGATTACACCCATTATCTCAAGTTTTGGATCGAACCAATCCATTGACGCAAATAGTTCATGGAAGAAAGTTGAGTTATTTGGGTCCTGGAGGATTGACGGGGCGAACTACTAGTTTTCGGATACGAGATATTCATCCTAGTCACTATGGACACATTTTCCCAATTTACACCTCTAAAGGAATCAATGTTGGACGTATTGGATACTTTGCAATTCACGCAAGGATTGGTCATTAGGGATCTATGGAAAGTCCATTTTATGAAATTTTTGACTGATAAAAGAGAATACAAATGCTTATTTATCACCTAGTAGAGATGAATACTATATGGTAGTAACGGGGAACTTTTTAGCACTGAATCGATGTATTCAGGAGGAATAGATTGTTTCAGCTCGATACCATCAAGAGTTTCTTACTATTGCATGGGAACAAGTTCATCTTCGAATAATCGAGCATAATGATGCGAATCGAGCTTTAATGAGTTCGAATATGCAACGTCAAGCAGTTCCTCTTTCTTGGTCCAAAAAGTGCATTGTTGGAACTGGATTAGAAAGCCAAGTCGCGTTAGATTCAAGAGTTCCCACTATAGTCGAACACGAGGGAAAGATTTTTTATAACGATACTGACAAAATAATTTTATATGGAAATGGGAATGCTCTAAGCATTCCATTAATTATATATCAACGTTCCAACAAAAATACTTGCATGCATAAAAAATCCCAGGTTCAGAAAGGTATATGCGTAAAAAATGGGCAAATTTTAGCCAACGATGTTGCTATATATATATATATATATATATATATATATATATTTCATCAAAACGTGAAATCAAAGTAGGTGATAAAGTGGTTGGGAGAGACGAAAATAAAGGTATCGTTTGAAAGATTTTGTCTAGACCAGATATGCCTTATTTGCAAAATGGAAGACCCGTTGATATGGTGTTCAATCCATTAGGAGTACCCTCGCGAATGGATGAAGGACATATATTTGAATGTTCATTTGGGTTAGTTGGGAGTATGCTTAAAAGACATTATTAAATAGCACCTTTTGACGAGAGATATAAACAAAAGGCTTCGAAAAAATTAGTGTTTTCTGAATTATATGAGGCTAGTAAACAAACATCGAATCCATGGATATTTAAACTCGAGTATCTGGGAAAAAGCAGAATATTTGATGGAAGAAAAGAGAATCCTTTTGAACAAGCTCTTATAATAGGAAAGCCTTATATCTTGAAATTAATTCATCAAGTTGATGATAAAATACATGAACGTTCCTGTAAGACCCGCATTTTTCTTTATTATTAGTATTGTGTGCAATATATTTTTATTTATTTTTTCAATAATTTATAATTTGATTGTTATTATTATATTTTTTTATTCAATTATTATTTTTGAAAAGTATATATGTGTATGACATGATTTATTTAATTTGACCGAATATTTTGGTTAGTATTTGAAACAACAAATATTTATAATAATACTTATAACAATGACACGATTTAACTATTTTTAGAAAACAAAAATAATAAAGATATTGTAGATTAGTCAACCGTCCAAATATTTGTGAGTGAGAAAAGCCATATAAATCTCTAGTTGTTATTAGGTTAGGTTAACAAGAAGAAGAAGAAAAAAAAAGAGGTTAAGTGAAGAAAAGGAACTGTGATAGAAAAAAATAGAAAAATCTGTTTCGGTGGTCAACGGTTGTGCAAGGAACTTGCTTCGACTTCGTTCAAATTTTAGTATGTCATCTCTACCTTTGAACTTGACTTAGTTGTATAATCTACTAATATTTTTACTTTCTCTCTAATTCAATTTTATAAAATCTTTGATTTTGAAATGATAACTTTTTTATGCAAAATTTATGTATGTAAATTAAAATATTGATTTTTATTGTAAACTTGTTATTGTTGTTACTAATCAAAAATTGATTTTTAGTAAATGATTTTACGACGATGGATAATTTTGAAAACGGTGTTTGATATTATTATTATTGTTTAAGAAATCATTTTTAGTTTAAAAACAAAATTGTGATATGCAATTTATTTTCTTAGAAGTGTTCTTGATTTTCTTATGATATTGATATAGAAACCTATTTTGATTAGAGAAGACGTTTATCTATGTCAAAAATTAATTTTCATTCGGAAAAAGTCATTATAAAAGACTAGATTTGTTTTAATCAATATAAATCGTTATTGGCTACAAACTCAATTTTTATCTGGTTAAAATAATATGTTGTGATAGCTTTAGTGTTGAAGAAATTTTTAAAAACCTTATTGATGTTAATTATAATCATTTTCTTATAAACGTTTTGAAAGATGTTGTTATAGTTATTTCTTTTAGAAGATTAAAGTTATGATTTTTATGAGACAATTGTGTGGAGGTTATGTTGATTTGTATAATAACAATAACAATAATAATAATAATAATAATAATAATAATAATAATAATAATAATAATAATAATAATAATAATAATAATAATAATAATAATAATAATAATAATGTGATTGTTTTAAAAGAATTTGTGTAAAACTTAAACTGAACTCAAAATTTATTTGAGTAGGAGTTAGTAGTTGAAATAATAATAAGTTAATTATTACTTATCTGAATGTGTGAACTGAGTTGAACAAGAGTTTATGGCGCATAATTCTAGAAACAACTTTGGTAACAGTAAGGGCATCACTCCATTCGCTTCCTACTTAAATTATATGTGATATAAATGCATTGTGATGTTATGTATTGGCTCTGTTTGTGTGTTATTTGAATTACATGTTTATGAATTATATTATTAGATTAAGCAATTTGTGTATTTTGATTGGTATCAGGTGATTATTCAAGGTGAGACTTTGTGTCTAAACCAGGTTAGTTTAGGACAAGGTTGAAGGGTTTTGGACGCTCTGGTTGAGTGATCTATTTTGTTACTAACAAAGGTGATGACATTCATGCATGCATTGGTGGCCTGGACCTAGTCGCGAGTACGTGACGATAGTTCCTTGAAAAGGTAACATGATTCAGAAAAATACTCAACGGTGGGGTACTGAACATGAAACTCTGAAGAGCATTTGTCCAACAGTGGGACATTGTCCAATGGTGGAACTCTTCGCTCTATAGGGTGGTGATATTCCGGAATCATACATTGACATATAGTGTAACAAATAAGATTTGTGCATTTTGGTTGATTTGTATCTTTGGTGCTTTGTGATTTTAACTGTTAAATGAAGTATATGATTTATTTATATTTTTGCTATAACAACTACATATGTATGTTTATTTGCTCTGTGTTTGTCATTTGGAGATCACCCTTACATTTGACAGGACGTCACATATAGTGTTACTTGAGTGAATAATCTCACGGGCCAACCTAGTAGGAGAAATGCGATGAAACACAATAGCACGCAGTTGGAGGCTTCGAGATACTTTTGTACCGGTGTGAGACTTGTTGGAAGAGTTTTCCACAAGCGTCCAGAATTATGACCAATTAGGATTTATTTTTGGGTAGTAAAACATCAAAAGTTTTGGCTTTATGAGTTTATTTTGTTTTACATATTAAATTTACTTTTTGTAATTGCGAATACTCTGATTCATTATTTTTGAAAATACAATTGAAAAAGTTATTAATTGGTTTTAAAGTAAGAAGGTATTTAAGATAATCTTATAAAAAAACGAATTTGTATCATTACGTTTAGAATTTCGTTAGTTAATGCCTCGAAAAAGCGGAATATTACAGTTTCGGTGGACATTATGCACTTGTTACACAACAACCCCTTAAAGGAATGGCCAAACAAGGAGGACAATGGGTAAGCGAAATGGAGGTTTGGGCTCTCGAGGATTCGGTGTTGCTCATATTTTACAAAAGATGCCGACTTATAAATCTGATCATATTAAAGCTCGTCAAGAAGTACTCGGGACTACATCTGACATAACACAATCTTTGTAACACTCCAATATTTTCATATACAATATATATGGGTCCTTCTTAGTAATTGTGTTGATTAATTATTTAATGAATAATTTATTTTATGTCTCAAGAAATTAATTTAAATTATAACACCTTATTTTGTTTAAATGATTAGAACCATGATTTTATATAACTATTTTGGTGTAGAAATTATATGATTATTATATGGTTTATGGTTCATGAAATTGATGTGTCACATGTAGTTTGTTTTATTTATTATTTTTATGCATGATCTATAGTGATAACTATTTTTCTTGTTTGATTTATTTTAATTGATAAATTTATTAGTTTGAATTATTTAATTAATTTATAATTTATAGAAAATATATGGGTTGTTTGTTTCATTTTGGGCCAAAAGATAATTGAATTTGGAAATGATAAAATTAGTAAGACCCAAACCATATGTGTCCAATAGACATTGTTTTTGTCTAGCAAAAATTCTCTCATTTACAGTCTATTATAATATATTAAAACAGAACTCCAAATTCTATTTGCGACAACTCATCTTCGTATATGCCACATCTTCTAATATTTATAAGCTCAAAGAAATTTTGATGTAGCACCTTCCAAGTACAATATTTTTCCATCTTCTACTTCCATTTTTTCAATATGTAACATAAAATTTTTCACTTGCCCATCTAACTATAATTATTTCATACGCTATATAATTTCAGTTTTAATTTATCACTCAATGACTCATTAATACACTTAAAAGACTCTAAATGCTCATCAAAACTTTCATTTCAATAACTCATACAAAAAAATTCAAATCATTCGATATCTTCAAAGCATAACGATGCAAGTTCAACTACATACACACATAAAAATCTATATTATGTTTTTCAACCACTCTCTTGCACATTCTCAGTTCAAGCAATGATAACGAGATTATGAAATGCAACAAAGCTACACCTATTTGTGTGACACGCTCTCAGCTCCACATACTTCAATAATATTGATACACTGTTGTCAATTATTATTCAAGATCATATATAACTATTATTGTATAGAAGGTGGGTTTTTCCTATGATGTTGAATGTGTCTCTCATAGTATTTTTTTTCTTTTTATAATTAAAACAACACAGATCATAATAAAAAAAATGAATAATATTAAATATTTGAAAATGAATAACTTCTAACTACTTCACTCGAAACTTTTGTATGTCTTAAACATCCACAAACTTTTCTTGCATACTCTTGAAGTTTCTTAACCGTGTCAAATAATTATTTAAAAATTTCATTTCACATTCTAATTATTTAGACGAACATTTTGTATGACTAACATTTTTATTTATTATGTAAAAAATATTATTATTATTTAAGGTTTTTGAACCTTAAGAAATTTCTATTTTGCTTTGTAGTGTTCTTTCAATATATATGACCTATATTTACACACAAGAAGAATTATTTAATTATTTTAAAATTATTAGGAACATTGTTTTTAACAAATTACCACTCACGGATGAATGTTATAATTAACCGTAAGGCACACAACATCATTTAGTGCATGCTTAGATTGACAGTAAAATTGACAAAATTACGATGATCATATAAAATTGAAAACGTGAAAAAGTACATAAATTTATAAATCTAATGTTTCAAAATTAATATAAATTATGTAAAATGAAGAAATTCATAACTTGAAATGTAAAACTTTAACAACAAAGAAATGCATAACTATTTAAAAAATATATTATTAGAAGTAACACTTCAATCAAACCAAAAAGCTTGCATAAACCAAAAAGCTTAGAAGTAACAAGAATTGCATCTTTGAAGTTGTAAAATCTTATAAGTAGTCTCATATTTCAATATATTTTGCATGAAGTGTATTAGTCAACAATGTTTTTCTTTTTTCCTTTGTACTAAAGCAACTCTAGCTTATATATAATTATTTAAAAATATATTTACCTTTAGACACATAAACGCCCTCTCTCTTAATCAAGAATTGGTTTTATTTTTATTATAAAAAAATGCCCTCTCCCTTAATCAAGAAATGATTTTATTTTTATTATAAAAAAAAATCCAAAACAATATTTTTTGTATAAGGTTAATATATCAAAAATGATAATGCTGGCCTACATATTAGTGTTGTCTCATTCATTTCACTCACCAATTCTTATCTTTGCATAAGTCCAAAAATTTTTTATCACAAACAAAGGAAAGAAAGAAAGAAAAGAGAAACCTAGCCTCCTTTATTTTTGTTCTTCACTCCATCACCATCATCACCAAGTTCAATTTCAATTTCTTCCTTCATGTTTGTAGCATCTCAAGGTAATTTCCTTCCAACACTCTCTTTCGATTTCTTTAATCAAAGGAAGAAAACTAATGCAAAATCCTTATGAGTAATACTTAGACCTTTCTCTTATTATTCGATTTATGGGCTTAGAACGTGTTGCTAGGAAGAAAAACGTCTAAGGTAAGAGTTTTTCCTCATACAAACCTTAGTTAAATTGTTGGTTAGATTTTATGAAACAAATACTACATTTTCTTGTCGTTCTAAAAGAAATAAACACAGACTAATGTATTAAAACAGTAAAACCCTAATTTTTATTGAGTTGAATATGTAGTATATGATTTTTGTGAAGGAAGGTCGTATTTTTATGTGATATATGATGAAAGTTTAAATTTTTATGGTTTATGTGAAGCAAGTTTGAATTTTTATGGGGTATGTGATGAAAATAGGAATATTTATGATATATGTGGAAAGTTTCAATTTTTGTGATGACTTGTATATGAATAAGTGATTTCCATGATATGTGTGATGAAAGCTTTGATTTTAATGATAGTTTTATATGAAATGTGATTCTTATGATAAGTGACATAAATATTTTATTTTATTGATATAAGAAAGTGTGATGTATGACTTTGGTGACTTTGTATAAGTGATTTTAGAAGCATATGATATGATCTAGGCATGCTGAGTGAGAATGTGAATTTTGAAAGTACATTATCATGTCATATCATATGCATCTTTGTGGAGAAAGTCTTTGCAGTAGATATTATATTTGGATCGTGTAGTTTTAGGAGCATGCATAAGCTGCATATATTTTTGTTATATAAATTAAACCGATTGCGTATTTATCCTTTTAATGTAGAAGTTTTTATATTTTTATTTTGTGTTATTTTTTAGTTTTGATCTGATATAGATGATGGAAAAAATGGATCATTACAACAATATTTTAGGTACTAATGACTTTGAAGAAATCCAAGAATTGCTGTTTTAATGTACGTGGAATGTGGGGCGAAACATGAAGTAAAAATGTGTTTTTAAGCCATTTTAAAATAATAAATTTGTCGCGTGATATTTTAAGATTTTTATTTTATTTCTTTAACCAAATTTTAAGGTATTAAAAATATGGAGATGAGTTTTTCTCCGGGAATAATCGAATTTCCATTAAGTTTGATTAATCATATTTTTCATGACTTTCACTTGTAAAAGTAATATTTCATTTTAGTGCATAAATAAATATTTTTTAACAAATAATAAATTAACATTTTTTAAAACTAATCAATTAAAATGAGTGGTAACCTAAATATTCCTATTTTATTGATAAAATGATTATTAAGTTAATATTATTTTTAGCTAAAATAAATCACTATGATGCAAACCCTTTTAAAAAAAAGAAATAATAGCAATTTTGTTATAAATTAATATTTTTAAGTAATGTTTTGGATCAAAATCTAGTACGTTAATAAGTTTGTTCTAGGATTCTAATTCTCATTGAGAGCGTATTACAATTCAAAATCCTATATCAATTCAAGTATCATAATTCATTATGAACTAATTTGCGATTGTACTTGATTGATTTATAGTGATAACTAGTAACTCTTATACGAGAAGATATTGCATTTAACTCTCATGTTCAAGGACTTTTATTGAAATATTCTTTCATATATGAACATGTCTTTTTCTTTCTCTATATTGATCTTTCAGATTTGTCATATGATCTAAATGTTACGAGCAAAGTCTTATATCTTTTTCTCTCATAATTCTTACTTGGACAGAGCTGTCGCAAGTTGGACATCATCGTCAAATTCTTCAATTTGAAGAAGTTCCTTTTTTTAGCTTTCGAAAATATGTATGTTGAGAAGAAGATCCGTTGGAGATGAGCATAGCATGTTGCAACCATACAAATAGTTGTTTGACTTTACACCTTTTTAATGTGTAAGCTTTCGGGCAACATTGTATTTCTCTCCATGTGATTATTTCAAAAACTGATAAGGCAATCTAATGAGTCAAAAATCTTAGTTAATTTATGTTAACTTGAAGGGAGAACTTGTTGTTCAAAGTTGCACACTCCTATGAGAAAGCATCTTGTACTCATCGATGGGTTAATCACATGTTCAAAACACAAGTTAGAGTGACACATCTTTTGACCACTTATCTCTAAAGAAGATTTTGATCATCTAATCCAACTAAATGAGAAGTAAATGAGGAAGTCTAGAAAGATTGTGCATTTGCAACAATACTCATGCAGAAATACAACAAGATGATAAAATATGATAAAAATCTTGTAAAGCAAACAATGAGAAACTAGATGATAAATTGTCTATTGAAGCAAACGGTGCACAATATGTCGAAACTATTGATCATTCTTTCAAGAAGAATCCTAATTTGTACCTCTATCCGATGATAGACGAAAAAATGGAATAGCTCAACCAATTCAAAGGAATGGCGATAAAGAACTAATCAAAATCAAACGAGCCTTCAAAAACAAAAATAACAAAAAAAGGTACTACCTATGTTTAAACTTTTACATTTATTACTCTTGCATTGCTTTCATTGAATCAAATATCTCTAATAACTTATGTTTGAAGAGCATACGCTAAATAGTTGGTACACTAAAACCTGATTCATCTTCTCATGCCCTAGGTCATGATTAATTTCAAATTGTGTGAGAAGAACTTTTTATGAGGTATTGTGCGCATTAAATGTGTTGATACTCCTTCATTTCAAGTGTTTCAAAATTTCAAAATCCTTTTTCAAATATTTAGAAAACCATTTTGCTATACTCACAATTACTTGTATCACGCTCACCAACTACCCACTCTCGTCTAGTCTACACATTCTTGAACCCTAACTGCTATCTCTCTCAAAATTCACAAATGGAAAGAAAAACAAGTACATCAAAACATACACTAATTATGTCCACTCTCAATAAAAACTATCATTTAAGAGGGGAACTTAGAGTTGATTTTGTTGATCTTATTGATAATTACTTCAATTCCATCGATAAGCTTTCTCACATTGGATGGTTTAATTTCTTCTATCATGAAGAAATACCAATTTATGATGAGTTAGTTAAGTAATTCTAGAGACATTTAAAGGTGGTCGACAACCATATCACTAACTTTGTGGTTAGGAAAAATGTAAGAGTAATCCCAACTTTGTTGGCATCCATCACCAATTGTTCGAAATCTAGGAACACCATTCTCCCAAGATGGGAAACTATGGATAGGTTAAAGATACTAAACGTGACATTGTTTGAGACAAAAATTTGTGTGACAAACTAGTTCAACTAAAAAGTCACTACATCATTTTGTTTAAGATTATCATTGGGTGTATTGCTCCCAAATATGGTTCAATTGATTGTGTGAGCATGGAACACAAATGAGTCGTGTGGAATTACCTTGAGGGGACTCCTAAGAATCTCCCTTTCCTCATTATTGACTTCATCAAGAAGTCTATTGCTTTAGTTAGGTTGGGAAAAATCAAGAAAAATCCTTAGAGAAGATTGATATCTCACATTTTGGAATGTGCAAAAATTAGAGACATTATCAACTCTGTGGGAATTACAAAGGCCAAAACATATCTTTGGACATATTTTAGTCTTATCTTTAATCATTAGAACCTTAAGAAAATTGGTCTCTCATCTTAAGATGGTTTAAACATAAGGAAATTTTAGAGGAATGGGGACCTACTACAAACAAGAGGATGACAACTAAATCTTTTCCAAATCATACGAATAAATTTCTTTTGCCTCTTTCCGTAGTAGTAAAACCAAAAGTAAGGAAACACAAGAATGTCCCAAAAGCGATCACGCATCTTCCAAGAAATTAAGAAAAGATTAAAAATCTTAGCTTAACCCTAATTCAAATCACCGCCTCCTACTTCGACAATTAACTATCTAATGAGGATTAGTTACTCATTAGAAGAAAGAAAACCTTGCCACCTCTTAAACCTCAAAAGTTTTGTGAGTTTGAATGTTCACCATCTTACACTACAATAGTACGCACTAATAGAAACTCAATTTGAAACACAAGTTCAACTTGAACGAACATAACAACAATGTGAAACACAAACATAACCACAATCCAAAGCACAAGTACTTGAGATATCCCATCTCTCTACACTCCTCATACTAGAACAAACATCATCTACCATGCCTTTTGGTAGTGAATTCACTTTGGCTGCTCAAATAGCCATTGATATTGTTCAAACCATGGAATCAAAATAATATGACTCTTCTCATATCATTTATACCATTTCCCCTCCATATTCACACCTATCAACCTTGGGCATTTGTCCCTTACTCATATAATTTTCCCTTCATATCCACATGTTGATGAGTTTGTGAGTGAATTTATCTATAAAGTACAACAGGTCAAGGCTAAAACTAGCAATAGTCTACGTCTTGTTGAAGTTTCACTTCAATGGGATGAATGTTACATGTTTATGATAAAATAACTACAAAAAAGTGAAGCTTTTGGATAGAAGCTAGCTAAGGATAACAAGAATTGGTATCAATGACAAACTTAATCTTGAGAAACTTAGTTTTTCAAACATCATCATGAACAAGAGTTGAGAAATAGAAGATGGACTACTAGACTTTCCTAGAAATCCCCAAAAAAGTCAAAATTGGCTTCAGAAGTTCCTCGGGTTGTATGGATTAAGGAATCAACACATCTACTAGCCTAACTTCCCTAGCTTCACAATTCGTTACTAAGGAAACCTTAGAAAATCATGTAAACCTTAAACCAAAGCCATGAAGAACTGCTAGCATCTCAAGCTCAAATTCAAAATGCTTTAACTCTTATCCTTTCCAAGCTTAGCCTAAAACCTTAGGAATTTTGTGTTGTGTTTTGTCTTAATTATGTTTTGTTCTTCGTAACTCGTTTAAATAAGGTTTCTCGTATCGTTTCGTCTATTTAGTATATATGTTTTTACCATGAAGTGTTTTCTTCTATTCCTTTTTGTTTGATGACAAACAGGAGAAAAAATTAATGATGAAAATAAAAATGTGGAATTGGTTAGATAGGAAAACAAAAAGAAAAGGAATAGAAGAAATCTTAATTCAAGAATGACCCTAAAATAACTGTTGAAATGTTTTCTTGAAAAATCATAATTGCTGAAATATTTTTCACACATGTTTAAATTCACAGAGGAAGTCTTTGAGTTTTAGATTTGAAAATATTTATTGTAAAAAAAAATTGTTTTATATCATACGTAATATAGAAATTTTAAATAATATTTGTAAATTTTAAATATTTAATTTAATATATAGAAAAGTAGAAATAATCAAATAAATAATATTGAAGAAAGGATAAAATATAATTAGATGGCATATAACCTCTAATCTGTCTCTTTCTTTACGAAATGAAGAGATTAGAATTTTGTGGAATCCATTGATCTTTTTCCTTTCTTTCGATATTTTATATTGTACGAAACTAAAAATAATCTTAGAAGATGTGCTTCCGTCAACCCCTTTCTTTTTAGTTCTATTTTTATGGATCCAAACAGTAAGTTATATTTTACCTATAATAAAGGAAAAAATAAGATTTGATGTAGTTTATTTTTCAACCAAAAATATTTTTATAGTTTTTTTCCTTACTTCTCACGTAATAATAACTTCAAAGACGAAAGAGGGACAGATTGTAAGCCAATTAACATAATTTGTTTAGTACAACATAATTAATATACTTTGTTGAAAACAGAATTGTATGAAACAACTTAATAGAAACTCAGTTTCTTATTCATTGAGAGTTATACACTTTGTGTATTTCATAATATTGATTATATCTTTACAATAAGAGGAAGAGAAGCTTATATACATTTTATGAGTTTAGTTAGTTATGAGTTAGTTATGAATAACAAACTTTCCTAGCTACTAATTGAATTAGTTATAAAGTATATTACTCTAATATTCCCCCCTCAACCTCAAGGAGGTTGACTAAAGGCAAACACCTTGAGTTTGCGACGAATTTCTGGAAATTGGTTGGGCGAAATTGGTTTCGTGAAGCAATCAACAAGTTGTAATGAAGTTGGAACATGTTGAACCAATAGTTGTTTGGCAATGACTTTTTCTCGAACAAAATGTATATCAAGCTCCATATGTTTTGTTCTGGAGTGGAGAATTGGATTGTGAGCAAGGAGAATAGCACTGAGATTATCACATAGCAGCGTAGGTGTTCTGATGCTGACTTGTAGCTCATGCAGAAGTGATTGAATCCATATAAGTTCAGCCAATGTGTGAGCCATATTGCGATACTCGGCCTCAGTGCTCGATCAAGCAACCAATTGTTGCTTCTTTGCTGACCATGATATTAAGTTAGGACCCAGAAAAATGCATGATCTAGAGGTAGAATGACAATCATCAGGATCATTATCCCAATCGGCATCACTATAAGCAATTAGAGAGAGAGGAACATCAAGATTACTAGATTGTAATAGTAAACCCATATCAGATGAGCCCTTAAGATGGGTTTAAAGTAGGTGATGGCACAACAGGAGAACAAGCATCAGATGATATGGGAGATATGTGGTCATCTGGTGGTTGGTTTGATATGGGGAAGATATAAGGAAATGTGGATCGAAATTATAGTGAGAGGCCCTTGAATCAGGGTACTAGGTTTGACCATCAAAATTATGAGGCATGATAAACTCAATGGTGTGAGGGTTCCGTGAATTGCCATATGTGCTGAAGGGTTCAAAGTTGGAGATACAGATTTAGGTTGATGTTGATTGGCAGAGTTGTGACCTGTATTAGTGGATGACTGAACTTGTGGAAAGTCTTGTTCAAACCCGTGCCAGCAATGGAAGGCGTCGTGGCCGTATTTATTGCACAATTGACAAGTGGGTCAGGAGCCACCGCGTCTTTTGGACCTACCACGCCCACGATTACCACGCCTTCGTCTGCCACGATAAGAGGTACTGGAAGTTGTATATTGATTGGAGGAATCACGATTAATTTGGGAATTAGGGTTCACATCTTGCAAAGTGTGCGCAATATTTGCCATCACAGTAGGTGTAGTTAACTCTTGCCGAAATTTCTCGAATTGAACTTCTTGAACAAGAAGAAGAGCCTCAATATCATCAACATGTGGCAAATTAATTTATGCATAAATCATCATGACGAAAGAAATTGGAAATTGGATCCCCTACCGCAAGAATGGCATCGATATACTCTTGATCAGAAATTGGATCCCCTACCGCAACCAAAGAATCAATAATGCATTTGATATGAAGAAGATATTCAGAGATCGTGCGTGAACCTTTCTTTGTGTTTTTGAGTTCAGGACGAAGTTGACGAACCCTAGCCTTCAAATGCGAGTGAAAATATTTGTGGATCTTTTCCCAGACTTCCCATGAATGCTTGCAGCCAATTAAACAGGGGATAATTTCTTCAGAAAGAGAGGATAAAAGCCTTGTAAACAACATTTGATCTGTGACTAACCAAGATTGATATTCATTAGTGACCTGGTTCAAAACACGATCAGCTTCAGATGCAAGTTTCTGGGGAATATCATGTTGGACGACAAAGCGGTGGAACTTATGTGCAGTAATGACGCCATCGACTTGCTAATTCCATAGCAGATTATTCTTGTCTGATAGTTTGATGAAGAGTGTATGAATAAATGGGTGTGGGCCTTTGAAACGAACGTGCTGCAGGGAATGATCCATCTTGGATCGTTTGTGTGAATTATCTAGTGATTCGTGATCGGAACTTGAAAAAGAATCAGAGTTCAACGTGAGGAATGATGAATCGGTGATGCAGTGGAACGAAACGAAGCAAAGAAGAAAAAAAATATAGAGAGAGTTAGATCTAAAATCCCTGTGATATCATGTTGAAAACAGTATTGTATGAAACAAATTAATAAAAATTCAGTTTCTGATTCATTGAGAGTTATACATTTTGTATATTTCATAATATTGATTCTATCTTTACAATTAAAAATAAAAAAATAAAAAAGAGAAACTTATATACATTTTATAAATTTAATTAGTTATTAGTTAGTTATGAATAACAAACCTTCCTAAATACTAACAGAATTAATTAAAAAGTATATTACTTTAATATGCCTTAACAAAAGAAAAACAGACAAAGCACGAAATATTCATATAGACCCATGTAAAACATAAAGGGTGCGTCACATTGGTTGCAAAGAGAATGGAACAGAAAGACAACCAATGAAAGATCGACAAATTTTTCTGCAACTTTCACACGGTCTGGCTGTCTCCATTATACGGCATTTTTTTCACGTTGGATGTCACTGTCAAGAATTAATGCTTCTCTTTATAGTCCATTTCTTTTCATCACCCAAATTAATGCTTCTCTTTATTGGCCTAGGTGTCTTTTCTTGTCACGGTTTTGTTAAACATACTTACCACACTAATCATTCATCACTTATAGACACACATATTCTTTCTTTTTAAATCTTTTTAGTTTCAACAAAAAAATCTTTTGAGAAGTGCGCTTGTAAAAGAAATAAATAGTCACTTGGATTTTATGTGGATATATATAGTGAGTAACAAAACTTTTTACCATACTTAAATTTTAAATAAATTGATAAATATTAACATTGTTAGATTATGTATTAAGTTCTTAATTTAAATTTTAAATTTTGTGGTTGTGTGAGTTTTAAATAGTATTTATCATCTTGTTTATTAACGTAGAAAAAGAATTTTTACATTGTTCATCAATCAAATTTATTAAATAATTAAAAATAAAATCACACATATGATTAATTGTCATATATGGATAATTAAAATTTTTACAATGGCGATACATGAAAATTAAAGTTTACTCATTTATTCATATGTTTAATAATTTGAAGTTTTCATATAAACAAAAATACAAATAATTTAATTGAATTGTGTTTGACTAAGTTTATAATTTTTTCATTATTAGATTAAATTGATTCAAACTTGATGGTTTACTTGGAGTAGAAACAATAACAAAACTAAGAAGTACAGGAATAAAGTGATACAATTAATTTATCCTGATTCACCACTAACTTGGATACATCTAGTCCCTTCACTCAAAAGGATTTAATCCACTAATTCAACAACTTGAATTACAAAACACCTGATCCTCCAAGCCAGTCTTCTTAAACAGCCTAACAACCCCAGACTTTTGAGGAACACACACACCTTGACTCTACGAGTCAAGTCTTCTATACACAATCTAACAACCCCATATTGTTGAAGGCACAATAGCAGCACTATCAGGTTTGAATACAAGGGTTTGGAACTTGAGTAGTTGCTTCTAACAAGCTGATTATAACAATGACTATCACACTATAAGAAAAGCACTCAAAAAATATTTCTCTTTTGAACAAGTGTTTCTCTCTTTGAATTCTAAGATGAATTTGGAATTTTGAGCTTGAGTTCTTCTACTCCTTCTGATTTTTCGAGAGTATCTATTTATAGATAAATTTCTTATAAATAATTCTTATCTTATTGTGATAAATCTTGATCATATCTTCTTCAAATCTTGACCATATCTTCTTTTCAACTTGGTCAAATATTTTCTTCAATTGTAAATCTGAATCAAATCTTATTTTAGATTGTCTTTAAAAATACGAATCTTCTTTTATACTGTGTGAAATCAAATATATTGTTCTCATAAAATACTTTTGTTAACATCAAAACTCTAAGTATAAAACGAACTTGGTTCCGACACTATCTACGGATATGCTACTTGTACACTTCAGGAAACGCTAGAGGATAAATTGTTCTCTTATAGTTTTTTGTCATGGAAACACCAAAGGTTACATCGTTTATGATGACAAATAATTATGATTTTGATGAACAATTTTTCTTATGTTTTAAACAAAACTATTTTGTGGAACATTTTTCCAATAACTCCCTCTTAATCTAATAACTAAAAAATATATTTAAAAGGACTATAGAAAGAAAGAAATGTTTAAGTAGAAAAAAGAAAATTATATGATGCTTAGCAAAAGTTTAAAGGCTGCCCCTTAATTTTATAAGCATATTTTCATATATAATTAAATGAAAATAAAATATTAATACCAGAAGATGATAAATCAAATAATTTTTATTTGTGTTAATACTCTATTTTTCAGAATTAGGTTTTTAGATGTTAAGTTCAAAACACAAGATTATCTCAGAAACAAGGTTGTCTACTATCTTCAAAGATGTTAAGCTAATCCAAACAATGTTTTTGGGTTTCTGTGTTTTCGCGTTTCTGGAATTCGAGTTTGTGGGTTTCTTGAGTTTCTCTTTTTAGGGTTTCTAGAGGCAACATCTAAGAAAAGAAGATCGAGGAAGATGAAGGGTTTTGGCCAAGAAGAAGAACAAGAAGCGTTTCTGCTGGGCGTGCGTATGTTTCGATATATCGTTTTAATTTTTGTAATTTTTTTATAATTTGATTAACTATAGACAACGCTATAAACATTAGACAACGTTTTTAAGAAAAACGTTTTCTACGGTTCATCAAATTTTTTTATAAGACCTAAGACAGCGCTTTATTGTAAAATATTTCTAATGTATATGTTTTTGACAACGTTTTACTAAAAAGTGTTGTATAATTGTTAGACATACAACTTCGCTTGTAAAAAAAAATGCTATATAAAATTTCCATATTTTTTAATATATGCAACAACATCGTCTTTTTAAAAAAGTACTATAAAATGAGCACTATATATACTCATATATAAAACTCATATATACGCTAGGTTATAAAAAAAAATCTAGATGTTAATTCCTTTCAAATGAGGTTGACAAATAAGTATTTGGAGTTAACATTTATACATGAATAATTTTTAAAAAACATATAAAATGAAAAGAGAAAATTAACAGACGAAGAGAGAACATAAAATACCAGACGAAGAAATAAATTTAAAACATGAAGAAATAAATAAAAATTGCAAAGCTACAAAAACATATACGAAGAAAAGCTATTGTCGCCTCATATTAAATGTACATCATTATCTTATTCATTTCCAAGACATGAGACATTATGACTAGACGAGTAGATGTGAAGGGAAGACAAACCGGCAAAATAAATGCGAGAATAAAAGACTTCTAGTTAGTGTGTTTTATATAATCGGTTTTGTATCATTGTAATTTTGTGTTGTCTCATGTAAATTAATGATCATAAAAGGTAAATGTTAAGAAATCTGCGTTATCATAAGTGATATTCGATTTGAGAATTAAACTATTGGTTTTATTAAACAATTGCGTGTGAAAAATGTTATCATTACTTCGTAAAACAAAAAAGCAGTTATTATGAACCCTACCTCGGTTTGCGAAAGAGAAAAAATTAATAATCACTAACAATATAATTACTCTAAAAGTAATCTTGATAATCTCAATAAAATTAATTACTCTCAACTAATTTAAGATCATCTTGCTCTTTGTCTTTTTACCTCTGACATGAATACTGAGTCATTTTTCTTAAAACACATCGACTTGAAACTGTCGTTGCATTGCGAATGGGTTAGAACACACCTACGTTCGACCCTTAACTATTTGAAATGACTTTCCAAGGTAGATGTGGCAAAGGAGCGAGATTGGAAATTATGGGCTATTTTCGATATGATCATGCTTTCAAAGGTAGATATGACCTTCGATATGGAGCACTTCTTTCGTCTCTTTGGCTATTAGTCAGTAAGTTCAACACTTTTATTTTTCCTTTGGGTATGATGTGTTGGAACCAAGTTAGTTTTTTACTGAGAGTTTCGATTTTAACAAAAGTATTTTATGAGAACAATATATTTGACTTCACAGAGTTTAAAAGAAGATTCACAGAGTTTAAAAGAAGATTTATGTTTTTGAAGAAAATCTAAAAAAAGATTTGATTCAAATTTACGATTGAAGAAAATCTTTGACCAAGTTGAAAACAAGATATGGTAAATGTTTTTGAAGAAAATCTAAAATAAGATTTGATTCAGATTTATGATTGAAGAAAATGATCAAATGTTTTTGAAGACAATCTAAAATAAGATTTGATTCTGATTTATGATTGAAGAAAATCTTTGACCAAGTTGAAAAGAAGATATGGTCAAGATATGAAGAAGATTTGATCAAGATTTATCACAAAAAGATATGAACTATTTACAAGAAGATTTGATCAAGATTTATCTACAACAAAATATGTACAATATCAATCTGAAGAATTTACAAACTCATTCTGAACAAAATACGACCATAATCAATTTGAACAAAATACAAACAGAATCAATTTGAAAAATTTACAAACTCAGTTTGAACAAAATACGAACAAAATCAATATGAAGAATTTACAAACTCAATTTGAACAAAATCAATCTAGAAGAACTCCTCAGATTGAATTCAAAAATAAAGAATTGGTTAAAGAGTATATTATCAAAAATATCTTGTTTAGAATTATTTTTTAAAAAGATCATTGTTGACCAAGTTAGGAATGAATATACAATTCAGAATTAAAAAAGGACTAAATTGAAACCCTAATTTTATCTATAAATAGATACTAAAGGCTAAAGAAGAAGATCATCGAAAAATAAAAAATATAGTAGAAGAACTCAAGCTCAAAATTCCAAATTCATCTTAGAGTTCAAAGAGAGAAACACTTGTTCGAATGAGAAATATTTTCTAAGTGTTTTTCTTATAGTGTGATAGTCATTGTTATAATCAGCTTGTTAGAAGCAAATTTCTTAAGTTCCAAATTCTTGTAACCTATCCCGATAGTGGCTTTAGTGTTCCTTCAACAATATTGGGTTTTCAGTTTGTGTGGAGAAGACTTGGCTTGTAGGGTCAAAGTGTTGGTTATGTTCCTTCAACAATTTGGGGTTGTCAGGTTGTTAGGAGAAACCTTGGCTTGTAGGGTCAAAGTGATTAGTTCTTCAAATGTCTGGGGTTGTCAGACTGTTTGGGAAGACTGGTTTGGAGGGTCAGGTGCTTTGTATAAATGGATAAATGGATGATGGGACTGAATGTAGCCAAGTTAGTGGTGAACCAGGATAAATCTATGTGTCCAATTATTTATCCATTCATTGTTTGCTGCCTCTGAACCGATTTCTTTTTATCAAAGGCGTTCATAAAAACCAACCAACTTTCATCAAATTAGCAAAAAGTTATCAACTTTGTCAAACACAATTCAACCCCTCTTCTCGTGTTTGCACCTTCAATTGGCATAAGAGCTTGGTCTCAAAGCTGAGCACTTTACATTGTTTGAGGAAAGATCCAAGGGTTCAATATGTCTGGTTTAAGTGAATCAGCAGATTAAGAAATTGAGGTCTTTTTGATTTAACTCGATATAATTTAATTATTTTTATAAATGACTTTTTAAATAAGAATCACAAATTGTCTTTAAAACTAAAAACACTTAGGAAATAAAATGCAAACCTAACTGAAAAAGTTAATGTTCTAAAGAATCAAAGTGCTGAATTTAGAACAGAAAATGCAACTATGAATACTGATTTACTAAACATAAAACAAAAAATGAAAATATGAAAACTAATAATACTGAACTTAAAGATAAAACCTTGAAAGATATCCTTGTTGAAAATACCACATGTAATTCTGATAAGCATGAAGAAGTATTCCAAAATTTTCTAACTAATGGTATAGAAAGAAACAAGTATGCATCTATGATTTATGGTGTTTGTAGAAATGGTAAAAAAGGTCTCGGCTTTGAAGAAACAATAAATGAACCTAAACTTATTCACTCTTATTTTTTATGTACTGTTTGTTCTAAGGAAGGTCATTCTAAAAAGATTTGGGTACAAAAAGACAAATTGTTTATTTTGTAGATGTTATAAACAACCAAGTTGAAACATCAATCATGGCATCTGGTAAATGGATGTAGCAACTTATGAAGGGAAAATGGTATATGTCCCAAGACCTGAGTTTGGTGGAAGAATGATTGGTCAGCACAGTACCTATCAGAACCAGAACCAACTGATGAACCATAACTATCAAAAAAAGAAGAACCATATGATGAACCAGAACTATCAAAAAAATCAGAACCATCTGTCGAATTTGAAGTATCAGGAGAACCAGGATTACCAAAGGAACCTGATACATCAGCAAAAATAGAAGTGTCAGATGAACAATCTGAATCAGAAGACTTCTCTGAATACTCAAAATCAAATTCATCAAGACTAAAAACTTGGATGGGAATTCAAATCCCTTCATCTAGACCCTCTAATCAGAGCATATGCAAATTAAGAATCTAAAAACCAGAAAAGAAGAACTAAGAGGGTTTTCAAATTGAAACTGTTTACATATAGGTTATATCTTTCTTTAAATTTAATTATTGTCTGGTATTATGCTTATTGTGATAACAAGAAGCTTGATCTTAAAAATCAAAGCTAGATAAGTGTTTTGCAGGTTCTAAAAAATTTAGGGGAACCAGGAGAATCACAAAATCTAAACATTACAGCAGAAGCATAATACAAGTTTGTTTCTTCAGAAACAAGCATAAACGACCATAAACAAAACTGGTGTTTTGAGCTGTATTATTTCATTCTTAAATTATCTAATTTATATTATGTTAAATTTGATGACAAATAGCTTGACCTTGAAAAGTCAAAGAAAGATGATGATAGTATAGGTTTACCGGAACCAGAGGAATAGATGCAGACAAACCAGAAGAACTTGAAAAATCAGAAGATACAAGCAAATCAGAAGAATATGATAAATCTTCAAAGGATAAATCTGATCAAGTCAGAAATAATCAAGATAAGTCAGAAGGAAGATCTGGATGGAAGTATAAGTCATCTCATCTTGAAACTCTAATAATTGGAAGTGAGAGTGATCCTTTAAGGACCAGATCATCACTAAAAGATACCACTTTGTTTGGCTTACACTCATCAATTGAGCCTACCTCTATTAATGAAGCATTGGCAGATGATGGATGGATTCTTGCAATGCAAGAAGTATTAAAAGAATTTAAGAGGAACGATGTTTGGGATCTAGTACCTAGACAAAAAAAGAACATTATTGGAACCAAGTTGGTTTTCAAAAACAAGCTAACTGAAAAAGGTGAAGTGGTCAGAAACAAGGCAAGACTTGTTGCACAAGGCTATAATCAATAAGAGGACATTGATTACACTGAGACATTTGCTCCAGTAGCTAGGTTAGAAGCTATTCGTATCCTACTTTATTTTGCTGCAAATAATAACATTACATTATTTCAAATGGATGTTAAAAGTGATTTTCTAAATGGTTATATAAGTGAAGAAGTCTATGTTAAACAACCCCCAGGTTTTGAAAGTTCTGAATTTCCAAATCATGCTTTTAAATTTAAGAAATCTCTGTATGGTCTAAAATAAGCACCTTGGGCATGCTATGATAGACTTAATAATTTCTTGCTTAAAAATAACTTTGAAAGAGGACAAGTAGATAATACACTTTTTAGAAAATCAATAGGAGATGTCATTCTTATTATTCAAATTTATGTTAATGACATTATTTTTGGATATACTAATGGCACTCTTTGCCAATATTTTTCTAAATTGATGCAGCTTGAATTTCAAATGAATATGATGGGAGAACTTAAGTTCTTTTTAGGGATACAAATTCAGCAAAGTCAAAAAGGTATATACATTCATCAAACTAAATATACAAAAGAGCTTCTCAGGAAGTTTAAGATTAGTGATTGCAAACCTATGGCTACACCAATGCACCCTACTTGTTCACTTGAAAAAGATGATTTAGGCGAAAATGGTGACCAAAAAACCTATAGAGAAATGATAGGATCCCTACTTTACCTTATTGCTTCCAGACTTGACATCATGTTTAGTGTATGTGCAAGATTTCAAGCTGACTCTAGGGAATCAGATTTAGCTGTTGTTAAGAGAATACTTAGATACCTAAAAGGCACTACCAACATTACTTTGTTCTACAAGAAATCTTCTAAGTACAAACTAAGCGGGTATTGTGATTCTGATTATGATGAAGATAAACTTGATAGATGACAACTAAGCGGGTATTGTGATTCTGATTGTGATTCTGCACATTTCTAGATGACAAATTAATCTCTTACTCAAGTAAGAGACAAAACACAGTTGCCATGTCAACAGCAAAAGCTGAGTACATTTCAGCTGTTGGTTGTAGCTTTCAACTACTTTGGATGAAATATCAACTAGAAGACTACAAAATCCTAGAAACCAACATTCCTATTTATTGTGACAACACTTATGCCATTTGCCTAACCATAAACCCTATACATCATTCTAGAGCTAAACATATAGAAATCAAACACCACTTCATTAGGGACTTTGTTCAAAAAGGAGTACTAAACATTCGGTTTGTAGACACTAAACACCAATGGACTGACATATTCACCAAACCACTAGTTGAAGATAGGTTTGACTTCATCAAGAAAAACCTAACCCTTACCTTCATACCTGACTGATGTTGTGATAACTTCAAAGTAGTCAAGCTTTACATTAGTTTTTATATTTTCTTGTAATATGTTATATTCATGTTATTAAAAAAACAAAAAAAAAACGCAAATTAATTATAAAAAAAACAAGTTTCACTTTCAAGTCTTTTTGTCTGATGATAAAAGGGGGAGAAAGATATTTAATAATATGGGGAGAAAAGAGAAAAAGGATACTTAGACTTAGGTGGAGCCTTAAGTTAGGAGTTATCAAAGAAATATAAAGAAAAGTTGTTATCAAAAATACAGTTTTGTCATCATTAAAAAAAGGGATATTGTTGGAACCAAGTTCTTAAGTGTTTTCTAAGAGTGTGATAGCAACTTATGAAGGGAAAAAGGTCTATTTCTCAAGACCTAACTCTGGTGGAAGAAGGCCTGGTCAGCACAGTACCTATCAGAACCAGAACCAGCTGATGAACCATAACTATCAGAAACAACAAGATGCCAGTGGACTATTACTACTCCAAATGTGTGGCAAGCCAATTCGGGCTTTTTCAAAACATCCCTCTTGGCTACGAGTTTGAATTTCCTAGTAGCTCACCAAAGCTTAGATAAGGTTTACGTATTTTCCATTGTGGCATTCCTCAATCAACTTGTGGAATCTAACGTTTTTGCCAACTAGTGCTCTTATGTCAAAGATAACTTTAAGAACAACAACCTCTTGCAATGCGTACTTCACACGATGATGGGTATCTTCTGTGACGAGTTAGCTCATACAGTTGAGCTTATTGGCCTTCAAAAACCTTCGTCCAAACCACTCCCTAGAAGCAAGGCACCAATGACTACCAAAAAAAGGTAATTTTGTAAATATAACTTCAACTATTTAGATTGCCTATTCCCCCCTTCTTTTTTTAACTTACCTCCTCAATTTCTATATATAGGTAAGAAAAAGCCTTTATTGACTTAGAAGACGAAGAAGGATAACGAATAGTTCCCAAGAAAATAATGAGATCGAATGGTGTTCATATTAACAAGCCATCAGATCAATGACTCCCCAAATCAACAGCAGGCAGTTAGCCGAGGCAACATTGGCATTAGTCGACAAAAAGAAGAGGTCTAAGGTAATTTTAGGTCCTAAGATGGATTAGTATTTTAAGCCTCCTCTCTTGCCTTTAACTTATCTTTTATTCTCGTGTTAATGAGGATAAAGAACTCTCATCCCAATCCATTAGAAGAAATGGTTACTCTTGGTCCTCAACGGTATAAAATAACACTAAAGCCTCATACAAAGGTGAACAACTCTTTCAACCCTTTGCATGTTTATGTTTTTGAATCGACTAACAACTCTCTAAACTTTTTCTTGTTGGTGTTTTCAAGCCTCGACCAATCCAATACTTAAAGCAACTAAATCCTCTAGAATTCATCGGCATAGCTCACCTCTAAGGGATCAAACCCCTCCAAGGCAAACACACCCCCCACTAGAGATCTATAAAGAAGAGTTGAAGAAGTACTTCTTAGAGGTTGACTTTCCTCTTATGGTCTCCTTATCCACTCAAGAAGACATAGAGATGGTAGATGTAGCATTACAAAAGGAAATCTCTATCAGGACAGAAGAAGTCGATGCTCTCAAGACCCTACATTTTCGTTTAGGATCAACCGATGGATTTTCTATTTCTCAAGAGGAGATCTTTAATAGGATAGGCCTTGAATTAAGTCACATCTCTAGGTATTATTAAGGCCTCAAGGAGCAATATGAGCACGTAGCCCATAGCCTTAACTGAGTAGACGTTTTGCAGTCAAGAAAAATAGCCCTTAGGGAGACATACTCAGAGCTTGAAGAAGAACGAAGTTCATCTTTCCAGAAGAAATAGGAGATCAAAATCGAACGCCTTAAACCAGGAGTTTAGAAATTAGTTGAGAAATTAAAAGCGCCCTACAGTCGATGAATTGACTTGTATACCGAGTCCGCACAAATTGATAACAACCAGAAGCCTTTAATGGCTCAAAAGACAAGTCTCGATATGGACTTTACCACCAGCCAAGAAAGGTTAAAGCTCAAGCACCAAACTTGGGAGCAATTCATAATCTCCTGTTTCCCCAGCTGCAACACCTTCTTCCATGTAGTCGAGCCTAACATAACTCAAGTATATGAGGATCATGCAATCGTTGATGCTAAAGTTGTGGATGCTTCTTTAAATAAAGAGGTAGTTGCTAAATTGGTTTAACAAGAAGAAGTTTCTGCTGCAAGCTATCTACCACATAATGAAGAAAAAAGATGAAGACCTTGGGGAGAGGACAACTCAAGACCAGCCTCATGATCTTGTAATTTAGTAACTTCTAATATCCACTAGGTAGTCAGCTTGTGACTATCATCCCTTTTCCTAAAAGTTAATGGAATAAATTGAGTTGCTCTTGAATACTTTCCCAAATAATAGGATAATATCTCTTTAAGTATTTTTCATTTATCCTTCTATTTAACTATTCGCCTTCCATATTCACTAGTTGATAAAATCCTGACTAAAAACTTTACTAACAATAAAAGCTCATTCCTAGTATGGCAACCATATCCCGAACTTAAGGTCTTTAGTTCCCACTGGTATAGTTAATGGTCTTACAAACTAAGTCACCCTCCACGAATCATTTGGCTTGTTTAGTTTGTTGTATGGTTAAGGTCATTAGTTGATCTTCAACTTGAGATTCCCATTATATTAACATAGCTTGTTGATATTCATCAACACTAAGCTTATGTTGCTTAGAAACGATGAGTGACGCTAGATTAATTTCGAAAAGGAGCATTGCATCCTAACCATTGGTGAGCCGTTAAGGGGTGAAACCCGTTGCAATTCTTTTGGAATTCCTTATAGTCAATAGAACTTCTTGTAAGGTTTCATGTCACTTCTTCGACTTATCCTCAACGTTCTTCTTGATAAGATCATTAATGAATTTATTTGTTGCCTCAACTTGCGTATTAGCTTCAGCATAGTAAGGAGAAGAATTTATTAGTTTTATTTCAAACTTTTTCATGAAGGCTATAACCTTATCACTAGTGAACATTTTCCCTTGGTTAGTTTTGATAGTTTCAAGAATACAAAACCTTTGGGTGATTTGATTTTGTATGAAATTGATAATTTCATTTTGTCCTATATTTATCATCGGTTGAGTTTTTATCCATTTGGTAAAGTAATAAGTAGCCACTATGACACTGTCTTCCCTACACATTTTAGGAGAACACTGTTGATCCCTCTTTTATGAAAATCCTTGTGTATCAACATGTAACTTGAATTTGGCTGAAGTAAAGGGGTTTTTCAAGTAGTCAAAAAACTCTTTGATCCAAGAATCAAAAACCTGAACACATCATTGCGTGGGATATTCTTCATGTATAAGTTCAGGAGGCGTTTCCCTATAACAAGAAGCCAGTTGGGCTAACTCATTAGCCTCACCATTTTCTTCACAAGGTACATACACAATGACTACGTCGACAAATATATGTAATAGTCTACTAACTGTTTCGCAAGTCATTTGGAGATTTAGATTCAAACATTGTTATTCTCCGATAGTTTGATTTATTACCAATTGAGAATCATCCTTTACTTGTATATGGAAGTAGTTTGTGGCAATGCTTGCAAATATACTAAGTCTCATGATCATAACTTCATATTCAACTTGATTGTTAGAAAACTTAGGATCTTGCTGACATTTGAATTTCCAAACTCGCTCTTTTGGGTTATCGATAACTATGCCAACTCTAGTTCCCTTTTGTGAATGTATTTTAATGCAAATGCATTGAGATTGATGGTCCATTTTATTAGTTGATCTTGTAATATAGGTCAATTGAGTAAATATATAACTATGTCAATCTTGCACAAAACCAAAATCTCATTTGGTAATAAATAATATTAATGTTTAGTACAAGCATAAAATAAAGACAAACATAATTTCTCAATAGGTGTATATCTAATTTCAGCATCATTAAGGTTCGACTAAGTTAATACACCATACTTTATGTACCATCATTGACATCCTGAGCAAGCAAACAACCGATTGATTCATCTTCCACAATGATGTCTAACTCGAGTGGCTTACTATGCACTTATGGCATAAGTACGGGTGGAATGGATAAAGCTTCTTTTATTTGGTCAAATGCTTGTTGTCGAGCATATCCTCAATTTCTTCTGAATCTATCAACCGAAGCAATGGTGAAAAAAATTTCATCTTGCCAACCAAATGAGATATAACTCTTCATAGGAGATTGTGCAATTCCATCTTTGTGCTCTAACGCCTGGCTTCCAAGATTGCCTTAGCCTTATTTTTGTTGAGTTCGATTCCCTTATAGTGTACCAGGAAACCTGAGAAGTTTCCAACTGATACTCCAAATGCACATTTGGTTGGATTCATCTTTAAACCATGAAACCTCATTCTCTTCAAGGTAAGCACTAGCACCAACAAATGACATTGGAAGTTATGGGACTTGACCACGACATCATCAATGTACATCTCCATGCTTTTACCAATCAGGTCATAGAAGGTTGTATTCATGGTTATCTGATAGGTGGCACTTGTATTCTTGAGTCTCAACGGCAGGACAATCCATTCATAAATCCCAAAGGCTCATGAGCATTTGAATGATGTCTTGTGAGTGTCTTCCTCAACTACAATTGTTTGATTATAACTTGATTACCCATTCATAAAGGTAAGAACAACATGGCTAGCAGAAGCGTCAATCAACATGTTTGCCACTAGCATTCCATACCAATCCTTAGGAGTAGCAAAATTCAAATTGCGATTTTTAATGCACACTGTAACCTAATCATTTTTCTTGATCAGTGGTACTATGTTAAACAATCATTCCGCATATCTAGTCATTTGAATGAAACCTTCTTGAACTAACCTTTCTACTTCAGCTTTGATTTGAGGCATTAGTTGAGCATTGAATCCTCTTGGAGGTTGTTTGTGTAGCTTATATCTTTCTTTAATTGGTAGCCTATGTTCAACTAGTTCTCTAGCTAAACTAGGCATTTCACAATAACTCCATACAAAACAACCTATATATTGCTTGATCAACCATACTAACTAATCCCCTCAGCCTTAGTCAACAATCCACTAACGTTAGTCATCCTAGGTTCTTCTATAGTTACCAAGTTAACTTCCACTAGTGGGTATTGCGTTTCAAAGGTTGGAAGTTTCCTTTGAAAAATGATTCGATTGCCTTACTATTAAGATCTTCAGTCGAACCCTATTGAGACACTTGTTCTTCTAGTTCACCTTCATTTTCTTATCTAAAAAACATGGCATCGAATACCCTGGCCTCATCTCCCAATGTCTCTAGCAAATCTAAAAGGTCATTTAGCTCATGAGATGGTCTAATAATTCAGAACTTCATCAAAAAGTCGAAGGTCAGATTGAGCTTTCAGTTGGAATACCTCATGAGTAAGATTGCATGCTTCTAAGGCCCATACCTCATATTCTTAAGGAACCATTATAGGGCTAAGATAAAGTGAATGGAACAATACCTCAAACATCTTGACTTCAGTTGAGAAAATATTTTCGTCGGGCTCTAGGATTAGAACTGGCATATCGTTGAGGACCATCCCACCATCAACAAAGACTCAGCTGGAAATCTTACCATTAATTGTAGCTTTGATAAACAAAGGCTTGAGATGTTTTACCTTGTTTAGAGTTGGTTTTTTAAAGAACATACATATAACTTCGTTATATGTGGTCAAGGAATCCCACTCGGTGTCTTCTACAAACACGTCTCCCTCAAGTTCCCTTGGCTGAGATTCGTTCCCTTAATATTTAAGAGGAATAAGACCGATGGTATCTATAAGAGCCACACTAGTGTTTGCATCTTCAATGAATAGGTTGTCAAAGACTCACTCTTCATGGAACTCAAAGTAGTTTTCAAATACCTCACCTCTTTGAGAAATCGGCTGAAGCCGCCATATTCTCTAATCGAATACTTCCTGAAGAGATGATAAAGGATGAAAATCATCAATCATGGGTTCAAACTTTGCATAGGAAGGCTCCAAGACATCCAACACAACCCTCTTGGAACTTTCATGCGCTTTAAGTTTCTGCATATTTTGATTTGTTGTATCAGACACTTCTAACATTGTTGTATCAATGTCTAGTTGCTCAACTTGTTCTATGAACGCCCTATCAAGAGCCTCCAATACTTCAGGGGAACAAGTGTTGGAGTTTGCTTGAAGAATTTTTGACTTGTTCTTACTTGAACAAGTGTTGGTAGATTTGTAAATTGAACTCTTGCCTTAATCTTCCAATTGATCTTCAACTTATAGATGATAAAAGGCTTTGAATACTCAGTTTAAAATGAATATAGTCGTTTGATACACTTCCCAAGTGTTAGATATAGTCGCTTTACCAATGATTAGAGCAGTCTTGATACTCTTTAAGTTGTGATTTAGACTATGGAAAATTATCTGTTTTAATTATGCCTTTAAAAGAGAATAACCCGAATGTTCTTTTGTAAAACCAGAACATTCTTCGTTTATGTTTTGTATGAGTGTTAGATTTTGACAGCTGTTGTGTGTCATGCTTTTCTGATCTGTGTGCGGGATACTTTTTACAGTGTTAGTGTCTTATCGTTTCTATCTTTGTTAAACTTATTAATCATCAATCTAGAGAATACTCTTTAAATTGTGGTTTAGACTGTGGAAAATAATTTGTTTTAATTATGCCTTTAAAAGAGAATAACCTGAATGTTCTTTTGTAAAACCAGAACATTCTTCGTTTCAGTTTTGTATGAGTGCTGGATTTTGACAGCTATTGTGTATCATGCTTTTCTGCTCTGTGTGCGGGATGCTTTTTATAGTGTCAGTGTCTTATCATTTCTGTCCTTGTTGTACTTATTAACCATCAATCTAGATATTGATTTTACTTTTTGTTCTTGATGTTTTGCTTTGCCTTTATTGATCATCTTTGAACGAATCTGCCCAAAACGATCTTGAGTAGATTATTAAATTCCTCAATAATGAATACTGATGATTTGTAGTGTAGATAGTTGTACTTTCGTAGCCCAGATCGATCTTAAATTACAGTAGATTTTGTTCTTTGTAAACCAAAACGTTTTTGGATTAAAGCTGTGAAAACAAGAACATTATTCGTTTGTGTTTTGAGTGATTTTCTAGATTTTGAACTTTTGACAGTTGTGTCGTACCAAGCTTTTTTGTTCTGTACGTGTGTCAGTGATGCAGTGACTTTATCATTTCTATCCAGGCTGTACTTGCTTATCTTAGCCATCAATCTGGAGATTGATCTTGCTATTTGTTCTTGATACTTTGCTTTGTTTTTTGTTGATCGAATTTGTCCAAAGCAATCTTGTTGTATAATTTTGTATTTTTGTTTTGAAGACTGGTTTATTTATAATGAAGGTTGGTATATTTTCGAAGCCCAGAACGATCTTGATTAATGAAATCTTTGTCCACAATGTTCTTGGACTGAATACTGTGAAAACCAGAATGATCTTCGTTTTTCCATAATGATCTTGTCATCAAGTTTTATGCACTTTGATGAAGTGAATGACTTCTTACTTGTTCACTTATGCAATTCATGTTCCTTAAAAAAAACTCAAGTGCAATCATTAGTAGATCACCATTCATAAAACTTAATCATTTATTTCATAAGGTTTGTTGTCATTAAACATATATCAAAAAGGCTTTTTCTTCAAATGTGTTGTCCTACCCTTTCTTAGGCCTTAGGGTAACATATATCAATGTGCTTGTCGTGCAATTATTTGACATATCATCATTAGATTCCTTCATATCTATAATGGATAGGTGTGGGCCTCTTCCTCGGCTAGCACGAGTTTTCTCTTTTTCCTAAATGAATTGTTTGATGCATATTGCTCTAGAAGCCAACTCGTTCAGGTCGTTGCAAGCCTATTCGACTAGCCTCTCCCTCAACTAATGATGCAAACCACTAATCGCCATTGAAGCATACTCTACATCAGGGTATTGGACTGATTTTTTTTTGAATCTTTCTATGAAGTCAAAGCAGATTCATCCACTTGCTAATTTAACTTTATTAGATCGGTTGTTGTAACCTCAGGTTGAGGCCAATAGAATATATTGTGAAAATCCAATATCCAGCAATGGTGCCAAAAACTTGATAGTGGTTTCGTAATTATACTCATTTGTTGCAAGTAATATTAAAATAGTACTACATAGTGTCAAACTCAAGGAAAGCATTATACTACGAATTATATCAAATTACAAAAATTGAACAAAAATGTTTCTGAATTGATTAAATATTTTTCAAATTAACAAGAATAATAGTATTAAAGTTTTATAATAAGAAAAATATCAGGGATGAGTTTCAATCCAACCTTGATTCCTAACTAGATCCTCATTATTAAATTACTTTATTGAACTATTACTAAATTCTTTTTACTATTCTTGCCCTAATTTCTTAGTGACAAAACCTTGAATTTCAAAGTAACCCCTAATTCCTTAGTGGTTTAAGATTAGAACTAAGCTTGAATGTACAAGTATTCTTGTATTGATCTATTGCCTTTGCAAATATCCCAATTAATTTCATGTGTGTGCATCTATTCCTTGACTATAAAGTCTCATCTGAAGCATTAATAAAGTCTACTACCATTTCAAAATACGAATCATAAAATAGTTTAAAGGTGATCAAACAATAAAAAGCATTAAACACATAGATGAGAAAAAAAAATCATTAAACTCATTCATATAACCATAAATTAAATAACATATTAAAGAGTTTCATCAAGTTCTACTCATCCCTAACAAAGAGGATTTAGTTAATCATGGCAAAGGAACAAAAGATAGAGAATAAAGAAGAATTATAAGAAATATTCATAAATGATTATAAATAAAACTCTTTAAATGATGTTAGAATCAACCTCCTCTTGGTTTCCTATACTAGAACACAAGTTGCTTCTCTTCAAAATAGAAAAAAGATGCCTAGAAACGTCTAAAACATGGGTACGTCTAAAATGGTAATGTACACGGAACTGGTACTCGAACCATACTTGTGAGTGCTTTCTTTTCCTTCATAATCTTATTGTGAGTGAAATTGGTAATTTTCTTATATATTAAAATAATATTATTTGTGTAGTTGAGTTTATTTATTGTTGTCATCAAACACAATTTTTTATATTTAAAATTTTATAGTGATTTGAACAATTTAGCTCTTTATATTAATTTCTACAAAATATTCATGTTTTTCATTGGTGTCTTGTATCTTGATTTTTTCGCAAATTACCATATCTTGTACTCGTAACCCGTATCAGTACCCCCGATATTTGTATTGTACTTGTACCTATGCACCATAGCTATAAACTAATAAAATCTCACTTTTAAGCATTATGCAGCGGGCTATGCGCTCCAGTGAAAGACAACGACGCTTCAGTGCATTTTGCACTTCTTTTGAGTCTGAATTGGGTTTCGGTGTCTTCATTAAAGTTGTAGCTATGAATCATAGCTTTCATTTTCAAATGATTTTACTCCATTGGGACTTCTACAACTCCATATATGGTTGAAATACTTCACATAGATAATGTTGATTTCTCACCAAAATTCATCACTGCACTAAAACAATGAAACGAACAAGACTACAAAAAGTATCTCCTTAAGCAAGGAATAAGCAACTAAAAGAATTCAAAAAATAAAAGCAACAAACTATATCAAATAACTCCTAAAATTAACTAATGAACAAAGATAAGTAAGATAATAAAAGACTAAAATCAATGAAAAACATACATATGATGAAGAATTATCGACAAAACCTTGGATACTTGAGTAAGAGGTAAATATTCCAAAAGTATTTTTCACTCCATAAACAAAATTTCAACTAAAAGACATCTTGAACTAGTTTCGCGTTGATATGTTTGGTCTTTTCAAAACTGCTAGTCTTGGAGGAAAGAAATATGGTTTTATTACAGTAGATGACTACTCAAGATTCACATGAGTTTTATTGTTGAAGAAAATGATGATTCTTTTGAAGCTTTGTAAGAAGATTTAAAATGAGAAATGTTCAAATATTGTCTAAGTAAGAAGTGACCATGGATGAGAATTTGAAAACTCTTACTTCCAATTATTTTTTGAGGACAATGACATTTCTCATAATTTTTCTTGTCCAAGGACTCCACGACAAAATGGAGTAGTAAAATAAAAAAATTAAACTCTTCAAGAAATGGAAAGAACAATTTTAAATGAATAAAAAGGTTGAAAATTATTTTTAAGCTTAAGTTGTAAATAATTCATATCACATTTTAAATTGTGTTTCAATTAGAAAAATCATAAATAAAACTCCAAATGAACTTTGGAAAAATAAGAAACCAAATATTTCTTATTTCCATCTTTTTTATTGTTATTGCTATATTTTAAACAATAAAGATAACTTAGAAAAATTTGCCTCAATGTCAGATAAAGGAATGTTTCGGGGATATTATATTGTACATCTTCTAAATGATACATAGTATACAATTTAAAAACTCAAGTTATGGAAGAAAACATAAATGTTATTTTTTATGAAATACTTTATGTAAGAAAAAAGTGACGATGAGGAAGAAAAAGTTGAAAAACAACAACAACAGCAAACCAATATTCAGAAGGATGAAAATGATCAAGCCTCTCCTTCACAAACTTCTCCAAAAAGTTGGAGGTTGATTGATCATCACCATCAAAATCAAATAATTGAAAGTACTATTGATTGGATAAAAACCATATTATCTTTTAAAGATAATAATTCTAATATGGCAATGATATCTTAAATTGAACCAAAATCCATAAATTAAGCAATTGTAATTGACTATTGGGTTAAAGACATGAAATAAACTTCAAAATCACTCTATCATTGGAACAAGATTGGTGTTTATAAGTAAACTTGATGAAGAAGGTAAAGTCATAAGAAAGAAAGCTAGACTTGTTGCTCAAGACCATAATATATGTGAAGGTATTGACTATGATGAAACTTTTGCACCAGTTGCATGGTTAAAAGCAATTATAATTCTTCTTGCATATACATCTCATAAAAACATTAAATTTTTTTGAACATATGTTAAATGTGTTTTTTTAAATGGATTTTTAAATGAGGTTAGATAACATTCTGCCTGTTGTACACATAAAATGAAGACAACTCATCAGAGGGATTACTTTTTGCGTTGATTCACTAGCCCAACAACTCTATTCTTCTACAACAATCTGAAGCCCTCTTCGTCTATAAATAGGAGTGATCACAACACTTGAAGAACAAGAGTCTAAGCTATAATATCATCATCTACTTATTTTATTCTCACAAGTTTTTCATATGTCTCTTTTTCATCATAAACACTTTAGTTTATGAACTTCAAAATCGTAGCCTATACTTCTAAGTATGCTGATATATTTTCACTTTGCTTCTCTAATTTGTCTCTGAGTTTTCATAGGCAAAGAACCCAAACACTTCTTCATATATTATAAAATCTCCCAAAGTCTTTCCTTTGAGATTGTTGAGAGAAAGATTAGGTAAAGTCTTTTAGACTTAATTTGTAAGTTTGTTGAGACTACGATAATACATGTTGTATTAGATTCAGTAGTGATATAAAGAAAAGTGTAAAGTATTTAGAGCGTTCTTATCAACAAATAAATGAAAATCTCACAAGGTGTGAGGACTAAACGTAACCCAAAGTTAAGAGTGAATTAAGATAATTATGTGTATGAATCTATCTGACATCCTATCTTCTTTTTGATATACACCACACCAAATTACTGTCATTAAAGTTTTCATTGCATATTTAATATAGAAAAACATTATATATATGTTAAAACTAACATTTTATCCAAGTGCTTACTTGAGATAGTTTATTTTGTTTCAAAATTTTATATAAGGTCACAATTCAAACTCCACTTTCTTGTGAAATAATATTCTACTTCAAATAGGAAAGCAAAAATAAAAAATAAAAAATTAATTTCCAGCATCAACTACTATGTATGCAAATGTTCCATCACGGTAAAATAATAGATTTTTTGTCTATCTTATCTCTTTTTTCTTCTCTTTTCTGTAATAAAAGTTGTCTGAATTATTTTCTTTTATCTTTATGATACAAAATATTATCTCATCTTAAAATTCACTAGTACATATTTTTTTTTTCTAGTTTATCGCTAACAAATTCCTACTATATATATTAAAAAAATTCTTCAAAAGATTCTTCGTGGGGTAAGAATGGTTTATTTACTCCTACCTTTTTGTGACATAAACTGAAGAAAAAAAATTATGATATATGAGATTTAGGCACAATATATTTTGACAATTTTAATTAGGGCTATTTATATAGAAGACAAAGAAAGGAAAACCCAATAAACTAAAGTGGATATCTATGGAAGAAATAGACTGCATATATAACTTTTGATGATGGTGATAGTAGCTATGAGAGGAAGATGAAAGACATGAATGCAAATTAAGAATAAACATTTGGGTATGACTGAATGTGAATGTCGAAAGGAAAAAAAAAAATAGAATTTGTCCAACTTTAAAAATTAAAGAGGGAGGTTAACAATTTGGGATAAAACATGCGTTTTTTAGTGGCTAGTCCAATCACACAAGTTTATGATAATTGTATGGTTGTTGGTTGTGATTTCTTCCTCGCATGATAAGATAATGCTTTCAGTTGATATATATATATATATATATATATATAGTATAAGAAATAAATTCTTGAAAACTCATTGTGCCTAATTCTCATATATCACAATATTTACTTTTCAATTATGTTGTACAAAGGTAGGAGTTAATAAATCATTCTCATCCCAAGATCCTTTAGTAGGAGATTTTTTTTTTTTTTAATATGTATGATTTTTTTAATGATAAAGTACGGATAAATAAGTATCAATGAGTTTTAAGACGAGACAATATTTTTTATAACAAAGATAAAGAAACTAATTCAAATATAATTTTTACTATAGAAAAGAGAAGAAAAAAGAGATAAGATACACAAGAAATTTATTATGTTACTATGATGGAACACTTGCATATACAGTAATTGACGTTGAAAACTAAAATTAATTTTTTTTTTTCATCCCTATAATATATATTTTTCTTCTTCTTCTTTTGATTTCTATAATTATGTTTTGTTTTGATTTGTCCCTACCACATAACATTGGTGACATGACAACTCAACTGCAATGAAACCAAAATATTACATAGCATGCCACGTTATTAGATTTTGTGCACATGTACTAGTGGAAGACCAAAATTAAAAAGAATCTCATATTGTGTGGAATGGAATTTAAGAAAAATCAAATGACTAAAATCACAAACAATTTGAATATAGTGAAAGAGATTAGATTACTATAACATGAAAAACTTTAGTTTGAATTTCTATTAGAAAAATATATTTACGTTTAGTATTTAACGCGTTTTGAATAGAATTGCCTTACGAAAGAAATATATAAAGAAAAAAAAAATGAATGGATTTTTTATTATAGCATGAGATGTAAGTAGTACTAGGAGGGCTAAGAACTACTAGGATAGATAGCAATTGCGTTTGTGTTTGTTGAGGTTACTTTCAACATCTTTAAAAAAGTCCCCATATTCCTTTCACTAAGCAAAACCTTTAGTTAATAACCATACCTACTAAAACTCAAAGGATACATATCGTGTCGTAATCTTACACAAGAGCTAGAAGAAAATACATTTTTGCAGAAAATTAAATCTTCTATAAAATTTGTATATTTACTTATTCTGAAAAAGCAATGTTTATTTAGTGATAAAAAACAAAAATTATATATATATAAAGAAATTATGGGTAGGGGAAAGGTAGAGCTGAAGAGGATTGAGAATAAAATAAATCGTCAAGTGACATTTGCAAAGAGAAGAAATGGGTTGCTCAAGAAAGCTTATGAACTCTCTGTCCTTTGTGATGCTGAGGTTGCTCTTATTATTTTCTCCAACCGTGGAAAGCTCTACGAGTTCTGCAGTGGTTCTAGGTAATTAATGTTATTATGTTCTTGTTGTGTGAATTTTTTTTTTTTTACTCAAATGTGTGAAAATACTTTGGTACTAATTATTTTGGGAGTTTTGATTTCTGGGTCTGATTTGATTTTTTTTTCCCATTTTTATGGGTTGCTTAAAGTTTATATCTTGCTGGTAAAAAATTATTCTTTTCTTGATTTTTTTTTTGGGTGAATTTGTGTATATATTTGTAATCATGATTTTGTTTTTGTTTGTGGTCTTTTTTGTTCTGATTCATATTTACTTGTGTGTTGCATATTGTTCCAAACTTTCTTTTTAGTAGAATCAGACAAATTTATATTATTGTAAAAAAAAAATTGGCAGTCATAGTTTGTACATCGTTTGATTCAAAATTCATTTGATTTGTTAAAGGGTCATCCATAAATAATTTTCTCAAAATATTTCTTGTTGTTTCAATTTCAGTTATGTTTTTTTTATTTAACAATTAATGAATTTTTTTATTTAAAATTAATGAAATAAATAATACTTTAATTTATTATAATTTCTAGGTCACAAATAATTATCAGAAATTAATCATTCCATTAATAATTTTAAATTGCGGTCGCAGACGCGGTTGCAAGTATTGCAACTATTGTGGTTCATATTATATTGGTTGTGGCTTGAATTTATTTCTTATTAACACAAAATATTATAATTAATTATTAACATTTTAACTCACATATCTTTTAATTTATCTTTAATATTTCATGAATATTTAATTATTAAATTTTTATCACTTTAACAAATCATAATCTTTTAAAATGTACTTGAAATCTATCATACAAATAACAAAAATAGAAGAATATTTTTTTTATTATTACATGGTTCAACGTTCTCATGCGTCTGATGTTATGTGATGCAACCGTTGCACCTATTGTGTTGCGGCTGTTGTAGCGTTGAGATGCAGATTTTATGTGAACTACAATGACACTGCAATTGCGGTCTAATGCAGTCAGTGCTGCAACCACAATATTACAGCCGCATAACGTAACGTGATCCGCAATTTTGATGAATATTATTTCTATATAATTAAATAGTATTTGCTATTGCAAAGTGGAATTTTCCTTCTAAAATTAAAGTTTATCATTAGTTTCTTATGGAAAATAAAAGAATAGTTCCATAAAACAACAGGAAAACTGTCTGGGGAAGGGAGTCTGGTCCCCGTTCTGCAAAATTTTAATATATCGTTTAATATATTATTAATCCTTTAAAAGACTCTAAATATGATAGAAAACAAAGTAAAATAGAAATATAACATTCTTTGAGAAAAAAAAAACTTGTACTTAAATATAAACACCTTTTCTATTTACTTTTCCAAACATACTCTATCAAAACTAATAATTTATTATGGAATAAGTAAGTTTCACACATTCGGATACAAAAATTACTTCAGAGACATTAATACATAAAAAAAAAAAAACATATTAGAGTAAAAAACAAATAATTGTTATAAAAAAGTAACGAGGTAGTATTGTTTTTGATTCATCACTATGAACAAATTGTCGGATCTTCTCACAAAAATACCTAATTTATGAAATTCATAAATGAATTTCAAGACGTCTATTTAACTCCCAAAACTCCTGAGTGAAGCCAAATTTACCCATGAATTTTTGAAAAACTACACATATAGTATTATCGAACAATCTTTTAAATTTAATTACTTTATATTTTTCTACATTTGAACTCCACTGACTATGTTCTTAATTTTTTATTTATAAACAAAAAAGTGTATGAAATCAGTCCTCCAATATTAACTGTCATAGAAAATAGCTTCAATGGTTATGAAAATATCCCTGAAAACTATATTAAAAATAATTAAATATGCAGATGTTTGAGATTCTTGATTACAAAAATTGATTTCATTTTTATTTTCTTTGTTTCTTTGTGAAATTAATAATGTTGAGAGATTCCAAATATAGATTACTACTGGTCCATGTTGGGACAAATATCATATTAAAGAGATTTAACCTACTCCATAATTTTCCTAGACTAATTTTTTATACATTACTATGTATAATAATTATTAATATTAATTAATAGAGGCCATTGCTAAAAGCACAATTACAAAGTAATACTGTGCACAGTAATCCTGTTATTTGCTTACAAAACCTATAAATTGTTTTGTTTGATCTTTCTTGTATGGTAGAAGGAGTCATTGTATGCAGTGCCAGAAAATTTATTTAAAGGATCTTCTATTATTTCTTACTATACTATAAATTTTTATAAGAGAGTAAAAAAAACAAATTTGAATCCACGATAATCTTACAACCCACCACTTGACTCATGTGACGACTTGATAATTCAATATTAAAATATAATTGTGCACCATTCATTAAATTATCAAGTCATCATCTTTAATTGAATTGAAATAATTGGATCATGGTGGTCACAAATAAACAATCAACTTTATTTCTTCCAGGTATCACAAGTCAACTCAATTCAAAACTTCAAAGGGATATTATAATTTGTGTCTTTAATGTCTTTTCAAATACACTTTTTGTTATCACAACATAACAATAATGTATATACCATATAATATGGATAACAAGAAAATAAGTAAAAACATAACTTTAATTGAATTCACAAGTGTCATATAAAATGAAATTTTAAAATCATCAATATATATTTACATAGATCACACTAAAATGTTAACAAGGACTTATCCATAATGCTCATCCTATTAACATGGTCAATAAATGTCTTGGACATTAAACCTTTAGTTAACGGATCTGCAATCATTAAATTTGTACCAATATGTTCAAATGACATTTATTGTTTATGCATCTATTCTTTATTTAGAAGAAACAAAGCTCAAATGTGGAATTCTTTAACTCTCACATATCCTACTAAGTTTGAATACGAGTAGTCAATCACTTCAAGGTGATCTGACATTCTGTAATTGAGCATGTAATCTTTGGTGCTTTGTAAGTACCAAAGAAAACCTTCTTTTCAACTCTTTGGTGATCATTTTGAGATTACATTGATTTCAATGACAAAACTAATATCTGATTGAGTACATATTTGAACATACATCAAGTTTCCAACCACTTATGCATAAGAAATAAAGTCCATTTTCTTTCGTTCCAAATCATTGTTGGGACATTGCATTTGACTAAATTTGTCCCCTTTTCAAATAGGAACTAAATTTGTTCTCTTTCAGTTCTTGTGATCTATTAAGAAATATTTCATTTCTATCACATAGTATGTATAGAGAAAAACTTCTTTACATCATGCAACAAAGCAACATTATTAGTAGTAAGCAAAATATCATCAATATATAAGACTAATATTATGTATTTGCTCCCACTGACCTTCATATAGATACACCTATCAACAATGTTCTCTACAAAAAAACATATGACAACATGGTATTATTAAACTTAAGATACCAATATTTGGGAGGCTACTTCAGTCCACATATTGACTTCTTTAAGTCACACACTCCACTTTCCGCAAAATTAACATAAGGATTGAAACGATTTAAACCATCAATAAAATACTAGATCCATTATAGTACATATCCTTAAATATATCATTTTCAATCCTAAAATTAAAAATAAAAAAAATAAAAAATAAAAACTATTCATCTAGCTTTGTAATATAAACTAAATTTCTAGCACACTAAGTACATAAAGACAACTTTTTAGATCTACATGACAATCAATGCCTAAGATCAATATGTACATCACAATTCTTTTTACACGTGCTTTCATTCTACTAGATTCCATTAATCTTTACTGCTACTAGCTCCATCATAAATTGTGAAATGAATGGAATAATGTTTCATCTTCTTTAATCTCCCTTCTTCAGAATTAACAAGGCTTTAAATTTCATAAAGTTCCATTTTTCTTTAATAGTGTTATAATTCACCGTAAATGGAACAAATTCAAAAGAAAGTGAATTAACGATGAACTATACAAGAAAAGGTTCATTCACATCCATACTCATAGACTTTAGCTTTTAGTCGTCAACTCACTCATCAAATTCCTCACAATTGATTTGTCATATTGTGAGTACTCTTTCACTATTTTCATAAACTTCCTTGCATTTGATATTTTAGGCATATATGGCTTAACATTTTTTAGCCATTTCCATACTCATTAAGTTCAAAGACAACCTATTAGATATTTCCCAAGCCTCATTAAGAGACTTTTCATCTTCTGTGCAGTCCACTGTAAAGGCCACAGGCTTCTCATCTATTACCAATGTCAGGTCTAAATTCATTACACCTAGTAGAAACTAAACCTTTTCAGACCATTCTACATAATTCTTCTCATTGAACTTATTCATTCAATTGCCCAAAGCAAATAGATTACTTTCAATTGCACACATTTAAAACAAACACACACTTTAATTCTTTGAGTAAATTTCATGGATTCAAACTATCAACATTAATTATATATCTAAGTTCCCCTTGGGTAATACATAAATACATAACCAAAACTATAGTGATGATAAATACATACTTTAATGGGCAAACAACCATACTCAAAACAACATGCATGTCTATCTTTAGATATACAAGCAACAAGTATGTCATCAAATACTTTAATTTTATTTATTATAAGCAATAATCTCTTTATAATAAATAATTTCAATGAACCCGGATAATTATTCATATAACATCTCAATTTAAAATAAAACCCCAATTGTTAGGAGACTGATACTATTTATTTTAAAGTTTAAAATAAAACTCCAATTGACTTTAATTTTTATTATACCAAACAACCATCACATTAGGTCATATTTTATTTATAATCAATCTATTAATTAAATGTGTCGCACTAGTAATATTTATGGGGTGGTCTGTTGTTGCTATTTATTTTAAGCTAGTTATACTAGAGGATAATGGTAGGTCGGGGTCAAAATGTATCAAAGCATAATAGATAGGGCCTTAATATATATATTTTTTATAAACAAAATATTGTTAAATGGGGTATAAGGGCTAGTTCAACCAATACTATAAATCAAAAGGTCCTTACCACCTTCTTTGAAAGGTGTGCAACTTTAGAGTACGAGATTTGATAAGAGTTTTAAAACCCTATTAACAATCAAAGGATTAAAGAATTGATGATGAATCTCATGTTGAAAATAAGTTTAAAAGATTAATACATAAGAAAATTGTTTAGAATATTTTATTTTGATTGATTAAAAAGATTGTAAAACAATGAATACAATAACTCTATTTGTAAAAGTACATTTAAACTTAACCAACCAACTAACTAACTCATCAAACTAACCAAGTTTAATCAACTAACTCATATATGTTTAATCAACCAACCAACTAACTCAACCAAACTAACTTAATTGTTTCTAATAAACGTGGTGAAGAGTTTTTCTCCTGTAATGTTGAGTCCGAACTCTATTGTTTGTTATATGGGTTGGAGTACCTAGTTATGTACTTTCTTTAATATAATTTTGCTTATAAAAAATTATTTATTTTTAAATTTATTTTATGTATGTTGCTTACACTGATCTAGAGTACTAGATACAACGGTAGACATCTGAGCAAAACTTTTTCTTTATTATATACGATGCTAAGATTCAAACAGGGATTATAAGTTTGTAACTCTAAAATTAGATTATCAACTCTTTTCATATTTTCCAACTCTCTTTTCAATTCTCATAATACATTATTTTGACAACATAGAAGTCATATTTCACAAACTTATCATGCAGGGATTTAATAAGTCATATTCCTTGAATGTATTATAAATTACATATAAAAAATTGTTAAAAATTCTAGTTGATCATTATATACTTTGCTAAGTATATATTGAATTGGCCTAACTGCACCAATTTGGCAGTTGATCTTCCTTATCTTTTTTGTCATAGGTATTGAAATTTGTTTGGAAATTTTATTTCAGTAGAAGATTGGGAGGAGAATTAGAACCAATTTAATTAGAATAATAAATGTCCGTCACTCTTCTTTTTCTTAACACTTCAATTCTTTTTTATATCCATAGGAGAGAGGTGGTTTAAGACAATTTTTTTGACAAAAAATGACTTATTTAACTTTCTTTTTTATCTAAATAAGTAATTTCTACATATAATTAGTTTTCATTTCACATTTTGTATGTGGTTTTGTCGTTTAATTGGGACATTGTTTTGTTTGTGGTCTTGGTGCGACATTGTTTTGTTTGTGGTCTTGATGCGACATTGCTTGCTTCTTGTCTTGTTGCGTTATTCGTTTTTTTCTTTCCAGATTGATATATTAGCTTCAATCAATTATAGATTTGACTAATAACTATGGCATTGTTGTTACAAATCCAGAGGCTTGAGTATTTCAAGCACTTTAGTTTTGTCATATTTTTAAGAATTTTTTCATTTTATGCTATTAATCTAAATGTTGTGAGTTTGTTTAAAATTCATCTTTTTATTTTATTTTAGCGACTTTGAATTTTGTTGTTCTCAACGTATTCTATCAATATAAATGAATGAATATTGTTGTATAGTATAAAAACAATTAGAGAAATAAAAATAAAAATGAAATGAGAAAAAATGATATGTATTGTTAGTGTAAAATAGTTTTACATCGACAATAATATATATTTTGCCAAATTACTGTACTTCATCCAAATTTAATGATATAATATGAAAAAAATAGATAATTTTTATTAGATGTCAATGTAGAACTAATTTACAATGATAATGAATATGAATTAAATTTTAATAAAATTTGTCTCTTATTTGCACTAAATTTATTTATGAAGAAATTAGAGAATTTTAATTTTTAAATTTCATTTTCACACACTGGTAATATAAGTTTTATATTGTCAATGCATCATAATCAATTATTTATATGACTTTAAAATAATATGCAAAGTCATATATTCTTAATGATTTGATTGTTGTAATAGTTACAATGAATTAAAGTCTTAATGTTTTAAACACCAACAAGAGCTAAGTAATTAAAATGGTTTATAAAGTCTACTAATAAGAAAAATTGTATTCATGAATTGGTTTCTCAATTATTATTGATTTCCTAATAACATTTGATATTAATAAAGAGTAGGAAAAGCATATCTAATTTTTTTTTATGACAAAATACTTCCTTCATCTACAATTAGTGTTCTTTAACGAAAAATAAATTCATTTTTATTTTTTAATTTAAGATTAATTGTGTTTTTGCATTATACCATCTAATTAAGACTATGTACGTTATTCTCAATTTAATACATTATATTTCATTTTACAGTTATGATAATGAAAAACATATCAATTGTTAATAAACATAATTTGATAAATTATTATTCTCTCTCTTTTATTTGTAGCTATTTCTCTCTATTTGTGAAATGAACAAAAACGATACTAATTATAAGATACGGTTGAAGTATATTTTGAATTGCACTGCTACCTTATAAGAAATTGTATTTTGAACTAGGGAAACTTCTATGGCACATTCATAAATTTAAGTGTTTTAGTACATTTTCTCTCTAAATAAATAAATTAACATCATTTGTATGAATAAAAGAAATGTTTGTTTACTTTTGTATTTTAAGATATCATTTCATAAGAAATAATATCATTTCATTGTTTATAAACATTATACTAATTTTTTAAATTTTATTATAAAAAATATTCAATATTCACTGTGAGTAATAAAAATTTAGCAAAAGTTTAATTTTATTTTACTGATATTTTTGATAAATAATATTTAGCTACTTTAATTTTTTAAATGATAGAAAATAGTTATATTTTTTAAAAAATACTCATCAAATTATTAATTTAAAGATCAAATTTATCGGTATATGTCGAATTGATGCTAGTACCGTATAATTTCTCTTGATCCAAAAGTAACTCCAAAATTTCATGAGCCCGAAATGTTGTATTGCTTAAATAAATGGATATAAACTAATTAGGTGTGTAACATAGGTTCCGCTTTATTATGTGAATAGAGTAGTAAGAAATATTAATTTCATTGGCAGTATTTAATGACATGATATGATTTATATGCTATTAATTGTATAGTCCTTCCATTTCCTTAATTGCAAAATATTTATAGATAGTTACAACTATACTCATTTATAGCTATTTGTTTTAGCATGGCCAAGACACTTGAACGTTATCAAAGAAATCGTTATGGAGCTTTGGAAGTACACCACCCACCAGAAATTGAGACACAGGTGTTATTTTTTCTTATTTAGACTTTAAGATATTTTAAGAGATTAAGAAGCTATTGAATGTAAAATTTACACCAACGATGAGTCCTCTAAGAGACTTAGAAAATATATCAGCTATTTGATCATTACAACCAATAAAATAATTTATGATTTCTCCTAATAGAAGCTTATCTTTGACATAGTGATAGTCGTGTTTCTTTCATGAATAACTTTAGGTTGGAAGCAATGTGTAGTGCATGTTGGTTGTCACATATTTCCTTGAAATCTCCTAATTTGACTTGTAGACTAATTGTATTGGCCATGTGAGCAACTATGTTATGCTTTTATGGTGTTGTTATAACAAAGTCAAATAACGTGACATAACTCATTTATCTGGTGGTGAGCTTGTTCAATTAGTGAGACATCTCGATGTCCCATTGGTGATACTTAAGTAACTAGACTTAATATTATGAAATAAATATGCAGAAAATTTAAAACATCACAAGCATATGAGAAAAGACACAATAAAACATAGAAGATATATAGCTACATAGTTGATGTCTTGTATTCCTTGTTAGGAAGCCACGTGATGAGAGTGCATGCTATACACAAAATAAAATTTACAATGATCGGAGGAAGAGATACATCCAAAAGCCAACAGGGGATACTTGATTCACTAGCAAAATAAAAGACTACTTGGAATATCACACATGTCAAACATCAACACATGCCTTTCCATCAACCATAAGTAGTAAGGATCTAGGAGGCACCTAGAGTGTAATTCGAAACAAGGAAATTGTGGGATAACTCGGATACCTATGCAATCTTGGGAAGATACACCCTAAAGTCTCCTTGATTTCCCATGTCCTCCAAAACAACGCGGGGAGACACAAAATTCGCCTACACATCAAGGAGTGGGTGGTGGCAGAACATTATGTAGCCTTGTGAGCTTCCCACATGTAATGGAAAGGTAATGTTTGTACTACTCTAACTTCCCCAGTCCACCTGACATTACTGAGGCTAGTACTCCTATATACATAGGTCCCAGTCCCACATAACGTTTATATCCCTTTTCGTGTCAATGTCCCTTCCACCATCGTCATCATACTTTAGTGATCGGCCACTCGAAGCATGCAATAGTATGAATTTTGATGCCTTCCTCAATCTATTCTAAGGTAAAAAGGGATATGCAACAACATAAAAAATAAAAGGGTTAAGATGCATGTGCAATCATGCATTAAGTAGTTGTTGGTATAAATAGTAAACAAATATTCCACACACACATTTAATCAAATAAAGAGAAACCTCAAGTGGTAATCCTCAGAATCGTTCTGAACTACTCAATGCTGATGAAGTATTTGTTGACTTTTAGCCACATTATGATGTGGAAAATGTTCCTACTTGAATCGGTAACACCAACCGATTATTAGTGGAGTCTAAACTTTATAATTCAAACAATCCTCCAAGTGAAACAGGGCAAACCAACCAACTCCTAATGTAGTTCCCCTTATGCGCAAATCCTTTCTCATAACAATGTCTCGTGCACCCTACACATGACAATGGTCTTACATAATAAATATGCAATCTATATGACTCTCAATCCTCATGTGAAACCCTTGAATCACCTTTTGAATCTCAAACTTCAGGTTCTCATGAATTAAACAAAAATCAGTAACCTAGTGAAATGTCTTTAATACGTTTAAATCAATTCCTCACAACCTCACCTTCAAAATCAATCAAATTCGAAGTATACATCATAATCATTCTATTTTAATATCCACAATAAAAGCATATATCATATATTTATGTAGCATATAAATCCTATAGCAAACGCATAACAAAAGAAAAAAGAAAATCATTATAACATCTACGACATAATCATTTAAGTTTACGGATGAAAACCTAAATGCCTATAAAGAATTGGACATAACCTCAATATAAGGAGAGTTGCTCAAAACTGAACTGGAACATTGAAACCTCACAACACACTCAAAATATTGAGGGAGATAGGGGTTGAGTTTCAAACCTTTAGGGAGGAAGTGGAAAACAAAAATGAGTGGAGAAAATAGGGTCTTGATTCCCCTATTTATACACTAGGTTGACCCCAAAACCACTTAATGAATTCCAATTCGTTTAGCAAAATGGTCATGCCTAATGAGAATGTGCCACATGTTTAAAGCCAACCCAGGCCTAACACATGGTCCTTGCAGCCCAAGTGTGCTGGCACATGTGGGCTAAAGAATTTTGCTTAGCAAATTAGGTTTGCTAAGACACATTTTTGTGACATGGAGAACATGTTATTTTACTTGTTGATGAAGTAACTTCACTATTTAAACCTTGACACATAATATCCTTATTTAAACACTTAATGATCGAGTGAAATTCTATGCATACAAACCACATCTCTAACATAAATTTGAGCCAACCTCTTAAAACTATAACTCTAAAAAACTGGGATGAAGTGCATTGACTTCATCAACCTATCAATGATAACCCAAATAATGTCAAAATTCTTCTAAATCTTCATAAGTCTAACCACCAATTCCATAGCAATGCCATCATGTTTCCATTCTACAACATACATGTTGGCTTCTGATCTACAATCTTAGCTTTCTAACAAACCAAACACAACTAAACATATTTCGTAATATCATTCTTGGTACATCTTTGTTTCTTAGATCTTGGTACATCTTTGTAGCCCTTGAACCGAAGCTCAACATAATCTTGTTCACTTTCTCCAAACCATCCTCAATCTATGCATCGTGAGGCATACAAATCCTTTCTCCTATTCTCAATACTCCATCTTATCCAATCATAAATCAAGCTCGTGTCCATCAGTAATCGTTCTTTTTAATTCTTGCAAATGTACATCCATTGACACAATAACCATGCATAGGAAAATATTCCCTTAGAGAATTTCAAATCCAAGTCTTTAAATTTTTGAACCAGCTTATGTTCTTTTACCATCATTACTAACATGTGTACAATCTTACTTCTCAAAGAATCTGCTACCACATTCACTTTCCCGGATGATACTGCAACTCAAAATCTTAATCCTTTAAGAATTATATCCATCTCATATGCCTCACATTCAACTCCATCTGGTCAAACAAATACTTCAAACTCTTGTGATAGCTGAATACATGCCAACTCTAAATCATGTGTAGGCTTGTTTCTTTTGTGAATCTTCAAATATCTTGAAGTATATGGTATAGCTTTCCTTCATTGTTTAATCATACAACCTAAACATTGATATGAATCATAATATTAGACATCAAACTTATCTATGGGGTATGGTGAGATTAATACTGGTGACATTATCAACGTTCACTTTATCTTTTGAAAACTAGGTTCAAAACTTTCTATCTAATTGAAAGCTTTCCCTTTCCGTCAACTTCATCATGGGTAAATGCAATCTTCAAAAATTTGTCGATAAACCTCTTTAATACCCTGCCAAATCAAGAAAACTTTCAAACTTCATCAATTGTTTATGGACTAATCCATTTCAACAACTTCGACCTTTGGTAGAGCTACCATTATACCATCCTGATTGACCATATTCTCAAGGAACTGCAGTTCCTTTAACAAAAACTCGCACTTAGACAATTTGGCATACAATTATTGATCCTTTAACACTTGTTGCACGATCCTTAAGTGTTATGTCAGCTCTTCCTTACATGCTTAGTAAATGAAAATGTGGTTGATGAGTGCTTCAAAAAACTGATCCAAATACAACTTAAAGATCATATTCAAGTAAACCATTGATACTGCTGGGACATTTCTCGCACCAAAAGGCATAACAAAATACTTGTAATGGGATCCAAATATCATTGGTATATCCTATTCATCTACCCTTATCAGATGATACCCTAACATCAAATTGATCTTTGAAAATATTAAATCACCTTTAACTAACCCATCACACTGTTTGTCCTCGATAGTTGTTACTTATTCTCAATCGTAACCTTTTTCAGTTGCTTGTAGTCCAAAAATTGGGAGGTTCCAAAGGTGATACATTAAGTCCAATAAACTTTTTACTAAACATATAATTGTCCAACTGCTTATTCAATTACGATCACTCTAATGGTTACATCTTGTAAGGGGAAATAGAGATAAGTTAAGTACCAGGTACTAGATCCAAGGAAAATCTACTTTTCCCTTAGGTGGAAAACCGACAACATCGTCTTAACATACTTTAGAAAACTCATTCACAACAGAAATCATCCATTCCAAAAGATTCCTTTTCTTCCATGGAAAACAACAACATAAACTTTTGAGTCGTGCCCTTCCACTCGCAAGGAATAACATTGAAAAGCAATCACTTAGTGGGATGTGAAAAAGATAACGTGTTCCTAGCCTAATCTAAAGTAACATGGTTAGCTGAAAGTCAACCTATGCTTAAAAAATATCAATCATGTAAGGGAAAAACTACCATATTTACAACAAATTTCTTATTCTATAAAGTAATTATGCATTTCAAGCAAACAAAATCTAGATTCACCAATAGGAATAGAAAATACTTGAGATGACCCAAGTCCCATTTGATGAAACTTAATGAAATCCCAACATCAAAGTTGTTGAGTTATTTAAATTTTAAAGACAATTGTGAACAATTAGGTGCGTGTAGGTGCGTGTACACCACTTGTCCTTCGAAAGTAAGTGTAGGGTGTAAAATTATGGGTCACCTTATAAGCCTCTCAGATGGAATGAAATTGTAAATGTTGAACAATCCTATAGGGACATGTCTAGGATGCCTTATCTATCCTAAGACACCGATATATGTAGATCACTAAGCCTACATATATCACCATCTCTCTATTGCCATCCAGCTGCCATCCATTAGTCACATCACAATGAATCTCCTAGTCGCCCTAGATCAGGAAACAAATGTTTGCGATCAATTGCATTGGTGTTAAGCCTGCCATCTTCCTTTTACATGTTTATATTATAGAATATACCAAAATCAATAACAATAGATGGATAAGAATCTCATAACACCATAAAAATGAGAATGAAATCATGAAGTAAATGTTAGTAGTCACACAACACATATATCAAACAATTCAACCATCCTCAAATTATATCTCTTTGATCAACACCTAACTAATCATGGATGCATGTCATTGGAGACATAGCCCATCACCATAATGTTCAATAAGGACTCCTATGTAAAGTTTAGCCGTGACGTCTTTGACTTCTGGTGGAGTCGAGATGTTATAAGTTGATCACAGCAAAAAAAAAAAAAAAAAGGCCAGTATGACCTAAACCTAGCTTCACTGAGCTAAGTGTACTATATATAATCATCCCTGTCAAGATATAGGCCAACCATCAACCTCATACACACGAAAATGGACTTCACCAAGCCAAGTGCACTATACATAATTATCCCTATAACTGTTTTAATATAGTAGAGCTTGGGTCATTCTAATGCATATAAATTAAACTACTTTAAGTTATTTGTTCTATTGTTGTCCGAATCATTACCCATTTTTGTGACAAGTTAAACACCAACACAGGAAAGATCAACACACCACAAACAACAAGCCAACAAAGGATTAGTGCTACTGTCCCAAATGGAAAAGAAACGCATGCAAACTTATCCATTCTAAAAGATACATCCTGATGATCCATATTTTTGCAAGGAACACAAATATACAATAAGAAGAAATAGTATAACATTAAAAACAACCTATAATTGAAATAAATGAAGTTCCAACGGTTGTCAACACAATGCCAACCATTGTCCAATTTGAAAAAATAGTTATAGAGATCAGGAGTTCAAATAGTAAAAAAAAAAAAATTGGATCAAAGTTAAACCAAGGACATATAAATATGTTATCACAATGGTGATATCAAGGGTAAAAAGGTTTTCAATAAATCCAAATGAAAATGATGGAAAATTCTTTTTTGTCTTATGGTTCATTTAAAACCCTAGCTATTGGATAAAACCCTTAATTGATAACCAATGATGAAGAAATAAAGGAAATAAACTTAGAAACAATAAGATACAATTTTACTTACAATAAGATATGTTAATAGGAAAAGTTTTAGGTTTAAAACCGAAGAGTGTACTGAAATGTTGATGAAATAACAATCTGACTGATAATTGAATTACATGAATTTGATGTTGAAAGGATGTTGAGTATTTGATCAAAACACCATGGAAGATATCTGGATGGAATTTTATAGTTGTTGATCCAACCATTTTTTGCTTAGCGAATACAATATAGCTTTAGGAATTTAGTCATCAGTCTACGTGAGTCAAATTGCATCAACCTTCGTCTCAACCAATCAAAAGTGCCATGTCAAAAGTGCTCACCTAGATCCATTTTGGCCTCCAAAACATTCACTTATCGAAATCACCTTTCCTTCTCACAAAGGTTCTTTATGGTAAAGGAACTCTAAATTTTCTTAGCAAGATCTAGTTTGTTTAGCAAATTCCTTAACACCAAGAACCCTAATTTTGCTTGATTACTAAGGAACCTAAGTTTCCAACACCCCAAGAACAACCAAAATCATCAGAGCAAGAAAAAATAGTTATATAACCAACATCTTTGATGTGATCACCCTTGTTTTCATAAAGTAATCTTATCTATGGTGCACTCTTGACGTGCCTTAGAATTCAAAACAAACAACTCTCAAGTATGTTACTTCATTTCCTTTTATGAGTGTCTATGTTATTTATTTGTCTTCACTGAAATACAATTTGTGCAAGTCCTATAATACACTTTATTGGCTTTTGGAAAATTCTAACATGCATATATCACCATGCCCTTGAGTAGAGGCGCTATCAAGAGTATCTCAAGCTAAAATCAAAAGTTGAGACACTACAGCAAACGCAGAGGTACAATTCTTGGCCATATTTTGGAATCCTTGACAAAATAAGACATGTTTACTTTTGTGAAACCTTTTTTTATTTTCAAAATGTGTATATTTAACATGTTAATAAGAAAATAAGAGATTTTTAAATGAACCATCATGATGAACATAAGACCCAAATCGTATGGTTATCTAGTCAAATGCAAATTGCAAAAAATAATTTTCCTAGCAAAGTATTTGATGCATTAAATGCATGGGTGCATTTTTCTTTTCAATTTCAAAGCTATGCTAGTTTAAAGGACATACACATATATCTTGGGGTGCAGACAATTTTGAAATGTTGCAAGCTTGTTCACATGTCTTTTTGCATATATAAATAAAGGTGCATTTGAAGGAAGCAAGACATCGAAGCAAAAGAGAAAAATTGTAAGTTCTATGTAGAAGTGTGTGAGAGTTAGAAGAAATTAACATATTGAGTAAATCTTAAGAGTGAGCAAAATATATTGGCTTTGGGTATCATCTCTATAATTCATTGTTATTGTAAGAGTGCAGTATTTGAATAGGATTGGGTCTCACATGAAACACTATATTGTACTCTTGTGTGTGGATGAGAGTGAGAAAATATTGTAATATTATTTGATATAGTGGAATATTTTTTAGAGTTCGTTAGGTGGTTTTTCCCTTGGTATTATAGGGTTTTCGACATTAAATATAGGTGTTTATTTTTATTACTACTGTTGGAATTTTAATTTACACTCTCACTATGCTCCTCAAGCCCAACAAGTAGTATCAAACCGCTCCATTTGGAAGCAAAAACTGGAGGATATACTAAGCCTTCAAACATGACAGGTGAAGATTGGAAAAAGTATCAATGGAAAGCGATTAATCCAATCAGGCAGTGGGTGGATCTTAGTGTATTCCACCATGTGGCCAAAGAGACAAATGCCTAGACTCCGTGGAAGAATATCGAAAATATGTATCAAAGAAAAATTACACAAAATAGAAACTTCGTAATTAGATAGTTGATGAATCTAAAGTACAAGGAGGGAATATCAGTTGTCGAACACTTGAGTGACTTCCAAGACTAAGTAAACCATTTGGTTGCTATGTAGTTAGTGTTGGATGATGAATTACAAGCATTTTAACTTTTAAGTTCTTTGCCAAAAAGTTGGGAAACTTTGGTGGTATGATTAAGCAAAACTTCTCCAGATGGAGTACTGACTTTGTCCCGACTAAAAGAGAATATGTTCAATTTGGAAACAAGAATAAAAGCAATAGGATGAAGTATCTCTCAAGCCCTTATCATAGAGAACATGGGGATAAGTAAAGAGCAAAGGGAGATCTAATAAACTCAAAGGCAGATCCCTATCTCAGCCTCAGAGAAAGTTTAACTGTTATTACTATGACGAAGAGGGTCACATGAAAAGAATTGCAGACGAATAGAGAAAAGAAGGATCGGAGAAATCAAAGACCATCTGAAGATGAAAATAACACAACCTTGTAATTGATGAAAATGCGGTGTTGCTCTTTGTTGACGAAGAAGAGTGCCAAGTTGCAGATTCGTGTGTTAAATGGGTCATTGACTCAACAACATCTTACCATTCCACTTCCAACAAGGAATTATTTACTTTATACAAAGAAGGAAATCTTGGTAAAGTAAAGATGGGAAATAGTAGCGATGTAGATATTGATGGAATTGGTGATGTGTGTATTGAGACCAACATTGAAAGGCGTGCGACATGTGTTAGATCTATGTCAAAATCTAATTTTTGTACATGCTCTTGATTTTCTGGATTTCACAAAAACTTTGGGGATGAAAAATGGAAGCTAACCAAAGGATTGTTGATGGTTGCTAAAGGCACAGTGTATTTGACGCTATAGAAAACTCAAGTCAAGCTAATCAGAGATGGCTTGAATGCAGTCAAGGATGATGCTCTCCTAGGTTTGTGGCAGAAAAAATTGACTCATTTTAGTGAAAAAGATTGAAAAATTTGTCATGGAAGTCCCTCATTCCATTTGACAATGGTACTAAGTCGAATCCTTGTGGTTATTGTATGTTTAGTAAGCATAATATCTTTCAATAAAACTTCAAAGTTGAAAGATAATGTATTGGATATGGTGTATTATGATGTGTGTGGACCCATGGAAGTGGAGACTCTTAGTGGTAGCATATATTTTGTGACTTTTATTGATGATACTTCACCAAAGGTGTGGGTGTACTTTCTTAAAAGAAAGGACCAAATTTTTCAATACTTCAAAAGGTTTCATATGATGGTGGAGAGAACAAGTGGTTAACCTTTGAAGTGTCTTCGTTTAGATAATGAGGGTGAATATACTTCCCATGAATTTAAAAATTATTGTTTCGAGCACGGCATTAGGCACGAGAAGACAATACCTGGCACCCCAAAACATAATGGTGTAGCTGAAAGAATCAATCGAACCATTATGGAGAAATTTTGATGCATGTTAAAAATGGCTAATCTTCTTAAACCATTTAGGGGAAAACCACATGCTACCTAATTAATAGATCTCTATTTATTCCTTTGGGCTTTGACATTGTAGAACGAAAAGAACACAAGAAAGGGGGGGTTTGAATTGTGTTTTAAAAAAACTTTTTATACGACTATACTCAAAGTAAATAAGATAAAGCACGAGTGTGAAAATAGAGCAGAGAGACACAACAATTTATCTTGGTTCACCACCAACACGGTAGCTACGTCAAGTCCCTTCAACTTAAAGGTTTTGATCCACTAAATTGTCACTAAATCAGACTTAGACTAGAACACCTACTAGTCGCACTAATTGTGTTCAATCATCTCAACCTTCTAGCTTAGCACAACCAAGTTGTTGAGGAAGGCAACCACTACTAGGCTAGGTTACAACAAAAAGGTTTTGGGGTTTATTAGAATAAGCTCTTGCAAAGATTGTTTACAATTTTTGCTTCAGAAAAATTCCCTTAGCATTAACAGGATGATAACAACAATACATATGTGTTTATTGTTGGTTGCTTGTATGTAGTGTTTTGTTTGTTGTTGTGCCTTTCTTCATTGAGGGAGGCATGTTCTTTATAGAGTACAATTAGGATTTCTGGTCGTTGTATTGATTGCAGAAAATCAGGATAATCCATGAAGTTTCGCATCGTATCTTTGTGAAATGATTTGATATAGAGACTTTCCAAAAAAGACTGAATTTGTACTGATTTGGCGTCTCTCTGTTTGAAACAGTTGGAAACTAGAGGGGTTTGATCAAAAAGTATCTTGAGATCTTTAGACAACTAACTGATTCATGATGTGTATCAAAGGATGCGCAAATTGCTTGTCTTTAGAGCTTTGACTTTTTCTTTTGCCTTTTTCAGAGTCTTAACATGTTAATAAGATGGAAGTTCAGTGTCAGACGATCAAACACTTGATGTGATTGTTAGAGGTAGAGGAAGAATAATTCTTGTCACGCTTATCAAAGGTAGTGGCAAAAGAGTTCTTGTATGAGTTCATCAGAGGCAAAAGGGATGTGACAATGTTTCGCGCTATTAGAGGCACTGCAACGCAATGCTGACAAGCTACTGAAGTATAAAGCTCGCTTAGTCGTAAAAGTTTTTGGACAAAAACAAGGAATAAATTTTGATGAAATCTTCTCTCCAATTGCTAAAATGAGTTCAATTCGAGTAACACTTAGATTGGTTGCTAGCTTGGATTTGGATCTTGAAAAAATGAATGTAAAGACTGCATTTCTTCATGGAGATTTCAACGAAGCGATCTACATGGTTCAACCAGAAGGATTTGAGAGGGCAGAAAATGAGCACATGGTTTGTAGAACGAAGAAGAGCTTATATGGGTTGAAGCAAGCTCCAAGGAAATGGTATAAAAAATTGACTCGTTCATGATGAGTCGTGAATATACCATAAGTGATGCAGATCATTGTGTATATGTCAAAACATTTCCTGTAACAAATTTTTCATCCTTTTGTTATATGTAGATCATATATTGATAGTGGGAAATGACAACACATTGATTAGTGATTTGAAGAAGGAGTTTTAAAAATCCTTTGACATGAAAAATCTAGGCCCTCAAGGAAAATTCTAGGCATGCAGATTTTGCGAGACTAGAAAGCTATGGTTGTCACAACAATGATATGTGGATTGGGTTCTATAAAGATTCAACATGAAGGATGCTAAGGTAGTTAGCACACCGTTGGCCAATCACTTTAAACTCAACAAAAAGAGTTGTCTTACTAGTCCAGATGAAAAATAAACTATGACTACCATACCTCACTCCTCACCAGTCGGGAGTTTAATGTATGTAATGATCTGCACAAGGCCAAATATTGCTCAAGCACTCGGAGTTGTTAGGAGGTTCATTCCTAATCTTGGTAAAGAACATTGAGAAATTGTGAAGTGCATTTTGGGGTATCTGATAGGGAACTCTAATAAGTAATTATGTTTAGGATCACAACCACTTTTGGAAGGCTACAAGATGCATATATAAAAGGTGCCCTAGACGGTAGAAAATCTACTTAAGGACTTATGTGTCCTTTTATAGAAGAAGCTATATCATGGCAATCTAAATTGCAGAATGTGTTTCCTTATTAACTACTGAGGCTAGAGTATATTGCCATGACTGAAGCAGGAAAGGAAATGTTCTAGTAAACAAGATTTCTTCATCAATTATGAATAAAGTAGGAAAGATATGTTATCCATTGCAATAGTCAATGCGCTTTGGATTTATGTAAGAATGTGATGTACTACTATCTTACAAAGCATATCGATGTCATATATTAGTGGTTGTGTAAGTAGTGGAAGAACTACAATTTATGTTGGAACAGATGCACGCTTATAAGAATTCTGTAGATATAATGACAAAAGTTTCATAGACATATAACTTGTGGTGCAAACAATTTTAAAATGTTGCAAGCTTGTTCACATGTCTTTTTACATGTATAAATAGATATGCATTTGAAGGAAGCAAGACATCGAAGCAGAAGAGAAAAATTGTAGCTTCTATGTAGAAGTATGTAAGAGTGAGAAGAACATAACGTGTTGAGTAAATTCTAAGAGCATGAGAACAATACATTGAATTTAGGTATCATCTTTATAACTCGTTGGTACCGTAAAAGTGCAATATTTGAATAAGAGTAGATCTCACAAGAAACACTATATTGTATCTCTTGTGTGTAGATGAGAGTGAGAGAATATTGTAATATTCTTTTATATAGTGGAATATTTTTCAGAGTTTGTCATGTGGTTTTGCCCTTGGTATTAGAGAGTTTTCCACGTTAAATATTGGTGTTCATTTCTATTACTACTGTTGCGTTGCAAAATCCAATTTCTTTTGGATTTTGAAATTTTAATTTACACTCAAACTACACTCGTCGAACCCACCAATGAAAAGAAGATGAAATGCTAATTAGTGATGATACATTTTCAAAAAAAATAAATAAAAAAATGTTCTTTTGACATTTTTATTATTTTTAAACACGCACACAAATATTCACTAGAGAGGTAGATCTCTTATCTTCTTGTTAAAAAGTAAATTTAATACAATTTTTTTAAAAATAAAAAATGTTTTCACGTAACAACTAACTCTAATCTATTTTATTCAAGAGTGATTTTTGATTGGTAGACATTGGTTGTATGAAATTAAATAATATCTTCATGCTGTAGAAACATTCTTGGGGAAAAGTTGGAGCACTTAGATATTAACGAGCTTGAGCAGCTAGAAAGTCAGTTAGATTCTTCTTTGCAGCAAATCAGGTGGAATAAGGTATGCAAAATTAATTTGACATGTCTCAGTTTGTTGAACTAAATAGTCACATGGACCATGTTATAATTAAATATGTATTTTTTGTCTTGCTTATTGCAAGAAATATTATTATTTCTATTGCTGATTGGAAAAAGAAAGTGACAAGAGTTCATTGATTAAAAAGTTAAGTTCCTTATGATGTTGATTGTATTGGAATAGATATTTGTGAAAGATTGATTTCTATTAATTATTAGAATAGTTGAAGTGAAGTATGAGACAATAGTGTTCAAAGTAGTAATAAGAGCTTTTGGAGTAAGAATATATCGTATTACTCTTAAATTTTTAGGTCATGTTAGTGGTGTTAGGTCTAAACATGAGACATTTTACTATATTCCTCTAATCTTAATTAAATATAAAAAATATACTCGCTCTAATATTAAATATAAAAAAATGCATGTATATATTTGGTTCAAAACACTTAGCTTTATATACCTTATAGTCTTAGATTTAGGTGTATTCGGTTCACAATACTTAAAATTATGATGATATTTCTAATTAACAAAAGTTTCTTATTTATCTGTTCCTTTGTCTCCAGACACAACATATGTTTGATCAACTCTCGGATTTGCAAAGAAAGGTAAATCTTGTTTAGATTTTCTATATCATACTTTAATACATAAAACTTACTTATAGGCTGCCCAACTACCTTTTTGATGCACTCACAGGAAGAGATGCTACTGGAAACTAATAATATCCTGAGGAACAAGGTATATATATAAATAAAACCAACCTATAAGAAAGTATTGTTATATATATATATATGAATATGATTATGATGCTGGTAGTAACCTGTTCTTTGAATTTATTTGACCCTTATTTGTTTATTTATGGAAAACTATTAAAAAATAATGATGAAACTCCCAATTCCCAATATATAATAAACATATTATATTCACATGAAATTATAAAATTAGTACTTCCTCCCGAGACATGTTTAAATACAGTGAAGATGTTGGCACCTTACGACACCCGTTCGAAAAATAGTATTTTTAATTAAATATTCATAATTTATGCTAATTTTAAAAATATTATTTTAACCCTTAATAATAAAATTAAATGAAAAGAATTTTATTTACAAATTTAATATTTATGAAAAAGATGGAAAAAAATGAAAAATATTATTATTTAGCTTGACAGAGGATGTCCCTTCTTCTATATATCATTTGGTCCTATAAAAAAAATTAAAACTACATAGTTTTTTAAGTAAAAAAATACTTTGGAATTGATTAATATTAAAGAAAGTATTATCTCCCTACTTTCTTTTTAATAAAATAAAAAATAAAAAATAAAAAAACCTCCCTAACACCCTTGTTGAAATGATTTTTTTACATTATTCAAAGTATGTGTTTCAGTAGAACTTGTACCAATTGTACATCCTATTATTAATATGGAATACTTTTCAATTTTTAAACTCTGCATTCTTTCACAGACTAGAGATTCGTTAATTGGACAGCAACAAATTGTTGCCAGAGATTCCGAAATTAGATATCTAGCTCGATTTGACTGAATACGTAAGAAACTACAAGATTTCACATCTTTTTTGGTTTTTCTTATCCTGAGTTAATTAATATTGTAGAATTAAGAAAGTATTTTCCTTAAATAACTCTTTTCTCTTATATAAAATGATTTTTTCTCCACTTCAATTCCCAGCTCTATAAACTTGCCTGACCAACTACTCGCAAAATGAAACATAGGTGTGTGGGAAAGAGTTTAACATAATAGTCAAAATTGGATATTTTAAAATAGAAAATGAAACATTTTCTTTAATTTTGAGAAATTTTTTACTTGTATTAAAAAATAATAAAATAGAAGATTTCTGAATAATCTCGTTTATTGATTAAACAAAATATTACAAACGAAAAATTATATATAGGGTGAATAACTCCTACCATCTATTTAACAAACTCAACTAACTATAACAAATATATCACTAACTTATAATTAACTAAAAAATAATAAAGAAAAGATGTTATCAAGCAAACAATTTATCTAATATCTTTTCTCAAACTAGATCGTATTTATCACACTTTGAGCTTGGAAAAAAGTCAAGAATAAAATGTTAAAAAAGACATTGGCTAAAGAGAATTGGAAACACTGAATATTTATCACTAAAAAATATTAAAATACAAAAAATTCATTGGCGAAAGATTATGAATTTTGCACTTAACTATCTATATTATGAATAGAAGTTAATATGCCAATTAAGCTAAAAAGAAATTAACTGTGTCTAACCCATCCATTATCTTAATAGATAGAAGCTAAACGCCAATAAGACTAAAAAAAAAATGACTTTTGCTTAACTATCTATGAGCTTGGTGGAAAAAAGTTAAAATGTCAATTAGATTTAGATGAATAAATTTTACTTAACTATTTATCTTTTTGATGAATAGAAGCTAAAATGTCAATTAAGTTAAAAAGAATGAATCTTGTTATCAAATTTTAAGGTGTTCTTGACAAATCTTCAACAAATGCATAATAACATAAAAAATATGATCTTAATTTTGCATTCAACTCAAAAGTATAATTAAAATCAACCTCAATCTTCTTCTTATTATTGGTTTTCTTCATTTCGAATCTATCATTTCCTTGATTCTCAATAGCGAAAAATTATGACGAACTTTTCCTTTAGAATTGAAATTTGAAGAAACAAAATTTCCAAACTCAAATTTCTTGTCTTTTGTTGTGAGGTTGCAGTGAGTGAGTTGACTTGAAATCTTAAATATTTGTGGGAACAAGATGATGAACAATGGTGAAAGAAAACTAGAACCATTTAGAATCTTGATAGAAAATCTCAAGAACTATATAGAAAATAAAAAAGTAAAAATTAATTAATGAGATTTTGATTAAATTTTTCTCAAAAAAATCTTAAGAGAGAATGTAACAAAATAATTATTACTCTAATTTATATTACAAAATGAATAAAAGGGAAGATTTTTGGATAATATCATTCATTAATTGAACAAAAGATTATGAATGAGAGATTATATATAAGATTAATAACTCATAACATTCCTCGACAAAATCAACTAACTGTAACAAATATAAAACTAATTTATAACTAATTAATGAATGATAAAGAGAAGATGTTACCAAACTAACTACTTATCTAATATTTTATGAGTTTTCTTCATTGAAAACATCTATATATTTAGATTGGAGTACCCTTGTATTCCATATTAAATCTAATATACTTATATTTTGTTGTTAAAAAAAATCATATTAGTAGGACTAAATGGTTTACAAAATATAAATTTTACTAAATGAAGATAATTACTACCTTATCTCTAAATATAAGTATCCTTAATTTAACTGTTGTGCTTTATCAACATTTTGATGATATAAATTTTCTACAAAAGAAATTCTTAACTAAAAGGATTTTCTTGGCCTCTTGATGTGAGTGATTAATTGGGAAAAGGTAGGGTGCAATTTCATCTTCAAATTTGGAATTGTTTTTGTTTCTTGTACTATATTAGTCAAAAGTTTTTGTTTTCATTGTGTGCCACCTCGTTTGATTAAATCTATATATATTGCCCTTGTGAATTAATTCATAGTTGGAAGAGATTAAGATGGCCCTTCAACCAACATGGGAAGCTAGGGAGCAAAATGCTCACTACAGTTGCCACCCTCCCCAATCAGAGGAATACTATGAGAAAGAACATTGCAATAGTACATTGCAAATTGGGTAATGTTTCTTCAACCTTATTCTAGAAAAATGTGAAGTATATTAGGCTCCTTAATTTGTGTAAATATTTTTTTCTTTCATTTTTACTTATTAACAAGGGCATGATAAATTTGTTATCCATTAATTGTTTATATTTCTAGAAATAATGAAAATGTTAATTTTTTTTTTCAAATTGATTTTCTGTTTATGACAATAGTTTATTTTAAGAATCTTACATCAAAATAAAATGAACACACTTTTTAGAATAAAAACAATATTTTCACAAAATAAACTCAACTTTATCTTTTTTTTCAAGAAGCTAATACGTCATCCTTCTTACAGCTACAATTCTTCAGGGTTAAATGAATCGGGAGGAGTCATAGGATCCTCAGCTCATAATGTCAGTGACTTCATGCATGGATGGATGACCTGAATGTATATTTATTTTAATCCATGATTCTAATAAATTGAAGTTTTTATCGTGGCCTATATAAGAAAAGGCTATAATATACATTTCATAGGTGTCATGCAAAATAAAACATTCAAAGATTTGCTTTATATTCATAATAAGACATGTTTATTTGATGAATTTGGAAAAAAAAAAATTCCCAAATTCCATCCATCCTTTCTATCTTCGTTAATCATATATAATTCAACAATGATACATATACATCTACAATTTTCATACATATATTCAACACCTTATTTACCCCCTTGAATACAAGAAATAGAAAAATAACACCATGAAATTGAAAGATGTCAGGAAAAATAGTCTCTCCGTTAATATGTTCCGTTTATGAGGTTGACGTGCATATAACTGCTTACGTAGAGAACTCATATGTTAGCCAACTCATTGTCACGTAAAAGAGAGACTAGTTTGCCCAATTTTAAAATAAAATTGAAACTCAAATGGTTTTTTGAAACAGTAACTATGTCATCATTGCTTGACTCACTTGCTTTTGTAGAGTGAAGTTTTTTTACGTGGCTTGTGAGTGATATTTCTCTTTTTCTCACTATTTTTCTTTCTTCACTCATTTATTTTTCAAATGATATTCGTGTATATGCTTCAATGCTTCTTCAAAAATTGATAATATATTAGTGAAAATATTTTCATTGATAGATTTTTTGATTGTTGCTTTTCTAGAGTTAAAAGTTCTAGAGCTGTTGGGTTGTCGAGTAGTCTTGTCACAACAGTCTAAACATATTACAGTCTTAAGACAATATGAAAACATTGAGAGGAGGGTAATATTTTAGCATTGATTCCTCGTACTCTTAAATGAATCATTAAATGTTCTTTTGTCTAAGAGATATGCTTTACCAAATTTGATGATATTATATGACCATATGATCCATAGCAGTGTTAATTTGAGACACATAATAAGAAGATGTGTTACTTTAGGGTTGATGGTTCAGTAATCATATACATGTTTTATCTCTAACACATTGGATATATCTTTATGAAGCATTATTTTCTCTTTGTACATGTTGGGTACTTCAGACAGATTGATTCATCTTGTGTGTGTTGATTTCATCATATAGAGTAACTTGAAGATCACATAGAATATTATTGGTATCACCTGCACACTTGAAGACATATCATTGTTATGTTAAATAATCCATTTTATGTGCTTTCAAATGCACACCATCAGAATTTGTGCTTCAAGATGTCAGATCTACAGTCTATTGACTTAAATGACTTGTTATGTAAGATGATCTCAAAGTGACGATCAATACATCTTCTTTGACTTTGTTATGAGGAGTTTCATTTATTCACTTAACAAAACACCCAGGAGAAATATTGTACATATACAATTTGTTATCATCAAAATTAATCATTAACCATTGATCAAGAACTATCTTGATTCCAGGAAAAACTCCTGACGTGGTCGTTTGATGTTATCTAAAGGAGATAAACTTCTCACTTTTGAAGACTTGCACAACAAGCAAGGGTTTTGCTGGAAAGTTATTGGCACCTAACTCACATATTAATGGCAAAGATTTTTATTTCTTTTTTCTTTCTTTTCCGTGGAAAACCTCTGGCATATTCTTTCATATGGATCTTAGAACTTAAATTGGGAATCTTGAGATTATTTTTTTTTAACAATAGACTTTAATCTAGATTTGGTTTGCAATACCAATGTGCAATGTTAAATTTATATTCATGGCCTTAATCATGATTATTGGAGACATGAAATCTTATTTTTTAAAGGAAGAGGTATAGGAATTCAATTATCAATAGCAAGAAACTCGGGTTTTTTTGTAAAAATCTTGGTCGATGTTGATTTAATGGATTACCTTCCAAATAATATTTTGGTTTAAAGAAATAATTTTGATTTTAATGTTGATATAGAATTTGAAAAGCTCATGTGTCTAGCCATTATTATAAGGTTATTGAACATTGCTTAGATAAATGTTTCTAGATGAATCCCAAATACAAGAATCAAGAACAACAAGGGATATATGACCATCATACAACAAACCCTAGAACGGTGATGAAATGAATCTCAATGAATATTGTGGATATGCTAGCGAATACAAGCATTGATAACCATGAGCTAGCCGTAAACAATTCATATCAAAAAATTTGCAGCATAAGCTAGTTTCAACAACAATTGAGGAGCAACAACCAATAACATTATATAATCATAACTTTTAATTTATCATATAATCAAGACTTATCAACAAAAATGAGTCAAAATAATCAAATCATCATATATCATTAATTATGTGACATGTAATAAGGGATAGTCTGATTTTCACAATGACCTTAGTTCATTGTTCGAACAACAATATCAAACCCATTTTGCAACACATAGAAATCATGGATGTTCCTATTTAATATAACAACTCTAACTACTAAAATTTAAACTCACTTCGTACGTTAAGCAATGAAAATGTGAATATTGAAAGAATTGATCAAAAGAAAATACACTTTTTATTGTCCAAATACCTCATGAATTTATCAATATCAATGGTTTAGAAAAAAAGTTGTAACTCAAAAGAAAAGAATAAATAAAAAAAAAAAAAAGACATTGGGTATATGGGGTCACCTCTCTTGTATATTCAACATTTCCTAGTCGATGTGGGACTAACCACAACATTAGACTTGATTCGCAATAGGATCTCCTACTCCAGCTCCTCCACCAAGCCGAACCATGGCTTTGATACCACTTGTTGGGGAGTTCGGGGGAGCGCGACAACAACAATGGACATTGACACCACATCTCCACCCAAAATCTTAAGACAATGGGTATATGGGTCAACTCTCTTATATATCCATCATTTTCTTAATTTCTAGTCGATGTGGGACTAACCACTCACATTTACATTCAACCAATCTCCGCCTCAAGTGAGTCACCCACAATAATAGACTTGATCCACACAAGGATCTCCTACTCCCGCTCCCCCACCAAGCTGAACCATAGCTCTGATACCACTTATTAAGAAGTTCAGGGGAGCGCGGCAAAAGCAATGGGCTAAACATCCAAGATCCGTAAATGAGTTTGACACTACATCTCCACCCACAACCTAATGCCTTAAGGTTTTGGAGATGTGATGTGATGTCTCTTAGTGATCCTGGACATTTTGGACTCCCAAACAATTTCTAATCTTAACGATGACAAATGATTATTCAGTGATTCCTCACACTTCTAAGATTCTATAGAAACTTACAAAATCAAAATCGATTGAGAATTCAAAAAGTTATGAGTGTTTAAATGGTTAGGTTTAATTTATCAAAGAGTGGCAACTTTAAATGGCACAAGTGACTTTTTAATTCATAAAGGATGTATTTATTACCCAATGTTTAAATATCTTATATTGTTGTATAAACATTTAAACATCTATTAAACAACATGTAGGAGTAAGAAAAACAAAAACAAAAACAAAAACCTAGGTTGTTACATTATCCCTCTTTAAAAATAAATTTCCTCATCAGAGTTGAATTACCATGTAGAAAACAAATATGGATATAGCACGTTTATCTTGTCTTCCAACTCACATATAACACATTAGTATGATGGTAGGCCCCAAATAATTTTCACCAAAGGGATTTCCTTCCTCCTCAGACTCATACTCTTCTTATCCTCTTTGGAAAATGTTCAAATGTAAGATTATCCTTTGACTAAATTGTATATGATTCCACTATGTTACTTGGTTTATGCACATACTTCCTGAGTTTCATATTTGAAACACATTATGAAAATTTGACATGAAAGAAAACAAAGTGACTTGATAAGCCACAACTCCAACATTTTCTAAGATTTTGTACAGTTCTATAAATCTTAGTGTTAGCATATCCGTCTACAATAATTTACCAACAAGTTTAGAAGGCGTGACACTTATGAAAACATGGTTCTAAATTCAAACGAAAAATCCTTAGATCAAATATCATGATGACTTTTTTGTCCACTTTGAACAATTACCTTTTTCGTAGTATCTCGAACTATTTATGGTCCAAGTACCTGATTATCTCTTGATTCATACCAATAGAGTGGAGTTATGCACTTTCTTTCATATAAAGCTTCATACGGTATAATCTCAATATTGGAATGAATATTGGTATTATAGGTGAAATTGATAAAATGCAAGAGTTTTTTCTCAACTAATAGTTTCTTCCCAAACAAAAGTTCTTAACAAATTTTTCAATGATTTAATGATTCTCTCTATTTAGCTAAACTCAAGCTTATTTGTATTCCCAATGCTTCTTGAATATTTAAAAAAAAAATCCATATGTAAAACTCAAATCTATATTCGACATAATATTCAAAGATACACCATGAAATCTTACCATCTTCTTGACGTACAATTGAGCTAACTTCCCTAATTGGGATTATATATTCATCAGAACGAAATGTGCTAACTTAGTCAATTGATCATCGATTATTCAAATAGAATCAAATCTTGTAGGACTTTACAGAAGTTCTGATACAAAATCCATAAAACTATTAACTCAATTCCAGACAAGTGTTTTTAATGGTTGCACCATTCTTGATTGTTTCAGGTGTTCAATATTCAATTGCTGAAAAGTCAAACAAGTATACACAAACTTAACCCCGTTCTTCTTCATTCGAGGCCACCAAAATATTTTCTCAAGTCTTGGTAGGTTTAGGTTGAATACTAAAGTTACTTCTATGTTTTTCATCAAACTCATCTTTCTACAATCTGGAACTAGGGATGGGAATAGGTCAGGCCGACTGACAAGGGCTTACGTCAAGTCCAGGGACGCTAGGCTTTTTTCTTAAACAGATAAGACCGAGGCTTCTAAAAAAGCATATTTAGTTAAAAAGACCAGGCTACAGGCCACATAATAAGCCTTTTAGACCTATTAGGCAGGCCTATTTAAATAAATATAAATAATATTTTTTTACTACTATAATTATTATATTAAATTTTGATCTTTTTGTTATATATTCAACTTTTAGTAATTTACGCATATTAACCTCATTTGTTTTTTGACATATTTAAATGTATTATTATAAAATATAATTTAAGTATAATGTATATAAACTCATATTCTTCAAAATGTGATGTTAAATATCAAAATAAAACTTAATTTCATTGACGTATTAACTTGTTAATTTATTTAAAGATATGTTTGATTACTTATTCAAAAATGTTAAAATGAAATAGACTTTTAAGTAGGCTAACAGGCCATATCAGGCTTCTATCAAGGCCAGACTCAGGCCTAAAAAGTAAGCCTATGACAGGCCACAAGTCAGGCTTAGGCTTTGAATTTTTTGACAGGTCAGGTTCAGGCCTAGCAAAGCCTAGCTCGGCCCAACCTATTCCCACCCTTATCTGGAACGTTATTACATACTCTATCAATGAATCTCAAAACTCTACTAGGGCTTTAATTGAATACACATTCCATGTCCAAAGCAACAAGTGCTCTATGATCCTTCATATACTAATCGTCTGCTTAATTCTTAAAGGGGAGGACCGTCGAGAATGAAAATTTTCTTGTAGTGCTTTTTCAATTAATCCATAAAATTACCATTGGTAATATGCAACATTCCAAGTCATACACTTGAAGATGTTAACTCGTAAACTAAATAAAGATCTATAAATGCTTCCAACATTGGCATCATCGTGATCATCAATTTTGCTCAAAATAAAGTTTTTCTGCTTAAATAATCATTCACGACAATTTCTTGTCTAAGATGATAACTTAGCTTCAGTTTGTAATGCTTTAGGAATTACATCCACCTATGTTGTTGCGTGTTCAAATGCTTTTACTTGAAAAAATATTGTAGACTCTTGTGATCACTAAATACATCAAATCTTACTCGACATCATCGAGATCATCAATTTTGCTCAAAATGAAGTTTTTCTACTTAAATTATCATTCACGACAATTGATTGTCTACGATGATAACTTAGCTTGAATTTGTAATGCTTTAGGAATCACATTCACCTATGTTGTCACATGTTCAAATCCTTCTTTCTGAAAAAAATATTGTAGACTCTTGCGATCACCGAACACATCAAATCTTACTCTATAAAGATAATGTCTCCACAAATTAAGAGTAAACACTACTCCTCCAAGTTATAAATCATGAGTTTGATATTTTTATCATGCACCTTCAATTTCCTTAAAGCATAAATAACTATCTTTCCATCTCACATTTTTGGAAGCATCGCAATAAACTAAAATATAATTAAGCATATAAGGGAAAAACTAGAAATTGTGTCCTCGTCAACTTCTATTTCAACTTATGAAAATTATCTTCTCATTTAAAATCCCATAAGAAAAATGAAATTTTCTCGTGAAACAAGTCATGCAAGTTTAGAAATTCCTTCAATAAAAAATCTCTAATAATAGTCTACCAATCCCATTAAACTTTTTATCCAAGTGAAATTTTTCAACGTTTTCTTCTTCTATGTTTTTCCTTTAAATGAAAACACTTTCAAGATCAACTGAATAGATAATTGTGTCCTCAAAATTGTCAACCATCAATTAAAATAATATTTATATTATAAAAATTGAAAAAATATATATCTTTGAAATTATAATAGGTTATTTAAAATGATAATTAAAATGGCCACACCATTAACTTCTATCATTATAAGATATAATGTGACATATAATTACCATGTTAGTTATAGAGCATGTTAAATTCATCACGCAAACGCTAAGCGTGTCACCTCGAGATCTAAGCATGTTATATATTGTTCCACACAAACTTCATATATATGTCCCTTAGTCCTAGGTGGTGATGTGATGTTAATGTGAGATCCATGTGAAATGTGACATGTTTAATTAATTAAAATGTAACATCTTAGTTTATAATAATAGGAATTAACACATGGATACTTTTGACATACATGTTAAAATTTCTTGAGTGTATAGTTACAAAGTCATAAAATTTGAAGACCATTTTGTACCATATTCACAATTTCAAAGACAGTTTTCCTTTTACGCTCCGAAATATTTATTTATTTTCATACGCTTCCAGTATTGAATTTCAAGGAAGGCATACTCGTAAAAAACATTTCAACAAACGTATCATATTAAAAATCACATATATTAACTGAAATTTATTTTAAAATAAATGTCTTTTTATGTTTTTAATAAAACATCTATTTATTTTTTGTTTTTAATTGAAGTGACAAACATCACCTAAAACTCATGAATATAACTGTGAAGTCTTGAATTTGAATTAGAGTGACGATGTTCATTCTAACAATATCGATATTTATTAGTTAAACTATACGTTATATATTATTTTATCTGTAATTTGACTGAGAAATTAATATTAATTAGCTATGTGGATCAATATTCTATATTAATTATATGTTACTATACATTTATAATAATGGTTAATGCTCAAAAGTTAATAAAAATAATTCCATAACAACTTTTATTTATTTACAAATTTATGAATTCGTGTGAAATACTTTTAAGGAACATTATTGGTCTCTATGAATTGAATTATTTGAATTTATATATAAATACTTTTGAGACTGTTTCAGGAAAGCTCATGAAAATAGTTTATTTACGACCTCTTCAAGATAGTTTATCAAAAAAATTTATCTAAAAACAATTTTATTTTTTTTATATTTTAAAATAGATGATATATAAACACTTACTCTATTCGTTTCAAAATAACTATTGTATTTGATCATTTCACTTAAATTAATAAAAAATAAAAAAATGATTATTTTACTAAATTATTTTTATTAATTACGAGTGTATTCTATTTATTATAAATGCAAAATGTAGAATCATAACTTGAGAAAGTGTACGTAATATTAATTAAAAAGTAAAATTAATTAAAGAAAATCAATTAAAATTAAATTAAAAATTAAAAGTGAGAAGAAGAATTATTTTTGTTAATATGATATTAGTTATTGTTAGACAGAATGACTATATTATAAAGACTTATGTTAGTATTATTAATTAAGTTGTATATATATTTATACAAAGGCTTAAATACAGCCATTATATGGAGGCCGTGGGTAGTATGAAATTTATTAGAGATAATAAATGATGTTGATTAAAGAGCAAAGAAAGAACATTTTGATGAGACTTGAGCGGATTAAATTTGAGAGATGCTTCCTTTCTTTCTTATCTTATCTGTCGCTTTACTCCCTCCCATCTTATGCCTACCACGTAGGGAGCCAGCCATAAGACTGCCCTCGACATGGGGCTCCCCACTGCCACATAGTGGAATGGAGAACCTTTGTATTTATTTAAACAAACATCTCACTACTGTTTTCACTATACATACATAACAATATCGTACACTGACCAACCAATCCCATGTAGACAACACCTAACTTTAACTATACTACTTATTTCACCTTTCTCAAACCACAAACCACTTCTCCCCAAAACCCAGTTACCTTATACAATACCTCTTCATTAAATATTAAATATGAAAGTTTTACAGCTCCCATACTTTGGTAAAAAGACAAAATGAGTTATGAGATGAAGCACAAAAATTTTAAATATAAATTTGATTTTTATCCATGGATTGCTTTATTTTGTCCATATAAATTTAATTTTCCTTGCATTTTTTGTGATACATACTCGTTTTAGGTCATGTACTCGATTATTATAGGGATAAAGGAAACCATTTATAGAAGTCACGCGCTAACATGCTACTATAGACACAATTTTTTTCTAAGCAAAATGATTTTATTAAAAATAGTAAATAAGATATTCTAACTACTATACCAAACAATTTATGGATAAAAGATAAGGAACTATATTTATAGTGGTTAACTATAAAGTAGTGTATAAAAGTTACTCAAAATTCTAATAATAATTGCACTATTTGTTGAAAGTAAAATTTAATGATTTTTTTTATTTTTACGAAAAAAGATAATAACTTAATTAATATCAGTTTGAGATATTTATTATAAATTTATATATATATTTTCTATTTTTAATATATCTAGATCCTATTAAGTTAGGATACCACAAACCCTAACCCTAATCTCTTCTATACTTATACTAAACACTAACAAAATCATAACCCCGCCAACATCTACGATGACATGTGCAATAGTTAAGCATAAGCCACAAAAAATGCGTTCTCAACCTTTTCGGCAGCCAAATTAAATAGTGTTATCATGCCTTGGGTGAACCAAATTTGTATGATTATACATTGTATTAATGAGGCAGGAAATATACTTCAAAAATTAATCCACGCGTAGATCAAAGACCAAAGGCGGCTATGCAAGTTCTCAAGGAATCAATAATGATATATTTAATACACATGTGATATTAATCATTCGCAATGCATAGTTAATAATAAGTCATTTTCAAGTAATATTATGTTTAGTCATTTTCAATGCATGATTAATATTTTGTCATTTTCAATGCATAATTAATATTCAATCATTTTCAATGCATCATTAATATTCAATTTTCTCATTGAATGTAATAGACAAGAGCAAGACTACTAAGTCAACAAATTATTCTCATTGAATGTCGATATTGAGTCATATTATGATATTTATAAGGAAACTTCAAACTACCAAGTCAACAAATTTGTAACATTTTAGGAACTTTTTTAACGATTTTAATACATGTTATTTCGTCCTTAACACTAGCTCAACTGACAATGTTATTAAGTTGTATATTATTAGATTTGATTTCTTGTTTCGGTTTCGAACCCAAAACTTCATAGTTGTGTGCATTAATTATGGTAAAATTTATTAGATAAAAAAAAAATATGTTATTTCTTGTCAAATGCCACAAAATTTTATACATGTTATTTTTTGACAAATGCCACAATTTTTAGTATCTTGAATGGAGAGAAGAATAAAAATGGTGTAAATTTTATAAATCATAACAATTTTATTACGTAATTGTTTGAACATTTAATTTCTAATCCATAAAACATTTTAAGCTCTTTTAATAAATTGTTACCATTTTCAAGATCAAAATTGTGCTATTATATTAATTTATCAATTTTATAATACACTAATGATTATTAAGATTACATTGAGATTCAATATGTGTTTGAGATCTATTTTAATAAAACTTCAGTGCTTTTATTAAATATAGTTAACTTTATTGTTGAAAAGTCTTTAAAGCAACCTTATTAATTTATCTATTCAACATATATTTTATTTGTGTATAGCACGAATTCATACTCTAGTTTTGTCCCAAATTTATATATTTAACCTAAAAATTAAAAGATGAAAACATTTATAATAGCATTAAATGAAAGGGACAAATCTAAAAATACTTGTCCTTGTATATTTGTCATGAACTACAACAATAAAATCCTTTCTCTATTCAAAAAAAAAAAAAGGAAAAAGAATACTTGGCTATAATTGCCAGCCTTGTAATTAAGCATGCTTCTTGGGTTTGGTCCCTTTTCCTTGTTTGGGAGCTGGGATTTTCTTTGGTGAAAAAGGGCAAGAACTAATTAGGTAAACAGCTAGGAATATAAAATTATTAAATTCAGGAGACAAAAAAAAAAAAAAAAAAACTATACCATGGGAAGAAGTAAGGTGCAGCTAAAACGGATCGAGAACAAGATCAATCGTCAAGTCACTTTCTCAAAAAGGAGAACCGGTTTGCTCAAGAAAGCTAATGAAATCTCTGTTCTTTGTGATGCTGAAGTTGCTTTGATTGTCTTCTCCCATAATGGAAAGCTCTTTGAGTATGCAACTGATTCTTGGTAATATAACAATACCCTTATTAATTTATATATGCATGTATAATTCATTAATTTAGATCTCTATCATATAAAAATATATGGAGTCGAGAATTATTTAACCTAAGAGATCTTTTTTTTATTTTTTATTTTGCTTTTGCTCGTGAGAGTGATTCTACTCCTCTTCCTTTTTTCTCTTAACACTATACTTTGTTCTTATCAATAATCAAGTCTCATTAATAATATTACACAAGTAAAACCAACCGATCAATTTTTGATTTTATCTTCTAATCCAGCTAGATAAATTAAAAGCTCTTATTATTTTATTTTTTGTTGATGAAATTTCTAGATGAAGTGCATGCATGATGAATTTCTTGCATATCACGAGGGGAGTAACAAGATCTAATTTAATACTTGCATGTCCATTTTCAAATTCTTTTGATTATAAATTATGCACTTTTTATTTTGGTTTTTAAAATTTAAAATGTGATGGTCTCCTAGCTACCTCTTTTTCAGTTTTTTTTTTAATAAAAAATAATAATATTAAGATGTCATGTTCATTTTCAATTTTTTATGTCCATGAATAATTTTTGTTTTTTAATCATCACAAATATTTACTATTAGATCATTAGATTCACACTTTAAAGATCTAGCTAGTTTCTGACAATATAAGTATAGTAATTTTTTTTGCTAAAATTTTGATACTTTTTTTTATATAGAGAGAGATATATGCTCTTGTGTGTGTCTAATTAAACTGATTCTTTGAAACAGCATGGAGAAGATTCTGGAACGCCATGAAAGGTATGGCTATGCAGAGAGACTACAAGTAGAAAATGATTCGGAGACTCAGGTTTGTCAACAATTAAATTAAATTTATTTATCCATAATTCACACACATACATGCATATCCATACACATAAATAACAGAAATTCATCTTACAACCACAAATCCAAACTATTTAGGTACATATACAAAATTATACATTATTAATTGACTTTTTAAATAATAATAATAAATTTATTCTTTCTTCTCTACATATTTCTGTTTGTGTGTATGCCAAAATAATAGATTTGTAGTTGTGCTCATAGAGGAGTTGCTCCATAAATAAATATGCATCTTCTTGCATATATATATATATATATAGTTATAATAAATTTTCTTAAAATACTTGTTAAATTTTAAAAAAAAATACTTTACATTAAAAAAATAAAATATGAATACATAATTTTAATACATGTAAGAGGTATTCTAACTAAGCTACATGTAATTGTTTAATAAGATACTCCTAATACACCCCCGAGATCAATAAAATTAGCTCTACAAATACATTTTGAGCAGACAACACATTTATACAAAACCAAATAACATATGATCTCAAAATTTGTTTATTAGTGGTATTTACAGTTTGTTTGAAATAACACATGAAGTAGTATTTACAGTTTGTTTTATTTAATTGAGTTAATTAGTCTAACACAAATTATAATATCAAAGCCTATATCAAAATTTCATTTGACCATTTACTATAAAGTCAATGCTATCAAGCAACTCAATCACACGTTAGACATGATCTTAAAATGTATTTATAAACAATACTCAGACTACACGTTGATTTTGTAAGATTGAGTTAGACGCAACCATATATAAAACATTGAAACATATATTCTTACTCTTTTTCATCATATATAAGTAGTTAATTATTGAAAAAGTAATAATGAATATAGTGAAGTAGCTATGTGTACGTTGTGCAGGAAAACTGGACCATTGAGTATACTAGACTGAAGGCAAAGATTGATCTTTTGCAGCGAAACCACAGGTAGTACTCCTTGTACACTGTCTGTTTAAAAATAGACGATTATGTGGTCTACCTATATATATATATATGCGCATAATGCACATGCATGGATTAATATTTTTCGGTTATTTTTTTGATTTGATCATTCACTCATTCACATGCATGTGCTGTCACTGAGTATGATTTGGAATATATATGTATCTTTTTATCCAGACACTATATGGGAGAAGATTTAGCTTCAATGAGTCTCAAAGAGCTTCAATGTCTAGAGCAGCAGTTAGATACTGGTCTCAAGAGCATCCGGATCCGCAGAGTACCTACTTACACAATTATTTATTATATATATATATATATATATATATATATATATATCCGTTCACTTTAAAAATAACCGTTGTTAGAGTTATTCTTTTTAATAATTCTTTGTAAATGTAAACAAATTGAGTTTAATAAAATTTAATGTTTACAAAGAATTATTAAATGAAATAAGTCAAACAAGAGTTATTGTCGGGGTCAGAAGCCCTCGACTATATATATATATATACTTAAATATTTCTATATCGAAATTCACTACTACATAACATTGAAATAACCACCAAAATTTAGGGGGAAAAAAAGATAAATGTTTCTAATTATGTCAAAAAGAAAAGAGTACTTTATATTTTTTTAGTCCTAAAATTAATATATAAGTTTAAATATATATAAATGAGTAAATATTTTTTTTCCTAAAAGTAAAGTAGTATATGTTATAAAGAAACAGGAGTACAAGGTACATAAGTGTTGATAATCTGTAATTGAATTTCTTTTATAAATGTTGATAATTTTTAATTGAATCTCTTTTAATCAATTTGTAATTAGTTCCTTAAATTTGTCAATAACTAAATACAAATTATTTTAAAAGTTATTAAATCAAATTATAAATTATTTAAATATTTTGTTATTCGAATTCAATTCAGGAATCAGACAAATTTAGAGACTATATATTATAAATTTTTATTAAACCTACATTAAATCTTTATTCATTAATAACGACTTTCCCAATATTTATGTTGTTGTAAAAGGAAAAATAACTATTCATATGTGTATATAAAGATATTTTGGTACTAATCATAAAAAAGTTATATAATATTGTGACAGAACCAAGTCTTATACGAGGCCATTTCTGAGCTTCAGAAAAAGGTATGTCTCAAACTCCAAATTTATTTAGTTTTCTGTCACATTGAACACAAGTTGAGGATCAAAGGGATATGATATGGAAAATTGTGCTCTTTCATATGATAGGAGAAAGGGATACAAGAGCAGAATAACATTCTCACAAAGGAGGTAAGCAAGATCAGTTTACAACTTTTTTTTTTTCATCAATTTTATAGCTTGATTAATGTTATTTATTTTTATTGCTTTGTTGGCCCTAAATTGATTGAGACTGAGTTTAAAATTTTGCCTATGCCAAGTTGGAGTACCTCCAATACTCTTACAATTTTCCCCTATTCGTATTTTTTTTAAATAATCAAAATTTTATTAAAAAATACAAGAAGTGTACTCTAAGAAGCCATATACATTTCTGACTTACAAAGCAAGAGAAAGACAACACAAAGATTTACATAGCCACTCAAAGAAACAATAACCAATATTCATGCCAGCCCTTATTAGTACCATTAATAATTATTAATAATTATAAGAAACAAAAAACTCAATGAGTGACTTGACCATCTATATATAGTTGTTTGGTCAAGATTTAACTCTCTCATCGTAAAACTTCTTTTATTTGATACGCTATATATATATATATATTAATAAAATCTCAAAATTTCTTTGTATATTACTACAAAATCATATGTTTGTGATTTGAAATTAGATAAAGGAGAAGGAGAAGGCTGTAGCACAGGAGGCTGCTGCTCAATGGGATCAGCCAAACTATAGGGTTGATACATCTTTCTTACTACAAGACTCACTTCCTGTTTTGAATATGGGGTAGGGTAACTTTTCTATAGTAAAATCATATATATATATATATATATATATATATATATATATATATATATTTTCCATTTATATAATGTGATTTCACACTTTCTTTAAGATCATCTCCAATAGCTACGGCAAATTATATTTTCATATTCCTGATTCTTCTTTGAACAATGCTATAGTCTAATTAATTAATGAAACTCTCTCACAACGTGTAATTTTGTTTAATATATATTTGTTCAGTGGCAATTACCGTGAGGGAGCACAAGAACTGGGGAGAAACGAGCTTGACCTGACCCTGGAACCACAGTATTATTATAATTCTTAATGCCACCTTGGATGGTCTTGAAAACTTTTTTATTTTTATTTCATTTACAAGCATATATGAACGTGTATATGTCTTAATGTTAATTTGAATACCTTATACTTGAGTCAATGTTATATGGTTAATTTTCAATAAATTAAAGACATTAATTTGAAGTGTTTTTGTTGTAAGCGATTATCGACTTTGTAATAAAAACGTATTGTTAAATATGGTGAACTTGATCCGACCACTAGTTGAATACTTATATAATCATTTTATGAGGATTATAGAAGGAAAGGGATAAAAATAATCGATCAAAATATTTTTATTTATTTTCTTTATTTTTTGCTCTGTTATTAATAATCATTTCTACGGAACCTATTGGCACGCGTCCATCTCCATGAAGGAATCTAAACGCTAAACTCATCATAAATGGACGTACCACTCCAATTAAATACAAATAAAATTAATCTATATATTTTTTTTAAATATTAATAAAAATCAATAAAGATTTAATTTATAGTAATAGTTTGTTACATTGATTGCGAACCACAATTATTCAATGTTAAAAAATATTTAACTTGTATGATAATACCTTTAAAATAATTAACAAACACTAATGATTGTAACGTGTTGATAGTGTAAAATATTTTACACTGTAGTGCATACAAGTTAAACTCTATTAATAATATCTTTCTTATTTAATAATAGCGTCTCTAAAATACTATTAATTTTATTTTATTTTTTTTTATTATCAATGATCCGATTTATTGATCATGAGTGAAATTTAGATGATAGATTTTAATTTTTATTAGAACTTTAAAATAAGTATGACTAAAATACTTTTTTTTTTTTATCTATAGACGAGATGATAAATATCACCAAAACTCACATATAACTGTGAGGTTCTAGGATCGAACTTGAGACATAATATTCAACATAACAATATTGACATTTGTAAATCAAGATAAGATTTAAAAACAATCAAAATATTTTAATTAATACATGTAATATAGTCAATTTTTATTATAATTCATTTTACAGGAAATATATATAGTTAATTTCAAAAGAATCACAAAAGATAGTAAATTATATACTTGATATATCAATATTTTTAGAAGTCGATAAATATTTGTTTTTTGGGAAAGAGGACTTGATTTTTGAGTTACATATTGTTTTAGTGAGGGAAATCTAGAGTAAAAAGTTACTAGAAAATATCTACCTTAATTATTTCATAGAATCTACAACAAAAAATTCCCGATTTTTGCAGGCTTCAGGCTGAGCAAGAGAAACTGGAAAGGATTAGTCCACTTGCATACTATTCAGAATGGGTAAAGGCATGGAAGAGAGACACATCTCGTGAAGCTATTCAGAAGCATTTCAAAGAGACTGGAGAAGATGAAACTACTCAACTAATTGAAATGTTTTCTTACCAAACTGATCGAGAGTATCGCATAATGATGGGGACTGATATTCGCATTCAGAGGGATCCTTTAGCAATGCGAATGAGAGAGTCGAAAATGATTTTGTGTCGAGTAGAAGCAGAAGCGACCGAGAGGATAACTGCGAGCAGAAGCAGAAAATGATTAAAAAAATTAGAATCCAGAAAAAGAAATTGTCGAGAAAGAGGAGGAGCAAAAGATGATTAAAAAAATTAGAATTCAAAAAATTGAAATAATCTAAGGAAAACAAAAAAAAAAGTAAGGATTAAAGAGATTAAAAGAGGAGAAAATCTACTTAGAAACTGAGTAAAGGAAACTCCCTATGAAGAGATACACATAACTTTTTGACTGATCAGATGAAAAATGTTTGCACGTAGAGGAATTAGTATGAAGTGGCAGAAAGATAGTAAAAAATTTATTTTAAATATATATAATAAATTAGTCTTTAAACTCAACAAGAAGTAGAAGCAAAGGTACTTGACGTGGCCAATAAAATGGCAAAAACAAAATATAATAGTTGTTTTTTAATGTTGCAATAAGTGAATGTTGACCAAGCCAAATCAACCAATAGGAATGTCAAAACAAAATGCATAATCATAGAATGCGCGCTCCAATGCTATGTTGGCCAAACCAACCAATAGGAATGCCAAAACAAAGTGCTGAAACCATGTGCGCAGAAAATTGCTCTATTCACTTAATTTTGCCCTTTTCTTTCTAAAAAAAAGGAAAAGACATATTTAGAAGCTAATAGGATTAACTAAACTCTTCCCTTGTTTTTCTGCTGAATAGATTAACCAATGGTGATTAGAAAAAAAGTAACTATATATATACTAGAGATAATACAGTGCGTTGCACGAGTTTTTTTTTCTATTATATATTAATAATTTGAGTTAATTTTTTTTTTTTTTATATAAAAATCTTTTAAAAAGTATGCTTATAATATTTGTTGAACACATATATAATTAAAATTAATTTTAGCATGTTTTGTGAATTATTTTTTTATAAAATAATTGTTTTTATTTTGAGCTCTTCTTCTTATTACTAGTATTATAATAGTTGCACATAGGTTAGATAATATGTAGGATGTGTAATATACTCCTCGTTTATATTAAATTTATGTTATTTTCTTTTTGACAATTTAAATTTATCTTATGTTGTGTCTTTAAAAATAT
>JBBPBQ010000004.1:11874582-11898455 GCA_037974755.1 Cicer yamashitae
TTTTTGAATAAATATTCTCTCACTAATATTTTTTTTTCAATAATGCACATATAATTTTTTTTATAGTTGATATTTATAAGAAAAACAATAAGTTCAATAGATAAATAAAAAGTTATAACTGATTCATTTAAAATTAATTTTATATTAGAAGAAATTATAATAATTAAAAATATTGTGTTGATGTAATTTATAAATACCAAAAAAAATTAAGACTATAATATTTAATCTTAGTATTATTTAAATGGTAATTGAAGTTACAAAAATTAATAGTAATATTAATTGGAAGTTATAAAAGTTAGTAGAGTATGTATTTAAAAGGTGAGAATTGAATGAGTTAAAATATAAGTGTAAAAGTAGTCAATTTTATGAGACAATAGAACAATTTTATAAAGATTTTTTTAACCAAAGAGTATATATATATATATATATATATAAACATCAAACGTAAGCAATTTTAATGTCATGACTTAATGAATGTAATGCATATGTAATCTTATGTATGAAATGCACATTTTATCAATATGATTAATGCAACCATTTAATCAACTCAGCATGGTAATAGAACTATAAGGTAACTTAACTCCAATCATTCATCAAGAAAATCCAAGCTAGTTGTTTGTCTAAATGGGGTTTTGTCTTTTAAATTTCGCATTATGATCAAGAAGCTTGGACTAGAGGCTGACTCTGACCAGAGGCAACGTGATCAGAGGAAGCTTGAATTAGAGGAAGCATGACCAAAGATAAATTTCTGATTAAAGGCAGCATGATTAGATGATGCTTGGATCAGAGGCAACATGACCAGAGGCATATTTCTAATTAGAGGCAGCGTGATCAGAGGATGCTTGGATTAGAGGCACCATGATCACATGCATACTGATCAAAGGTAACATGATCTGAGTCATTCTTGGATCAGAGGAAGCATGATCAGAGGCATAGTGATCATAGACAACATGATCTAAGTCATTCGTGGATCAGAGGCATACTAATTAGAGGCAACATGATTTGAGTCATTCTTAGATCGGAGGCAACATGATCAAAGACATTCTAATCAGAGGCAACATGATCTGAGTCATTATAAGATCAGAGGCAGCATTACCAGAGGAAACATGATCTAAGTCATTCTTGGATCAGAGGCATTCTGAGTAGAGGAAGAATGATCTGAGTCATTCTTGGATCAAAGGCAGCTTAATCAGAGGAGAGTTTGGACCAGAGGCAGCTAGGTCAGAGGAACGCTTGGACTAGAGGCAACTCAATCAGAGGAAATAGAATTAGAGGTAGCCAGAGGAAACAAAATTAGAGGCAACTAGAGGAAACATAATCAGAGGAAGCCATAAGCAACAAAATCAAAGACTAAGACTGAGCAGAATTAGAAAAGCATATCAGAGGTAAAACTGATCAAAAGCAGGAAAACACATCAGAAAAGGTTGAGGGAAAACACATTAATTCAGCAATTCGCCCATCACAATTAATCCCTATTTCTTAAATCTATAGCACATCATAATCATCACAAAAACATATGCAAAATGGGTGATTTTAAAAAAGTGAAATGCAGTTTTGACCATTTCCTATATGCTAAACCTCATAGTTTTCCTCACTCTCAGATTTTAAGGAATCCGTTATTTCAAACACATAAAATTTATTTCAAATCAGTAAAATAAACTAAAATCGAACCCATAACCCACATGCAAAATGTGAAATCAGTTCTAGAAAAGAAATGACTATTTCTAGGAACGATCCTCTATGATTAGAGCTGATTTGAGGGAGATGTCTATTCTAGCACCTCTCATTTTCTACAGTCTTTGTGCTTTGTTCCCGTTATTGGAGTTCTTCTTGCATGTTCTTTATTTCTCTTTAGTACCATTTTTAGTTGATTATTGAAGATTGAGAGATGGAAACATACATGCAAGGGGTCGGGACAAATTTGGAGAACTTCAATGAGCTACTGTGTTTGGAAAATTTTGGAAAGGAGAAGAATTTTGATGGATGAAGGGGACGTCGAACAGTAGCATAGTTGGGGTTTTCTCCATAATTTTTTGAGGGTGTGTACTAGAAAAGGAAAGAAATGAAGGTGGAAGAGGGGTTAGTACCCATGAGTGAAGGAGAAAGAGAGAGAAATAAAGACGGTTTATTCTCTCTTTTCCACTTGTACTTGTCAACACTACCACTTTCCTATTCTACCCTTGATTCTAAATTAATATTACTAAAAACACAACATTAACAGTAAATAAAATTCTAGTAATTCTAATTAGTACTTAAATCTTACAAATATTTCTAAGGTAGTGAGAGGGTTGTTACAGTATTCTTGGTTGAAAATGAAATATATTTTCTCAAAAACTAAAGTGCGTATGAATATGAGAAAATATCACATTGTAGGAGTTTTATTAATAAATTGTATGTATAGAATCATATAGTGGAACCACTATTGGAACCAAGTTGGTTTTATATTTAGAATTTTGATGTTAACAAAAGTATTTTATGAGAACAATGTATTTGACTTCACAGGGTATGAAAGAAGATTCGTAAGTCAAACTAAAATAAGATTTATTTCAGATTTATAATTGAAGAAAATCTTTGACCAAGTGGAAAAGAAGACATGGTCAAGATTTGAAGAAGATATGATCGACATCTTATCCACAAGAAGATATGAATTATTTACAAGAAGATTTGATCAAGATTTATCTACAAGAAGATATGAATTATTTACAAGAAGATTTGATCAAGATTTATCTACAAGAAGATATGAATTGTTTACAAGAAGAAACACTCACAAGAAGATACATTTATTAGTTGAAAAGATATGACTCAGATTTTGACAAAGGACAAAATACTAAATTGGACTTAGTCATATTCCTACTTGTGAAAGTTCAAGAACCGGTCCAACACTATGTTCCCGCCCCAGATCAAAGCAAGCAATAGGAAGGAAGTTTCATCTGAAGAATTTACAAACTCAATCTTAACAAAATATGAACAGTATCAATATAAGGAATTTACAAACTCAATCTTAAAAAAATACGAACAGTATCATTCTGAAGAATTTACAAACTCAATCTGAACAAAATACAAACAGAATCAATATAGAAGAACTGCTAAGATTTGATTCAAAAATAAAGAATTTGCTAAAGAACATAATATCAAAAAACATCTTGTTCAAAATTATTTTTGAATAACATCATTGTTCACCAAGCTAGAAATGAAGATACAATTCAAAATTAAACAAGGACTAAAGTGAAGCCCTAATTTTATCCATAAATAGATACTCAAGGCTGAAGAAGAAGATCAACGAAAAATCCGAAAAGATTAGAAGAACTCAAGCTAAAAGTTCCAAATTCAACTTAGAGTTCAAAGAGAGAAACAATTATTCGAATGAGAAATATTTTCTGAGTGTTTTTCTAAGAGTCAAGGTGTTTGTGTTCCTCAAAAGTGTGGGGTTGTCAGGCTGTTTGAGAAGACTTGGCTTGTAGGGTCACGGTGGTTAGTTCCTCAAAAGTCTAGGGTTGTCAGGCTGTTTCCGAAGACTGGCTTAGAGGGTTATGTGCTTTGTAATTCAAGTATTTGAATTAGTGGATTAAAGTCTTATGAATTAGAGGACTGAATGTAGCCAAGTTTGTTGTGAACCAGGATAAATCTATGTCCAATTATTTATGTTTTCATTATTTGCTGCCTCTGAACACGATTGCTTCTTATCTAAGTAATTCATAAAAACCAACCAGGCTTCATCAATTTGGCAAAAGTTATCAATTTTGGAAAACACAATTCAACCACCCTTCTCGTGTTTGCACTTTCAGAAAAACTTTCAAAGAACTTGTTTTCAAATTCTCCTCCATTGTCACTTCTAATTGTTACAATCTTAAGACCCTATCAGAAGATTTCTTGTAGAACAAGGTAATGTTTGTAGTGCCTATTAAGTATCTAAGAATTCTCTTAACAACAGTTAAATGTGATTCCTTAGGGTTAGCTTGAAGTCTTGCACACACAAATGCACTAAACATGGTGTCAGATCTGGAAGCAGTAAGGTAAAGTAGGGATCCTATCATTCCTCTATAGGTTTTCTGGTCAATTTTTTGGCCTGATTCATCCTTTGCAATTGAACAAGTAGAGTTCATTAGTGTAGCCATAGGTTTGCAATCACTCATCCTAAAATTCTTTAGAAGCTCTTGTATTTTTAGTTTGATGAATGTATATACCTTTTTGACTTTTCTGAATTTGTATCCCTAAGAAGAACTTAAGTTCTCCCATCATACTCATTTGAAATTTAATATACATCAATTTAGAAAATTCTTGGCAAAGAGTGTCATTAGTAGATCCAAATATAATGTCATCAACATAAATTTGAATAATAAGAATGTCATCTCCTATTGATTTTATAAAAAGTGTATTATCTACTTGTCCTCTTTCAAAGTTATTAGTAAGCAAGAAGTTACTAAGTTTAAAAACATGATTTGGAAATTCAGAACTTTCAAAACATGGAAGTTGTTTAACACAGACTTCTTCAGTTATATAACCATTTAGAAAAGCACTTTTAACATCCATTTGAAATAATGTAATGTTATTATTTACAACAAAAGAAAGTAGGATATGAATAGCTTCTAACTTGGCCACTAGAGCAAATATCTCACTGTAATCAATGTCATCTTACTGACTGTAGCCTTGTGTGAAAAGTCTTGCGTTGTTTTTGACTACTTCACCTTTTTCATTTAGCTTGTTTCTGAAAACCCATTTGGTTCCAATAATGTTCTTCTTTGGTCTAGGTACTAGATCACAAACATAATTCCTCTTAAATTCATTTAACTCTTCTTGCATTGCAAGAATCCATCCATCATATGCCAATGCTGCATCAATAGAGGTAGGCTCAATTGATGAGAGTAAGCCAAACAAAGTTGTATCTTTTGGTGATGATCTGGTCCCATCTAGGTTTGTAGTCTTGATGAATTTGATTGAAGTGTTTAAAGAAGTCTCGTGATTCTGATTGTTCATCTAACACTTCTATTTTTGCTGACGTATCAAGTTCTTTTGGTAATTCTGGAACTTAAAGTATTTCTGATTCTTCTGGTAGTTCTTGTTCTATTGATATGTGTGATTTGTCTGCCAGTTTTGCTTCTTTTGATACTCCAAATTTTTCTGATTCCTTTGATAGTCTTGGTTCCAATCATCTAGTCTTTCAGCTTTCTTCCAAGATTCACTTGGCTTCATTTTGTTAGGTCTTGGAACATAGACCTTTTTCCCTTCATATATTGCAAGCATCCATTGACCAGACACCATGACTGGTGTTTCAATTTGGTTGCTTGAAACATCTGCAACATAAACAATTTTATCCTTTGGTACCCAAATTTGGTTGGGTCCTAGTTTGTTAGTTTTGAAAGGTTTCTTGTCTTACTATGTGGTTAAAATAGGACAAGATATTTTAGTGTGACCTTTTTTGTCTTCCACCAAGTCCCAAAGTTCAGTCTCTTGTGAAATAAAGAAACTTTTCAGCCTGTCCCTCAAGTACTCAAAATGTTCTCCATCAAACAGAGGTGGTATATTAATGTTTCCTCCAGTAGCTTCTTCACTTAATCCAGACATGTTGAACCCTTGGATCTTACCTCAAACACTATAAAGTGCTCAACCTTGAGATCGAGCTCTAATGCCAATTGAAGATGCAAATACGAGAAGGGGTTGAATTGTGTTTGACTAAGTTGATAACTTTTTCATTCTTTGATTAAACTGGTTCAGACTTGATGATTTACTTGGAGTATAAGCAATAACAAAATTAAGGAGTGTAGGAATAAAGTGACACAAGTAATTTATCCTGGTTCACCACTAAGATGGCTACATCCAGTCCCTTCACTCTGAATGATTTAATCCACTAATTTAACAACTTGAATTACAAAGCACCTGGCCCTTCAAGTCAGTCTTCTCAAACAGCATGACAACCCCAGTCTTTTGAGGAACACACACACCTTGACTCTACCAACCAAGTCTTTGCCACACAATATGACAATCCCAAATTGTTTAAGGCACATTAACACCACTATCATATTTGAATACAAATGTTTGGATCTTGAGTAGTTGCTTATAACAATGATTATAACAATGATATCACACTCTAAGAAAAACACTTAGAAACTATTTCTTAGTTGAACAAGTGTTTCTCTCTTTGAACTCTAAGATGAATTTGGAATTTTGAGCTTGAGTTCTACTACTCTTTTATGATTTTTCGATAATCTTCTTCTTCTTCAACCTTTAGTATCTATTTATAGATAAAATTATGGCTTCAATTTAGTCATTGTTTAATTCTAAATTGTATCTTCATTCCTAACTTGGTCAACAATGATCTTATTCAAAAATAATTCTGAACAAGATGCTTTTTGATAATACATTTTTTAGCCAATTATATAGACATTAAGTATTTATTATTCTTCATTCGAGTAAACTTAGAAAGTTACGTGCTACACTTAGTGAGGTATGTGCTACACTATTTTACCCCTTGTGTGTAACATCCCACTTTTTTGAGTCATTAACTAACAAAATTCTAAATGTAAAGATACATATTCGTTTTATTTTTTTATAAGATTTATCTTAAACACTCATTAATTTAAAACCAATTAATAACTTTTTCAATTGTATGTTCAAAAATAATGAATCAGAGTATTGACAATTACAAAAAGAAAATTTAATGCGTAAAACAAAAGAAACTCCTAAAGCCAAAACTCTTGGCGTTTTACTACCCAAAAATAAATCTTAGTTGGTCATAATTCTGGACGCTTGTGGAAAACTCTCCCAACAAGTCTAACACCAATACAAAAGTATCTTGGAGCCTCCAACTGCATGCTATTGTGTTTCCTCACATTTCTTCTACTAGGTTGGCTGTGACATTAATTAGCTCAAGTAACAATATATGTCACGTCCTGTCAAATGTAAGGGTAATCTCCAAATAACAAAAACATAGCAAATAAGCATTCATTTATAGTTGTTATAGAAAAAATATTAATTAATCATATACTTCATTTAACAGTTAAATTCAAAAGGCACCAAAGATAGAAATCAACCAAAATGCACAAATCCTATTTGTTAGACTATATGTCAATGCATGATTTCGAAATATCACCACCATGTAGAGCAAAGAGTCCCACCATTGGACAATGTCCCAGCGTTGGACTTGTCCCGCCGTTGGACAAATGCTCTTCAGAGTTTCATGTTCAGTACCCCACCGTTGAATATTTTTTTGAATCACATTGTTGTTTCAAGGAATTGTCGTCACGTACTCGCGACTAGGTTCAGACCACCAATGTATGCATGAATGTCATCACCTTATTTAGTAACAAAATAGATTACTCAACCAGAGTGTCCAAATCACTCAACCAGTTAAAATCACAAAAAACAAAGATACAAAACAACCAAAATGCACATATCCTATTTTTAAGACTATATGTCAATGCATGATTCCGGAATATCACCACCCTGTAGAGAAAAGAGTCCCACCATTGGACAATGTCCCAACGTTGGACTTGTCCCGCCGTTGGACAAATGCTCTTCTGAGTTTCATGTTCAGTACCCCCACCGTTGAGTATTTTTCTGAATCAAGTTGCCTTTTCAAGGAACTGTCGACACGTTAACTACAATACGTTTATTATTCTCTTTGCTATACTAATTATATTGTTTCTTATATATACCAATGGTATTTGTCATTGCTTCAAATAGTGTCGAGACATTCGCCATAAAAGTTGTCAACCCTTAATTGGATAGGAAAAACGGTATTCGGTAAATGTTTTAAATTTTGTTAATAAATTTTGTACAGAAATTAGAGTGTCTTTATGATTCATATTGTTTATTTATCATACACAAAAAATTACACCAAACATTTTATTTATCAAATTTTATAAAGAGAATGTAGACATTAAGCAAATTTAAATTAGTGAGACTAATTCTATTATGATAAAATTCTTCTAAAATAAAATTAGACAGTAAATGAAACAAATTTATCTGGATAATTTTCTCTCTTGATAGATATGAAGTTAATAAATTCAATGTGCTAGTTAAGGAGCATATCACAAATTGTTCTTTTTTGAATTCTTAAATTTTCTAGACACAATATCGTGATTTTGAAATCTTTATCAATAAGAATATAGTTAACCTCTAACCATAACGTAAGTAAGCACTTTTGACATGAAATCTATATTACTATCGTTGTTGAAATTAGCTCTACCTGAAAATAAGATTCAAAACACACAAGATGGGTGCCGCTACATATAAGAAAATGGCCTTATGCTACCCCAAGATCAACATGAATATTGAGGTTGCTCTAGAAGTGTAACACTTTGATTTTTATGGTATTCTTTTTTAAAACAAGTTTCTCAATAATCATTTAAAAATAATATAATTAACATATTTTCGAGCTAAATGAAAATTCAAAAATCAGATATCTTTATTTCAATTGTAAACTACATCAAGTTAACTAATATAACAACGAAAGTTATCAACACTGATAACCAACTAGCCCTAAGCCGATTATAGTAGTTAAACAAAATTTACTAAAGTGATTTAATTATTAAATAAATGTTATTGTAAGATAGTATCTCTATCATTCACTTTTTATTTTTCTTCTTGATTATTTATAAAGTGTGTTTTATAAATTTATTGATTATAAATCTCGTATAGTATCATGTCAAATATAAGAGATTATTTTGTGTTTTGTGACATAAGTTATAATGCATGTATATGCTTTAATTAAATGGTCGATTACAGTACATTGATTCAAGTATGTGTCTGAATTGACATGTAATATTTTTTTGGATTTTTAACTCTCACTAAGAGGATAATACAATTCAATCCTATAATTCAAGTGTATAAAATAAATTGATTGATTTGCATCAATTTCTATTAACTCTCTACATAGAGGATTTTCCATTAACTCTTTTCTTTTGATGTGTTCATGGCTTTTTAAGAAATCTTTTTTGAACATTGTCTTAGGATATACATCATTTTCATGTTCAAGTGCCACATCATCAGAGGAACAAAATTCGTTCTCTTTGAATTTTGTTTTCAGACGAATATTAACAAGTCAATTTTCAATGTTGACTTGTATACAAGAGGCATTGAATTTTTCAGATGATAGCTCTACTAGAGAGACCATTGCTTCATATAGATTACAAAGTAATTATGTGCATCAAAGGATTTTACTTTTACCAGAACATTTACTATTTTAGATGTTTCTTTAATATTAGAAGATTGTAGTTAAAAACACTTTTGCACAAACACAATAGATTGGTGGTCGAAGTCATGACTCTATTACACTTTCACCTTCATGTCAAACTCTACATAAAATGGATCCTAACAATTTGGGGCTCTCAGCCCGATCCATAAATGTAAAGGATCCCTAACTGAATATAATAGATAACATATAGAAATTATGTAATCATAGACAACAATTAATAAAGCATGTTTTTAAGCACCATAATGCAATGCCTACATGCATGTGCATGTGATTCTTGAATATCACCTCCCTTATAAGGGCTTTTCCTGAAGGAAATTGTGAAGTCCACTTGACAACACATCACCAATTATTCTATGAGAAATTTGTGGACGTCCACTCACATCACTAATGAATGCATGAACATACTTCACCATATATCTAGCATTAATTCACCACACCACATCATATTACATCATATGAATTCACCACATTGTTCAATAATTGTTTCTTATCATACTTACATGCATTATTCAAGAATAATCACAAAACACCAGGAAATCAAGCATAAGAAAATACCACCAAGGAATCAACACCAAGTAGTAAAACACTAAATCAATTACACAATAGCCAAACACCAACAAGAAGTATAACCTAAACATTTTATACTAAAAAGTAGAAAGAGCCCATACCTCATATAGTACTTCTTTACCAAAGCACAACTATTCTCCAAGATTCTCTTCAACACCCGTTCTCACAACTCAGCTTTCAATCAAAACTAAAACCTTAATTAAAAACAAAATCTTATATATCCCTAAATAGGACGCCCTGAGTTTTCTTTTCTTCTAACTAACTAAACTCAAAGTTCCTTTGTTAAATTAGAACTCATTATTCAAAACGCTTTACCAAAGGGATACACTAACTTATTTAAACCTCAAAACACCAACACTTAAGATTAAAACTTTGTTTTTAATATGAATATTTCTCCTTCAAACTTTTTTGATATACATAGTTTGAACCCTTGAGTTTTAAATATGAATCTTTTCTCAGAATCTTAAAGTTTGAAACTTTGTTTCTCAAACTTAAATCTCTTCATAAAAATTGAAAATTTAACATTAAAGACTAAAACTTTGTAGTTGCCACTATCTGGACTCAGGCTAAAACGCTGGAAGTTAAATACAAACTTCGGTCAAAAGGCATTTGATGCTAAAGTAATGTCCCTCAATCCAACTCAAAGCCGACACTAAAAATCAAAATGGGAACATCCAACACTAGTATCAATCCACTGAAAATCACCTGAAAAATAATATAGCGTCGGCTAGCTGACACTAACATAAAAATTCAACCAAACATATAGTATTAGCTAAGCCGACGCTAATGTCAAATTTTGGATTGTCAAAAGAGACAAAACCATGACTCAAATCAATTATTTATAAATCAAATTAGCTTAAAATGGTTCTTGTATACATAGTGTCAAACTATTGTACAACAAAAAGAATGTACCAAAGCATGGTGACATTAAAATTTTCCCATGCTAGCACCAATTCAATAAGTAAAACAAAGAAAACCAAACTAATATGCAATGGTAATACGTTATAACAACATAAGTCAAAATAATTACACACTCTGCACCAACAGGTTCAGGTTCAAGCATATACACAACACTAGCCAAATGCCACAAAGTAGTCATGTAATGAACAACGTGAAACAAAGAACTAATTATCAATATCAATGGCTTTAACAAGGGCTAATGAAAGGACAAAGACAAAATTTTTACATAGGTAGATTACCACGACTATCAACGCAAACGTCAATTTTCCTCTTGTGGGTTCTTAGAAATAACTCATCAGGGTGCAAATCTCTTTGAAGATTATTGCACTATAATTAAAATCAAAATTATTGGACTGCGAATAAAATCAAGATCATATACATATCAAGGTTACCTTTTATTCAATAATTTACAACTATTTCTTTCAATTATTGTTCTATTGTTTATCTTGATAAACTTACAGGTTATACATGGAAAACTTATCCCTCCCTCAAATATACAAATGGGTTGGTTCAAATCCCTTATCATAAAGTCTTTAACAACATGAACAAACTATTTTTTCAATTTATTCCTAACTTTTCTATTTCAAAATTTATCATAATATTACTATATGATATTTTTACTATTTTGCTAATCACATTGTGCATAAACATAGATGATACATGAACTCAGCTTTTTACTCCATCCCATAGCTATTTCATTTGCATTTAAACAATATTTAATGTATTCTAGCATATGCAAAAAGGTTTGACACATTCAGATTCTAACAAAAATAAATTAAAATTAGTTGCAGTGTTCAATTAGTAGTCACCATCACAATAAGGAACTTTATTCAACTTCTTCTAAAGTTATAGCAGTTACAATAGTAGAGCTTGCTGAGATTAGCTCCATTTCCTGTTTATGCTTTAAAATACCTTCTATTGATAAAAGCAGCAATGATGTTGATTTTACTATGTGTTAAGGCAAATGACTTTGACCACATGTGTTTGTGTGATCGGTCTTTAGTTTACTATTGAAGACATTGTGTTGAAGTTCTTGTTAAAGACATTGAATGTTTTTAACACATGCTTGAAGGTAAAATTTGCTATCTCTCAATAAGGTTAAGAGGGATTGAGGTATACAATTTTTTTTATGATGTACACATATATGTAATTGTTTGATAAAAGTGATTCAAATACTCATATGAATATATACCTTATTTGAATAGATGTACATTAAAAGTGAGTAAAAGGATTTATTCTAGTTAGATGAATTCTCCTTCTATATATGGAGATCAGTTAGTGAGGCGCCACTTACGATCCAAATTAAAACCAACCTTGTTAAATATGTTACTCGCAAGTCATGAAAAGTAGATAAACCCTCTTTTAGTCATTACAATAAACTTTACTTGTTAAGACTAAACCTTTGAGTACCCTCAGGCTTGGAGGTTTAGAGTCAAACAATTAGACTAAGACTTATTAGGAGTCTTGGTTTTAAGTTAGAATCATAGACATTTTTCAATTGATGTTCATAGATTTTTATTTATGTTTTATTAATAACTTTATGAGAGGATTTTTAAATGATTAGCACACTGGCATAGCGAGAAATGTCTTTAAATTTTTATATAATTCTATGTTAGTTTGTTTTATAACTCACTACAATTTGGGGTGATATTTCCAATTGATAGAAAACATTGAAAATTTAAAGAGTATATTTTGTTCATTTACCTAATAATGTATTACGCGTTCAAGCCCGATAACATCAAGAGTTTAGATTTAGGGATTATGTGTTTATTTTACCTTTATAGTTAAACTTTTTATTTAGAAAGTTAATTGTAGACCTTTTACATTTGTATGATATTACAAATGTTTCCATATAATTGATTTTTCTTTAAAAAATTTCATTAAAAATATATACTTTAAAGATTTTAATTTTTGAGTCAACCAATTTAGTTTCAGACTGATGACTTATTTATCAAGACTTAAATATGAATTAAGACTTTTAGGGTATCAATAAGATTTCTTTTTTAAATTTTTATTATAAACAAATATTAATAATTTATTAGATATCTTTGCAGACGAACGATTTGTTGAAACTAAGTAACTCTAATCCTATGTTAGTTGACCCTTACAAGTGATTAGAATATGATGCGGTACGTTAGAAGTATTTCTTTAACCACCGAATTACAATATTTTCTAAAGTGGTTAATTAACATATAAATACGGTAAACAATACACACGGTATAAGTATTCCGTCAAATTTGTATATTCTCGTTAGAAACCAAACTTTGAATATAGGCTTGAAATACAGTCCAAATTAATGTTGTTTGCATTGAAGACAAAAAAAAAATAATGTTTAATTATAAAAATATTACAATCACATGTTTATGTTTATTAGAAAATTTGGCGTGCGCACACTAACAGCTTGCATACATTTTTTTTATTTTTATTTTTATGAAAAGCTTGCCTTCATCATTCATGTTTGAATTAAACATATGTGGTCAAATTAATATAAAACAATTATTCTTATGTCCTTTATAGCTTCATATTTTATACATTGAAACATAACAACTCTTATTAAATCATGTTTATTAATTGATGGATATTATTGAAGGTGAGTCTTACTAAGTGGTCCTTTGTTGAATTCTATTTAAAAATAATAAATAAATTAATGATGATCGACGATACTCTTTAAAAGTAATGATTTATGATTGTCCTCGTGTTTACAAATAAAACGATGTCCTCGTGTTTACAAATAAAACGATGATCTGATTGATGTCGATTTAATATAACTTACATTTTTTTTATTGAACCGATATCATTTAAATCACTATTTTAATTATGAAAATGTTAATAACGTACTTTTAAAATATAACGTTTGTAATTTTTGCATTTTAAATATTTATCTAAAGTTCGGGATTTTTCGAAAAGATTGATCTTTATCTAAAGTTCGTTAACTACTGACCTCAGTCAATTGATTAAATTGAGATTTACATTGTAAAAGGTAAATTGTAAATTGAAAATAAGCATGAACCATATAATATAAATAATAATATGTGTAAACATAGTAATTGAGTCAAAATCGGGCATTCAATTAGGACACACATGAGTCACATTGCTTATTCTTTTAATATATTTAAATTTTTGACAAAAGGGAATAGTTTAAATTTTAAATGCTTTAGTAGTACACGTACGATGTGAATTACTAATTTAATGTATTAATGTTTACTATAAATTATCTATATTGCCATCTTCTTTCCCCAAGTGAACCTTAGAGTGGTAGAAGAAGAGGAATTGGTTAAGCATCCCATTTATTTGAAAACTTAAATATCTAATATGCCTGCTGTAGCAAACTTCGATCCTAATTCTAAACTTGACTTGCCTAGAAATGTTGCAGATTACCCCCCTAATGTTTGGGGGGATTTCTTCGTTCAATATGCTTCGGAATCTATGGTATGTATATACTGCTAGTTACTGTTTTTATGTTCTTCATCCATACTATAAACCACTTAATCAAACTTGACCATGAACATGTTTTTCGGCAAACATGCAGGAACTCGATCAGAATATTGCAGCAGAAATTGATAGTTTAAAAAATGAAGTGAGAAACATGCTAGCTACAAACATTGAGAAGCCCTTCGCCAAAGTCAAATTCATCGATTCCATATGTCGTTTGGGTGTTAGCTATCATTTTGAACATGAGATCGACCAAGTGTTGCAACTTATTCACAAGAGTTATGTTGAAAATGGAGAAATAATTCTTGAAGATAACATTCATTCTCTTGCCGTGCTATTTAGAGTATTAAGGCAACATGGACTTTACGTTTCACCTGGTATATAAAATCTTCAATTTTTTACATTGATAGTTTTTGTTATTGGTCTTCAACATAGACTTTACAATTTAGAGTACTTAAAGGGTGTCAAAATGATCAAGCCAACTTCAATCTAGACTATCAACATTATACTACATTGAAATTATAAACATTATCTTGTTATTTCTTTCTTGTTTAAATTTTTTATTGTTACTGATTCTAAGGAGCATTCAATATTGTGGTTGTTAAATAAAAATTATAGATGTGTTCAAAAAATTCAAATACGAGCAAGGAATATTTAGCAAAAGGCTCATCACAGATGTTGAGGGGATGTTAAGCTTGTTCGAAGCATCACATATGATGATTCATGGAGAGGAAATTTTGGAAGAGGCTTTGTCTTTCACCTCTACTCACCTTAAGTCCATTTCCACCCAATTGAGCCCTTTTCTTGCAGCACAAGTCAAACATAGTTTAACGCAGGCTCTCCGCAAAAACTTGCCCAGGCTAGAGGCACGACGCTACATCTCTATATATGAGCAAGATGCATCCCATAATGTAATTCTACTCAGGTTGGCAAAATTGGATTTTAATATGCTCCAAAGCCTACATCAAAAGGAATTTGGAAACATTTGCAAGTAAGTACTTTAAATTATACTTTCCTTAATTTGTAACAAAAGAAAATATAAAAGTGGCTAATACCTTATTTGGTATTTTTATAGATGGTCGAAGGAGTTGGGTATCACTAAAAAACTACCATTTGCACGGGATAGAATAGTAGAATGTTGCTTTTGGAGTATGTCAGTATATTTTGAGCCCCAATATTCTCAAGCAAGAAAAATGATGTCAAAAGTAATCGCCCACCTCTCATTCATTGATGATACATATGACTCATATGGAACTGTTGATGAATTAGAACTTTTTACCAAGGCTGTTGAAAGGTAAATCATTGTATATAAACAATATTGGAAGCGATTAAATTATGGAAAATAATTTATAGCTAGAAAATGTGAAATTAATCGCTGATTCTATTATCAAAATTAGTGATAAAAAATTGAAAACTAACTTCATTTTTTTTTCTAGTTATGGTTGCTAGATATATATTTTTTCTAGTAATGACAGACATATTTTTTTCACATATTTTTACTCTAATTATTTAAACAAAGGAGAAAGAATTTATATTTTGTAATTGATTTTCAGGTGGGATATTAGCTGCTTGGATGATCTTCCAAATTATATGAAGTTACTTTATAAATCTCTCTTAAATGTTTATGAGGAAATAAAACAAGAAACGAGGAAAGAAGGAAGAGAATATACCCTTATCTACTTCATAAAAGATGTAAGAGTTTTTATTATTATTATTATTATTATTATTATTATTATTATTATTATTATTATTATTAGTATTAGTATTATTATTATTATTTACTTTACTCAATTATTAAGCAAATAGTGCCTTTTAACTTTGCTAAAAAAAATTATGGAAAAATAATTTTGTTGAAAATTTAATGTATGCTTCATTTACGATTAAAAAATTATGAAAAGTTTATTAATGACTTACTCAATAATTATAATGCTAATTAATTTATAAAAGGTTTTAATTTATTGTAATGTAATATAATTCATTCACCTATGTCGAGAGTTCATGTGAAATATATTGAATATTCTTTTTAAAATAAACGAGTCATAAGTATATGTATTTATCAGACTTATGCGCTTTGATGATTCAACCAAATTGACTTTCAAAAGAATTATTAATGAAATATATATTTTTCTATATAAAAATAGAAAATCATCCTATATAATAAAATCTAAACAAAAAGAAACAACTCCTTAACATTAAATTTTATTGTAAAAATAATACTCGTTATTATTAAATTAAATGATAATACAATTTAACATAGTAACATAAAGAAAAATATTTTTTTTATACATATCATATTAATAATTTATATTGCATGATGATGGCAGTTCAAAAAAATAGTTCAAGCTTACATGACTGAGGCAAGATGGCTAAACAATAACTATGTCCCAACAATAGAAGAGTATATGCCCATTTCAAAGATAACATCTGGTTACCCAGTATTGTCTACAACTTCTTTCATTGGCATGGGCGATATAACTACAAAGGATATCTTCAATTGGGTAACAAATATGCCAAAAATTGTAAACGGTGCTGCTCTTGTTTGCAGACTAAATGATGAAATTGTGTCAAACGAGGTATTTTATTTCATTTATCATATTTAATTCCAAAAACGTTTCTTTAAAATTAATATATTCGTGATATTTTTAATTAAGAATTGAGAGTGTAAACAAGTTTTAATGTTTTACACATGAGTCCCAATATATCTATTCAGATAGATTTTGTGAAAAAAATTTAAGAATTAATATATTAAAGAGACGGGCATAATGATAAAATTTGAAGTTTTTTTCATTGTAATTGGATAGTCATTAAAATCTCAAAATATTATTTTATCACAAATGATGATACATATATTTAAGTAACAATTATTTCATGATGGACAGTTTGAACAGAAAAGAGGGCATGTTTCCTCATTCTTGGAATGCTATATGAGACAATATGATACAAATAGGAAAGCTGCCACACAAGAATGCGAAAAGGGAATTGACAATGCATGGAAAGACATAAATGAGGATTGTCTTAGACAAACTAAAGTTCCATTGCCTCTATTGACTTCCGTTATCAATTTGGCACGTTTTATTGAGGTTTATTACAAAGATAAAGATAACTACACACATTCTGAAAGATTAATGAAGACTCATATTAAAGCCTTACTTGTTGATTCAGTACCAGTTTGTAAATTGATTTAAATCCCTCGATATGGTTGTATTCCCACACTTAATAAAGAAAATCTGTTAGATGTGAAAATTATTATGTTGAATTTAAAGTTATTTTGTTACAGAATAATCATTATCTTGTAATGTGTTTGAATTTTTAATTAAATTTATATAGTTCAAAGTTGATGTTTAAAATTAATATTTATTGCGGAAACCTAACTACAATATTTTTATTATTCATTTTTATAGTAATTATATTATTTTTTATATATAACATTGATATATAAAAATATTAGTAACAGTTATAAGGTATTAGTTTTACAATATCTTTGTTTTTTCTATTTAAATTTTGTTTCAAATAGTGTCGAGACATTCGCCGTGAATGTTTTCAGCATTTAATTTGATAAGAAAAAATTATTTGTTAAATTTTTTAATAAATTTTGTATAAATTATAGTATCTTTATGATTCATATTTTTTATTTATTATAAAAAAAAATTACACCAAATATTTCATTTGTCAATTTTTATTAAGAGAATTGAAGGGAGAGCCATCACTGTTGAATACGATTTTCATCTCAAATAAATTGGTATCTTACATTTGTCTAATCATTTTGGCATATATCATTCATTGCAAAACTCTTTTAAAACAATAAGTTTAATTATAGTTTTAGTTCTTCTATTTTTATCAATTCAAGAAATTGATCCCTCTATTTTAAAAATCGACAATTTTGGTCCATTTCTTTAATTTTTGAACTAAAAAATAACGATTTAACGTATTTTAAATTACGTGAGATACAATTTCATGATATAGAACCATCTGGATGCATTAATTATTCATATGTCATTAATTAAATTATAAATATAAAAAAATTTCTGAAGTTGAAAGTTAAGTTGTTATGGTATTTTATTCCGATTTTTTGGTATGAATAACATACTAAATTTGTAGATCAAACGGAACAAGTTTGCTACACACCTATTACCACTACCGGAACTGATTTAAGATGATTACTTAATCATATCTTAAAGAAGATTATGATATTTTCCAAGTAGTTTTATTCAATAATTCATGAAATATGTCTACATAATAAAATAATCTATTCCTTAAAAAAAATGATTTATCAGTAAAAAAAAGTAAAATGATTTAATTTTTTTTTTAAAAATGATGATTTAATTATTTTTTTAAATGATGATTTAATTCATGATGAACGCATGTAGTCCATTACTCCATCATATATGCACATTGTCCAATTTGGTAAGTAGCAAATTTGGTAAGTATCAAATTAAATTTAGCAAATTGATTAATCACAAATTGTACAATTTGGTAAGTAGTAAATTTGGTAAGTAGCAAATTATTATTATTATTATTATTATTATTATTTATTAGTATTTTGTTTTTTTATAAATATTATAATTAGTTTTAATTTATTAAATAAACAATTGTCCAATTGTATTTTTAATGTATTTTCTTTGAAATTTATAATATAATTTACTATTTTTAATTTAATTATTTTTAATTAGAATCATTTTTAAAATAATAATAATAATAATAATTAATTATTATTATTATTTATTAATGTATTATTATTATTATTTATTAATGTATTTTCTTTTTTAATGTATATTCTTTGAAATTTTTAATATAATTTTCTATTTTTAATTATTATAATAATAATAATTAATTATTATTATTATTGTTTATTAATGTATTATTGTTTATTAATGTATTGTTGTTTATAGGCACAAAACGACAAAAAAAAAATTTGAAAATCATAGTAGGAGGTCACCTCCATTCAGCGACCTCCTATTGGGCCTAAAAAAATTTCTATTCATCAAGTCGCTCCCCCAACGTGCAACTTGTATTGGGCCTAAAAAATAGGACAATCTGGTATATAAAACTAGGAGTGAGGTATTTTGGTGTAAAAAAAAAAAGGATATAAAAAAAAATCCATTAAAGTTTGGTACATATTAATTTTAAAAATATTTTTTAATATATATTTGATCCTCTCATAAAATTTACGATAGTTTCACCGTTAAAATATAGTATTAAGGTAGTAAAATAATAAATTTTTTTTTTTATCTGTTGACGAAATATTAAATAATACTAAAAACTCACACACAAATATCTTAGTTTTGTATTCAAACTCATGATATACATAAAATATAAAATATTGAGATTTGACCGTTTAACTATAATTTAAAAATATATAATAATATTTCACAATAATGTCACGTTATTATATTATTTATTTTAGTCAACTCATTTATTACTCTTATATGAAAATTATTTGTTGTTCCCATGATATATATATATATATATATATATATATATATATCCTCCCTCCCTTCAAAAATATAAATAAAAATTAATGAAAGAAAAGTTGGTATAAATGATTTAAATTTTGAGTCAAATACATTAAATTTATTTACAACAAAAAGGGTAACTCATGTGCAATATAAATAAGAGCCTAACTAGCAAAGTGTAACTCACACCAACAAAAATCATTTTCTCCACCTTCTCTTTTACATGAAATTTGAAGTTTAGTACCTACATTATGAGTGCATGACTCTTTCATTAAATCCAAATATTTTTATTTTGTTCATTATTTTTTTAAATATATGCCAAATATATATCATTTTACATCATAATACAAAATAATATTTATTTTTATTAGTGAGCACTAACTAATTCGCTATCGCACACAGGTCAAATGTGAGTTAATAAAGATGTATCGTAGTGTGACAACTTGAGTCGTCTCGCAATGACGTATGACTCAATTAAACGAATTTCAAATCAATAAAAAGGGGGAGTTTTGAATTTAGATTGAGACAAATTGAGATAACGAAATTAGAATCACGTATATTGAAACGACTAATCCACTAATCCATTGTATTTAAATGATTCAATTTCTATTTGAGATTCTATTTCTGTCTGACTATAGAATTGATCAAACAAGCATAAATCAACCATATGTGAATTTGTTTCTTTAACTAAATTAAGCATCACACTGAATGATAGATTATAGTTAAGTATCAAGTGTCACAAAAATTACAATTGATTTAAAAACAAAATTATGTCAAATGAAATTTGTCATTTCAATTGAGAATTCGAATTAAGCAATCAAAATTACAATATAATCGAATGAAAATAAATGTAATCATCGACAATAAATTAACAATATAAGATAAATCTCAAAGTTTTGATGAAATTCCAAAATAGTGGGTTAATCCTATAATTTAACATTCCATGAAAAATTCAGAAAATAAGTTCCTGTTCTATCGTTGAAAAATCTAACAAAAACACTTGATTAAAAAATCTAATCACTAGTTTGTTAGAATAATTACTCTTGAATATCTCACTTTACATTTCACACACTTTAGAGAATCATAATCCTCTCATTTAATGTGTCTCTAAGGATGATATCAAATGACACTATGGTGTCAAAGTTTAATTTGACACAACTTTAGTTTTTGATTTTATTTAATCGAATGATCAAAAACAATCGCCAAAATAAATATTTTATAAAATCAAATATTTAATTATTTGATTCTAACTTTTTCTGGGATAGAAGATTTTGTACCTTATTAACTATTGGCAAAAATTTTCCATTGGTGTCTCTTTGTTTGGCAGTGTAACGGCCCTTTTTTTTTTTTAATAAACTAAAATCGAATTCATAAATAAATAAGAGAAATACCTTTGGATAAAATATTTAAGTCGTATCACAATGATAAAAGTCAACAATAATTACAAGCAGCGAAAACGGTTTTGAAATGAAAATCCAAAGTATTTAAAACAGAAAAATACACTGGGGCTATGAGACCTATCCCACGTAGCTCATACCCTTGAGGCATTCTCGGCAGACACCTGTACAAAAGCACTGCCCCAAGAATTTTAACTTCCCCACGTCACATCAAAAAGTGGTACAAGGACCCATCAAAATAAAAGTCAAGCTGACAATATATGGTATAGGTACAGTCTTCCAGAATGAAATAATTACAACCACAACAGATAGACACCTAGCCTCTATACAGCCATCTAATATGATCATGCTACAAAAAACTATAACCTAGGTGATCTCCACGCGCCCCGCAAAAATCCTTCTAAAACAGCAGTGATCAGGTAAGTCTAACTCCGTTCCCATCTCCAGGGTACTAACTGGTAGGACGATCCTGATTCTCATCTGAGGGCAAAGCCCAGGTTTCCACAATAATTGTAAAGGGTCACCAACCGAAATTAACAAATACCACATAGCATATCAATTTTAAATGCACAAAATAACCTTTCAACTTGGTAGACATCTAGAAAGGGTTTTCATATGCCAAACATGCATAATCAAAGTTGAAAAATGAAGTTTTTAACCAAACTGCACTGTCGTATTCGAATACAGCATCATTGTATTCGAATACAACTGTGAAAATAGCAGAATTTCAGTTTTGAAAACGTTTCGATATCATTCAACGCTTACCACATAAAGTCAATCAATAACACTCATCAAATACGACACAATCACACACCACAATCGAGTATGTATATACAACCATTACGATATATCAAACATGACTCGCGGGCCAAACACCCTAATGCAATGCGGATATGCCAATGCACATGATTCCAGAATTCCAAACCAAAACCCTCCTCGAAGGGGCGTAAATCATAATTGTACGGTCTCTCACAGGCCAGTACTAATTACCGAGGTGCAGTCTCTCACAAGCTAGCATGATTTACTAAAGTGTCGCCTCTCACAGGCCTTACACTGATTTCTAGAGTGCAATCGCTCACAGATCAACACATTCTAGAGTGCAATCTCTCACAGATCAGCACGATTTACTAAAGTGTCGCCTCTCATAGGCCTTACACTGTTTTCTAGAGTGCAATCGCTCACTGATCAGCACATTCTAGAGTGCAATCTCTCACAGATCAGCACGACGCGATAATCCCTGCAAGGATAAGATGAACCAACAATTCACATGGCATCATCCCGTGACCCATCCGGTCACCACTATCACCATGGCCCATCGCGGTCACCATGAACTATGAAATGCATGAGCATACTATGACTCTTTTCACCACAACCATTAAGTAACTATTAAAATATTCCCCTTTTTTAATACTTATTTAACACTAATGATTTTTCAATCTTTTCACAGAGCATACTCAAATATATATTCATCCATAAAATTCATAACACATACACCATCAATTATGGATACATCAATCGCACAATCACCACACATCCACATATCAAACACAACAAATTCAATCAATTCGAATTCCAAAATTTCACACCAAATTTAATCATGAATCACCCGTATTCTAAACTCCACATTTTCAAATATAAACCACCAAATTTAATCTCCAAAATTTTCAACCATAAATCACCAAATTTAATCTCTAAAATTTTCAACTATAAATCACCAAATTTTATCTCCAAAATTTTCAACCATAAATCACCAAATTTAATTTCCAAAATTTTCAACCATAATCCACACATAAATCACATCTCAAAAATTCATAATATTAATTATGAACACATAAACCACACCAAACTTGAATCACCACAACCCACATCTCAAATACATTAAATTCAACTTCCACAATTTCACCCATAAACACATTAAATTCATTTTCCTCCAATCTACACATAAAATACATCTCAAAATTCATAATATTAATTATGAACACATCAATCACACCAAACATGAATCACCACAACAACATTAATATATCAGAGTTCTCCCCACTGCTAACTCGGTGCCAACGGTCTCGATTCCTTTTCAAGACTCAAGGAGCTAACTACATAAACATAAATATTTATAACAATTTGTTCAAAACTAAAATTTATCCAACCACAATAAAATTCCCAAAATTATATCTTTTTCACACATCAAACTTTTACAACCAAATAATCTACATTAATTCAAAACTCCACGTTTCCAAACATAAACCACCAAATTAAATCTCCAAATTTTCAACCATAAATCACCAATTTAAATCTCCAAATTTTTAACCATAAATCACCATTTTAAATCTCCAAATTTTCAACCATAAATCACCAATTTAAATCTCCAAATTTTTAACCATAAATCACCAATTTAAATCTCCAAATTTTCAACCATAAATCACCAATTTAAATCTCCAAATTTTCAACCATAAATCACCAATTTAAATCTCCAAATTCTTACCCATAAACACCTTAAATTCATTTTCCACAAATCTACACCTCAAACACATCAAATTTATTTTGCACAAATTCACACATAAGGTCCTAAATGAAAACTAAAAGTTTGGAAGGAGCCCTTACCTCAACAGTAGCTCTAACAATCGATTACGGCACCGCGATTAATTTCGGTAAAAACTTTGTTCGCGATGTCGCTTCCAAAGTTGGTTCACTAGCACCGTAGCGTGGAGGTGATCAACTTTCCCTTCTGTCACTTCTCGAGATGGAGCTTAGATCTTATAAATAAATAAGGATTTGTGTTTGTGAATTTTGATTTTTTTTTTTTATTATATACTAACTTATACTTTATATATATATATATATATATATATATATATATATATATATATATTA
>JBBPBQ010000004.1:11898561-11972680 GCA_037974755.1 Cicer yamashitae
ACCTACTAAATATAATATAATATATATATATATATATATATATATATATATTATTACTTACAATCATATATAATATATATATATATATATATATATAATATAATTAAACCAAACTAACAAATATCTAAATATTTATATACACATCACTTCACTCACATCTCAAACTATTTTGATAAAAATATCTACTCTCGCCGCAACTCAATTAACAGGTAAAATTTTCAGCAACCAGAGACATTTTTAACAAAATCGTCAAATTATTTCTCGCAAAATAATTTTAAACAGATCTCACAAAAATATCATTGACATTTAACATTCAAAATACCAATAAAATTGGCTAAAAAGCCTCAGAATTCAACATAAAAACATATCAAAAACAAAAAGTACAAATTAAAACTACTGGTCTTACATGCAGCATAAAATTTCTCTATTTTTTTATTGATAAAAAATTAAAATTACACTGTTAAATTTCTTGAATGAAAATTTATCGTCTGTTATACTCCTACTAAATTTGAAGATAATACCCGAATAAAAGAATAACAGCATAAGAAATCTTCTTGATTTTTGTTTGACTTAATACATCATGTAACATCAATGACGGTTTCAGCTCCATAAGAAATATCAATAAGGGTTTTAAGCCCATGATTTTGTTAATTATTGATATTTCATAAGTTTGAAACTCAACCTATGCACTTAATTGCTAAAATTGAATGGAAACGTATGTGCAGTGGCAACAGAGAAGTAGGAAAAATTGGGAATATTTGAAAATAAAAATGAACGGCATATGACATGTGAAAATAGGTTTAGACTCTTGATCTTTGACCTATGAAATCATAATCCATGTATTATTTTTTATATCAACGATATTTATACACATTTGAGTTTTCTTTTCTATATCTATTTAATATTTCATTTTTTCTATTATACTATTTTCAATAACATTATTCAAATATTATGTGTATCGCATCACTTTCATTGATTAGAGAAAGTGATTAGATTGATGGACATCGATCTATATTTTTTTTACAAGAAACATAATCCATGTTGATGGGTGAATAGTATGGCATATAAAAAGAAATAATAAAAATAAAATAAAATTAGGTTGGACTTTATAAATGATGTTTTTTTTATAATCAAAACATATTCTGTTGAAAAATATATTATATATAGTTTCTTTTTTATAAGAAGAAACTTTAATAGACATTCTTAATTGGAATAAGGCAATTGAAATGATGTAACTAATCACTAATTAGAGGAGTTAAATTGGACAACCAGAGATTTAAGAGAGTAATTTAAATAGAGAAGTGAAGGATAGTAACCGATCAATTCAAAATAAAATAATATTAGAAGAAAGTACAATCATTTAAAGATAATTATATTAGCGTATAAATTAATTTATATTATTGTTAATTATTTTGTAAGCCTTTTTCTTAATATAAATTGTCATGATCTTTAGTTGAAATAAGCTATAATTTTGGTTTAAAAAATTCTAGCACTATTTTATGTAAGACGCTCTTAAATATTTCATTTACAATAAAATGAATCATAATCATTAGAAGAGAATTGTATTAATGTAATTTATGTTGTGGTTAATGTTTTTTTAGTTTTTGTTGAATTTCTTATGATATAATTGTGTAATTTATGTTGTGGAAAATATTTTTTTAATAAACATCACATAATGAGTTATACTATATACTTTTTTTTATTTTATTAAAATAATATTCATTGACTCAAATTGATAGAATATATCAGAAAATACAAATTTAATATGGCTACAATTAAAAAGAAAGAATCTTTCAACAAATTCACACCATCTAAATAAATAATATAAAACAACAAAATAAATACAAATATAAAAAAATCTAAGTGATTGGAATACCATGCCGACGACAAATTCATTTTACTGCATTTATAATCAATTGAACTTAATCTGTCAATTTGAATTATACGAATCGTGCAACAAGATAAAACACAACAATCTACGAAATAAAGCAAGATAACGAAATCGAGAATAAATAAAAAAAAAAAGTGATGTGTGTGGAAGATACTTATTAGGATAAATGAAGATTAAAACAAAAAACTATGCAAAGGGTCTTTGGGAAATCAAGAAGAAGAGAGAAATATGAGCTAGACTGCATACTTGTCTATCGTGGGAATGGATCATTTTTTTTTTCTTCATAGGGCGTAGAATTCAATGTACTTTTATATCACATGAGAGAATTCATTATAGACACTCTACTCTTTTTCTCTAAAGTTTTTCAATATTCTTGTGAAGCTTAGAAATAAAAGTTGAGACATTGAAAAAATTTCATGAAAAATGTCCAAGATTTGATCCCTAAGACTAAATTTTTTTCCCTCTCCTTAACTAATTAGTAACCACTAAAATTTGCATATAAAATAAAAACTCTTAATTTTGAATACTCATTACATAAATAGTAAGATACTCATATTACACATAAATAGTAGGATACTCATTACACATAAATAGCTTTATGTGTGACGTGTCAATGTTATCTGTTCACCCAACTACAACTCAAAAAACTTGAAATCTTGACAAGAAAAACACAAAGTAAAATAAATCCCTACGTCTCTAGTTTCAAAATTAAAAATTAGTTAATTTGATTTTGTTTTTTAATTTTCGGCTGTAATTCAACTATAATTTTTTGTAATCATTAAACTTTGTTTGTCAGTGACTATTGTAAAACGGTTACAACTAACTTAATTAAATTATTTAAAACATTACCTTCAAAACATTAAGACAAGCATTCTGATCTTGGGATTCACATAGACAATATTTGGTATTGGAATTGGTGGATTTAGCAGCAATTGTCCAACATACAAATTCTAAATTTGTAGCCGGATTCTTTGATAATGGAAATGGTGTCGAACGAGATCCATTATGTCTATACTGTGAAGAAGAAGAAGAATAGATCAAGATATAAAAAATACATATATTTAGTAATTATTTGGAATTTGGAATTACATATAACATAAATAAAAATTACCGAGTAAACAAAAGAAGAGATGCTATCTTTAATTTCATGATTTTCAGAAGTTTCTGGCCTCTTTAAACTACAACAAATGGCACCCATCATGAAAGTTGTTGTGAGTTTAAGAAAGAAGATAATTTTGGAGAGATACAAACTATTGAGTCACTATTAATAGAGTTTAATTTGAATTTAGGATTGAGATGAATCTTAAAAATGATAATTTATTCTGTATTAAAAAACTAATATTATATATGAAAAAATGATTAAAGTTTCAATATTTCTTTATTTCCATAATTTTTTATTTTCGTATCGATTTTCAAACCATAGTTTAAAACTTAGAGACTATATCTTCTCGACCAATCTTTTGTCCTTTTTTTTACTAAAGACTAATATATCAAGATCTTATTTAAATTTTTAACTATGTTAATTATTTATATATATTAATATATATTTCATTAATATATATTCCAATATGCTAGATAAGATTGAACAAAATTTGATACTTTAAAAACTGTTTTGAAAAAGTTTTGAATCGCACAACAGAAAATCATAAATTCAAATGTATCGGACTCGCGTATATAGCATATTGGAATTTGTATTCGAAACATTGATATTATTGAAATCAAACAACTCAAAATCAATAGAAATTTATGCAAGAAAGTAGAAATATGATTGAAATATTTTGAAAGGTTTTAAACTTCAATCAAATTCACAAAGATCTCTAAATAAAACTTAATGAATCACAATTAATAGAAACACCTAGAAATTATAATTTCAAATTGAATCAAAGTCTAATATGTTGAACACAATATAAAATCATAATTTCATTCAACATATAGAAATAACGACAAGATTTAAAATAGAAAATTCTAATTAATAACACAATCTTTTTATTAATTATGCACAAAACATAAACTTTCCACTAAACGCTAATTATAACAAAATCAACGAGCAAAGTAAAATTTAAGAAATTAAAGAGTAAGGGAAAAAAGAGAATCACACGACAATTTATACAGGTTTCTCTACTTAATCCTGACATATAGAGTACATCATGTCCCCATTCAATTGAATAGGAGTTTCTTCCTATAATATTGATTTTTGAACGTTTAGAAGATCATTCGGTAATTGTTACATACACATGCACACACACCCTTCTTTTTAGATGCTCTAGACACAAAATCTTAGAACAATCCTACAAATTCTAAACACACAAATCTTCAAGGTGAAGATCCCGCTTCAAACCTTGCAAGATAGAAACCTAGAAAACCCTATCTAGAATCCCCGAAGATCTCCTTCATTAGTCCTTCAACACATAATCCACTAATATCCCCTCGATGATCCATATCTAGCATAGACACCCCAACAATCGATATAGCCTTGTTGTTTCTGGCTTCAAAACCCAATCGCTCACACGACTTGAACAAGAAAGAGTTTTCGATATATGTTATGATCTCGAATGCATGAATTTTAGGAATGGGTGAAAGTATTCTTTTTTTTTAGAACAATTTTTGAATGCCTATATATGATGCATGAAAAAGATTGATCAATGTAAACATTTTTTTATGATAAATAACAACTATGTAATTGTCACAACTATTATAAAACTGTCAAAAATCAAATATGCATGCATGGTGAATCGATTTACTATCTTGTGAATCAATTTACACGTGTTTCAAAAACAAACTATGAAGTATGGAGCAGTGTGAATCGATTCACACAAGTGAAAGTCGACTCATTGAACTCTTTGTGAGTCGTTTTACAACATAGTTAAAATTAACTCAGAAAAGGTTTTTGAATATTTTCAAAGTGTGCGAATGTAAAACGATCATGCTACAAAGTTTATGCATGCTAAATCAACATGCACCAAAGTTAATGCATGATCAAATATTCTTTTTCATGAGTTCTTTTTTGTTCAAGTAGTCTATGTAAGAGATTGAGAATGAGAATCAACAAAGAAAACACACATCATCTAGACTAAAACTAACTAAGGGACCTTACAATTACAAAATTGAATATGCATATTTGAGGATGATAGCTGAGGTAATATTGAGTTGTTGTACAAGCTTGATGTCCAACCTTAAATCCCAAAGTTCAACCCAAACTGCAAAACAACAATCAACTCTATCATAAAACTTTTGACAAATCTACCATCTGCATCTGGAACAAGTCCATCACTAGTAGAACTACTAGTACAAGCTCTGAAGGAACCTTCCATATTTATTGTGAACCAACTTTGAGGGGGTTTATTTCAAACAATTTCTTCTTCGTAATTGGATGAAGAACACTGAGGTTTTTGCTAAACAAGAACTTTGTCAATGGATTTAGCCTGATTTAGAACCTGGTAAAAAAAAGTTTTACTTACCAATGGGGGAAGAACTCCAATATCGTACATAACCACACCCAAGAAAGAACTCCGATTAGACTAAACTTGACCAATATCGTTGGTAGACAAATTCCAATATGAGTTAATGAGATCATTTCAAAAATATTTAACTTCATCACAATCTCTTAACATATGCATAATGGTTTTTGGGCATTCATGACAACACAAACAAACATTATCTATTAAGTTTCCTCTTGAATTTCTTTCATCATTGGTGATGTGGATTTAAGTGCTTCCATATGAGTTGATGGATCCACAAAGTGATTTTTTTCCAACAAAGTAAGAAATTAAAAGGGAAAAGAAATAAACAAACATGTAATACAAGGATAAGAAGAAGGAGGAAGGCGCCACAACCTAAAATATTGACAAGCCAACAAGAAATCGCCACAATGGTAAGGCAGTCATTGATAAGATTCAAGTAAGTTCTTTTTTTTTTTTGTTGGTCTTAGCAGAAATTTAAGTAAAATTCTATTTCATTTCAAAGTTGTATCAAATAAGGTTACAAAACCTAATTAAAGCAAGAACCCACTAAATCTACATGGACCACAAATGGAACCATCTCTAGGCACATATTGGGCTTACATCATAACTTTCTAAAATAAACAAAATGTAAGGAAGCAAAATATCTTCACTAACACATGGCATCAACTAAACTTAAATTAAAACTATTACAATTCCAAATTAAAACAAACTAAAAATTATTAAAAGCAAATTAAAGTAAACAAAATTCATCATAATTTATTAAAATATGAATTATCTTCATGTTCTTCAAATCTTTTTCATTCCCTCCTTTTTGAAGAAGTTCAACCACAATTTAAACTCCACTATACAATACATGAAAAAAGAACCCAAATCAACCGCAAGTCCATTGTATCCACCGGGTCAAATGGAAATTTGGATATGCCGCCAAATGTGGTAAGATAGTGAAACAAATTTCCATCTTGTGCATTTAACATTAGTTCACATTCAAAGCCAAGGTAAAGAATTTTAAAGGTGAGGGCATAATTATACCTTTTGAAGTTGATATTCATGACCAAATTTACCTTTCTCAACTTAGACTTGGAGATAAGAGAAGTTATTTTGTTTTTGCAAACGTTTCATGGCAAGTTGTATGCGAAGGTGCAAACACGAGAAGGGGAGGGGGGTTGAATTGTGTTTGCTAAAGTTAATAACTTTTTGCTAATTTGATGAAGGTTGGTTGGTTTTTATGAATTACTTAGATAAGAAGCAATCGGGTTCAGAGGCAGCAAATACTGAAAGCATAAATAATTGGACACATAGATTTAGCCTGACAACCCCAAACTTTTGAGGAACTAACCACCTTGATTATGTTCCTATTTTGTTTAAATTGAGTTTGTAAATTCTTCAGATTGATTATGTTCATATTTGGTTCAGATTGCGTTTGTAAATTCTTTAGATTGATTATGTTCATATTTTGTTGTAGATAAATCTTGATTAAATCTTGACCATATAATTCTTTTCAACTTGGTCAAAGACTTTCTTCAATTATAAACATGAATCAAATCTTATTTTAGATTTGCATCAATTATAAATTTGAATCAAATCTTATTTTAGATTTTCTTCAATTATAAATCTGAATCAAATCTTATTTTAGATTTTCTTCAATTATAAATTTGAATCAAATCTTATTTTAGATTTTCTTTAATTATAATTTGAATCAAATCTTATTTTAGATTTTCTTAAAAAACATGAATGTTTTTTCATACTCTTTGAAGTCAAATATATTGTTCTCATAAAATATTTTTGTTATCATGAAAATTCTAAGTATAAAATCAACTTGGTTCCAACAATCTCCCTCTTTTTGATGATAGCAAAACTTGTATTTTTTTTAACAATTTTTCTTTGTATTTCTTTGACTCCCCTAAGTCTAAGTATCATTTTCTCCCCACTTTATCAAATATCTTTCTCCCCTTTTTGTCATCAAACTAAAAGACTTGAAAGTGAAACTTGCTATTTTTTTTATTCATTGTTTTTTGTTCTTCTTTATTTTTTAATAACATGAATATTACAAGAAAACATAAAAACTAATGTAAAGCTAAACTACTTTGAAGTTATCACAACATCAGTCAGGTATGAAGGTAAGATTTATGTTTTTCTTGATGAAGTCAAACCTATCTAAAGGTATTGATTTGGTGAATATGTTAGCCCATTAGTGTTCAATGTCTACAAACTGAATGTTTAGTACCCCTTTTTGAACAAAGTCCTTAATGAAGTGGTGTTTGATCTCTATGTGTTGAGCTGTAGAATGTAGGATATGGTTTTTGGTTAGACAAATGGCCGAAGTGTTATCACAATAGATGAGAATGTTTATTATCCAAAGTAGTTGAGAATTGCAGCTAGCTATTGAAATGTACTCAGCCTCTACTGTTGACATTGCAATGGTGTTTTGTCTCTTACTTGACCAAGATATTAAATTGTCACCTAGAAAGGTGTAGTTGCCACGAGTGCTCTTTCTCTCAAGTTTGTCTCCAGCATAATTAGAATCACAGTATCCACTCAGTTTGTACTTAGGAGATTTCTTGTACAACAAGGTAAGGTTTGTAGTGCCTTTTAGGTATCTAAGGATTCTCTTAACATCAGTTAAATGTGATTCCCTAGGGTCAGCTTGAAATCTTTCACATACACTAAACATGATGTCTGAGGTAAAGTAGGAATCCTATCATTCCTCTATAGGTTTTTTGGTCAACTTTTTGACTTGAATCATCTTTTTCACGTGAACAAGTTGGGTGCATTGCTGTAGTCATAGGTTTGCAATCACTCATCTTAAACTTCTTGAGAAGCTCTTTTGTATATTTAGTTTGATGAATGTATATACCTTGTTGACTTTGCTTAATTTGTTTCCCTAAGAAGAACTTAAGTTCTCCCAGCATACTCATTTGAAATTCAAGCTACATCAATTTAGAAAATTCTTGGCAAAGAGTGCCATTAGTAGATCCAAAAATAATGTCATCAACATAAATTTGAATAATAAGAATAACATCTCCCATTGATTTTCTAAAAAGTGTATTATCTACTTGTCCTCTTTCAAAGTTAGTTTTAAGTGAGAAGTTACTAAGTCTATCATACCATGTTTTAGGGGTTTGTTTTACACCATATAGAGATTTCCTAAGTTTAAAAACATGATTTGGAAATTCAGAACTTTCAAAATCTGGGGGTTGTTTAACATAGACTTCTTAACTTATATAACCATTTAGAAAAGCACTTTTAACATCCATTTGAAATAATGTAATGTTATTATTTGCAGCAAAAGAAAGTAGGATACAAATAACTTCTAACTTGGCCACTGGAGCAAATGTCTCGGTGTAATTTATTCCCTCTTGCTGACTGTAGCCTTGTGCGACAAGCCTTGCCTTGTTTCTGACCACTTTACCTTTTTCATTTAGCTTGTTTCTGAAAATCCACTTGGTTCCAATAATGTTCTTTTTCGGTCTAGGTAATAGATCCCAAACATCATTCCTCTTCAATTCATTTAACTCTTCTTGCATTGCAAGAATCCTTCCATCATTTGCCAATGCTTCATCAACAGTGGTAGGCTCAATTGATGAGAGTGAGCTAAACAAAGTGGTATCTTTTAATGATTATCTGATCCTCAAAGGATCACTTGCACTTCCAATGAGATGAGATGACTTGTACTTTCATCCAGATCTTCCTTCTAACTTATCTTGACTGTTTCTAACTTGATCAGATTCATCCTCTCGAGATTTGTCATCTTCTGGTTTGTCTGCATTTATTTCCTCTAGTTCTGGTAAACTTGCAGTATCCTTAACTTGCTTTGACTTTTTAAGGTCAAGCTGTTTGTCATATAACATAAAATAAATCAAATAATTGAAGAATGAAATCAATACAACCAAAACATTAGTTTTGTTTCTGGTGGTTTCTGCTTGTTTCTGAAAACCAAACTTGTATGTTACTTCTGCTGAAGTGTTCAGATTCTATGGATCTCCTTGTTCCTCTAAATTTTTGAGAACCTGCAAAATACTTATCTAGCTTTGATTTTTAAGATCAATCTTCTTGTTATCACAATAAACATAATATCAGACAATAATTATTAAATTTAAAGAAAGATATAACCTATATATCAACAGTTTCAGTTTCACTATGAAAACCCTCTTATTTCTTCTTTTCTGGTTTTCAGATTCTGAATTTGCATATTCTCTTATTATAGGGTATGGATAAAGGGATTTGAATTCCCATCCAAGTTTGTAGTCTTGATGAATTTGGTTGGAGTGTTCAAAGAAGTCTCTTGATTGTTAATCTGGTACTTCTGTTTCTACTGATGTATCAAGCTCCTATGGTAATTTTGGAACTGATGGTAATTCTAATTCTTCTGGTAGTTCCAGTTCTGTTGATATGTGTGATTTTTCTGGCAGATTTGATTTTGTTGATATGTGTGATTTCTTTGTCAGTTTTGATTATGTTGATACTCTAGATTTTTCTAATATTTCTGGTTCATCATATGGTTCTGATTGTGATAAGTATTGTGCTGACAAAGTCCTTCTTCCACCAGAGTTAGTTGGCTCTTATTTGTTAAGTCTTAGAACATAGACCTTTTTCCCTTCATATATTGCAAGCATCCATTGACCAGGCACCATGACTGGTGTTTTAATTTGGTTGCTTAGAACATCAGCAACATAAACAATTTTATCCTTTGGTACCCAAATCTGGTTAGGTCTTGGTTTTTTAGTTCTTAAAGGTTTCTTGTATTTCAATGTGGTTAGCAAAGGACAAGATATTTTAGTGTGACCTTACTTATAGCAAATAAAACATAAATCATCCGAGGGAACAAACTTAGGTTTAGTTACTTTTTCTTGAAATTCTATTCCTCTTTTACCATTCATACTAACACCATAAATCATATTTGCATAATTTCTTTTTTCCATACCATTATCAAGAAAATCTTGAATTACTTCTTCATGCTTATTAGAGTTACATGTGGTATTTTCAGTTGATGTTGAACTATAATTACTTTTCAAAGTTAGATTTTCAACCTTAAGTTCAGTAATATCTGTTTTCATATTTGCATTCTCTATTTTAAGTTCAATAATATCAGGTTTTAGAGTGACTTTTTTTGTTTTATGTTCAATAATATCAATTTTCAAAGTTGCGTTTTCGGTTTTAAGTTCAGTAATGTCAGTTTTCAGAGTTGCATTTTCTGTTTTAAATTCAACACTTTGATTCTTTAAAAAATTAACTTTTTCAGTTAGATTTGTATTTTCTTTCCTAAGTGTTTTCAATTTTAAAGACAATTTGTGATTCTTATTTAAAAAATCATTTATAGCAATAATTATATAAGATCGAGTAAATTCAGAAAATACTTCAATTTCTTCATCTGTTGATTCACTAAATCCAGACATGTTGAACCCTTGGATCTTTCCTCAAACACTGTAAAGTGTTCAGCCTTGAGACCGAGCTCTAACTTGGCTACATCTAGTCCCCTCATTCAAAAGGCTTTAATCCACCAATTCTAATACCTTAAATTACAAAGAACTTGACCCTCCAAGCCAGTCTTCCTAAATAGCCTGACAACCTCATACTTTTGAGGAACTAATCACCTTGGTTCTACAAGCCAAGTCTTCTCCTAACAACCTGACAACCCCAAATTGAAGAAGGAACTAAACCACTATCGGATTGAATACACAACATTGGAACTTTAAGTGTTTGCTTCTAACAAAGCTGATAATAATAATAATAATAACTCTCACACTCTAAGAAAAGAACACTCAGAAATTATTTCTAACTTGAACAAATGTTTCTCTCAATGAACTCTAAGATGAATTTGGAATTTTGAGCTTGAGTTCTTCTACTATTTTCTACTTTTCGATGATCTTCTTCTTCAACCTTGAATATCTATTGATAATTAAAATGTGGGCTTCAATTTAGTCCTTGTTTAATTTCTGAATTGTATCTTGTTCAGATTGAGTTTGTAAATTTTTCTGATTGATTATGTTCCTATTTTGTTTAGATTGAGTTTGTAAATTCTTCAAATTGATTATGTTCGTATTTTTTTTAGATTGCATTTGTAAATTCTTCAGTTGATTTTGTACATATTTTGTTGTAGATAAATCTTGATCAAATCTTCTTCAAATCTTGACCATATCTTCTTGTCAACTTGGTCAAAGATTTTCTTTAATTATAAATGAATCAAATCTTATTTTAGATTTTCATCAATTATAAATTTGAATCAAATCTTATTAGATTTTCTTCAATTTTAAATCTGAATCAAATCTTATTTTAGATTTTCTTCAATTATAAATCTGAATAAAGTCTTATTTTAGATTTTATTCAATTATAAATTTGAATCAAATCTTATTTTAGATTTTCTTCAATTATAATTTTGAATTAAATCTTATTTTAGATTTTCTTCAAAAACATGAATCTTCTTTCATACTCTTTGAAGTCAAATATATTGTTCTTATAAAATATTTTTGTTATTATCAAAACTCTAAGTATAAAATCAACTTGGTTCTAACATTATCACATTGATATTTTTCTCAACATAAAGAGAGAATGATCCTTTAGCAAGAGAGTTACCAATTAAAGTAGTACAAGGTTCACAGAGGCAAGTGGTCAAACCAAAACTTAACTTGCAAACTTCATATTGTGGAACCGTTGGCCCAACATCTTCAACGCTCCACTCGCCATACTTTTTTCTTTGAAGATACTTTCAGTTATCCTCATATTTCTCGTTAGTCTCAAATTCACTGTATTGTTGATATTCCTTCTTTGGAGAAACCTCTTCAAGCTCTTCCTCAAGAGAATAATTAAAGCAAGGCAAAGGATTAAAACTAAAAGATAATGAAGAACTCATATATTTTGTTAGAAGAATGCTCTTCTTTTTTCTCTCTGTCTCTCGAAGATTTTTTTCTCTGTCTTTCTTTGCAAAGAAATTCTAAACTTTTCTTCCACTTTTTTTTTCATTTTCTCTCAAAGCTAGTTTCTCTATAGTTCTCGCCACTTTTGTATGCCCATTTTCATAAAGATATTTAACATACTCCAGGTCCAATACAATATCTCTAATATATCTCACATATGATATCTCATTTCTTTTTCTCTATCGCTCATTTCATACCTCCTTCCCTCCTTATCATAATCTCTAGAACAAAACCTCAACATTAAACAATTAAAGCAAGTTAAAAAGAAAATAACAAAATGAAAAGGACCTTTCCACTAAACAAAGTGTTTACACTCTTGAATTTGTTACTCGCGCTTCACTTAATTAGACTTTATCAATTTTTTAATAAGAACCCAAACAAGAATCCAAACACAATACAACAAGTTCACAAAAGCTATCAACACAAGAGTTTTAAGAATAAAAACTCTAAGACAAAACTAAGAGAATTTAAAATGACAAAAAAGAAAAACTAATCAAAGGAAGAAACAAATCATATATATCATCAATGAAAGTATAATAATTTACCATACAAATTATATTAAGTGATCCAAACTATTGAATATCCCTCATGATAGTAGTGGTTCATGAGTTATGCATATGAAAGACCATAGCTTAATATTAGTGCTTCATGAGTTATGCATATGAAAGACCATAGCTTTCATGTACATTATAATTGTGACAATGGATGTTCAATGAATTCTTTGTTGGTAGAATGCCTATAAATAGTTTATTGTTTCCTAAGCTTCTCACCCAATTTTTTATATACACCATCTACAGTGGATGAGTGAAAGTTTGGAAGAACCAATAACATAGAAACTTGAAACACTTTTTCTTTGCAACAATGGATAGAGCTAATTATTTTATAGGCCAAATTTATTCCACATTTGGTGACTAACGTCTTTGTTATGTTTTCATAAAAGTAAATAGATGTTAGCAAATTTTCTTACAGAAACAACTCAAAAACAATGAGAACGAAATGACAAATTGATCCAAATATGTGTACGACAAAAATATGTATGCGGTAAGGCACTAAAATCAAATATGCAAAGACTAAACGAGGCATCAAGAATGCAAAATGCCTTTTCCACAAATTCTAGGATTGGGTTTTTTTATTGCAAAATGCCTTTTCCAAAAGTGCTTTTGTGCATAATCACTTTTAGCAACACTTGTATTTTCATATTTTTCTAATCAATTTAGCCTTTTGAATTTTCAGAATCGGACATGTATGAAAGTAATAACATCAAAAACAAGTTTGTAAATGCAATATTGGATCAAAAAGTTGCATATAAAACAGATGCCTCCATATGAGTTGGTGAATCTACCAATTGGTTTCTTCAAACAAAGTAGTAAAATAAAAGGGGAAAAGAAAGAAACAAACATGAAATAGATGACGAAGATGAGAAATGAATGCACCACAACCTAGAGGATTGATAATACAACGTGAAACTGCCACACTTGTAAGACCGCCATTCATAATATTCAAGTAAGTTCTAGTCCAAGAAAACAAAAGACTTAGCTTACTCAACATTCTCATTAAGAGAATTTCTATTTCATTTCAAAGTTATCTCAAATGAGGTTACAAAATCGTACCCACTAAATCTACATGAGCCCAATGGAACCATCTCTAGGCCATATTGAGATTACATCATATTTTTCTAAAATATATTAAATGTAAGGAAGCAAAGTATTTTTACCTACACATGACATCAACTAAATATAAATTAAAACTATTACAATTCCAGTTTAAAACAAACTATGAATTATTACAAGCAAATTAAAATAAACAAAGTTCATCGTAATTTATTAAAATGTTGGTAATCTTCCTACTCTTCGGGTCCTTATCAATTAGTAATGAGTCTATTATGAACCAACTTTCAAGGAAAAGCTGTACAAGGATTAGGTTCATTCCAACTCAAAAGATTGGTTTGAAGACCCGATAAAAGCACATACCTGAAGTCTTCTTCTGTAGGGTTAATATCTTTGTCCTAATTCTTTTTATAATAATCAATAATTTAGAAAAGTCTTTGGGTTCCCTTGAATGATACGAGCAATGTCTAATTTGGAGTCCATAAAAATTTGCATAATGTTTTCTTCCCTTTCTTGGATCCATAAACCAACAAGGTTGCACCAAATGTTGCCTAGAGCTTATGTTAGGGAAGGTTTATGTATCAGTTTATCTGCTAAAGACTTTACCCATTGCGTCTGCCTCTGAACTTTCTTGATACGTTGTTGCTTTCTTAATCTTATTTATGTTGTTGTCTTTATTTGAATTATTATTTCTATTGGTATTTGAACTATTTCTCAGGGACGTATGAATTTGCATGTAATTGATGATTATGTGAAGTCATACTGTGTAATGGTTAATGATATCAATTGTTGGATCTGTTGGTGTCAATTGCTGCAAGACTTTAATAGTGAAGTTGTAGATGAAGAGTATCTGTAGCAAATTCCAAAGCGTGTTGTTACACTATCCTTTAGGTTCGATTCGCCCCCACCAATCGGATGCAAATGAGATAACCAGCGAATCCCCTTCAGGGTACTTTGAAAAACTTTGATATGATTTGCACTATCACACCAAGAGTATCTTTCAATAGTATGTTACAAAAGAATGTTTCCTATTCTTCACTCATGCATTAGAGAAGAATAAGATAACTTAGAGTATAAGAATTGGTGAGAAAAAGTGGATGGCAATCTCTAAATTCTCGTGTTTTCATTCTGTCCAAAGTGACACTATTTATCGAAAAATAATGTCACTTGAGAAATAGGTACAATTATTGGTTCTGCCATTTTGTTTTGCGAAACGATATATGCATATATCGTTCCATCATTCACTAAAGCGTTGCACTGGTATAGTGGTTGACCAGCGCCTCTATTTGCGCATGACCTGGGTTCGAAACCATCCTTGTTCCTTTTCATTTTTAATCAACAGTTGCGCCTTTTCAAAAAGGAATTTATTCAAAAAGAAAGCACAGACAAAAAGAAAGCACAGACGCGAATTGAATTTGGGACCTTGTTGTGATACACAAAGAACACAACCATTAAACCAACAACAATATTATTTCAATTATAACCATTTATAGATACATAGATTACCCAATATTTTCGAAATATCCCACATCAATAACCTAGAAAAATAAAAACAAACGAGCACACATAATTCTTTGAAACAGACAAACCATAGGTTGATCAAAATAACGGAAACACTACACTCACTTCAGGGAAGAAGGAGAACAAAACAAAAACACCAAGTTCTGCAACTCATGTGTATCTACAATCTTAAAAACTATCTCTCAACAATATTTTTCTCAAGCTCTATAAAAGGAACTTTATTACAAATGAATAAGTTGACCAACGTCCACACATCAAAGAGATTATTGTTGGTTAGACAAAGATCGAAACCACTAACATCATGGTGGAAGTCCTCGTGAGACGGTTCTAATATATGTCCACAAAGAGAAAAAAGAAGAAAAATGACTTCATGAATCCAAGATCATAATGAGATATAAGAAAAAGAAGTTGAAATTGAATAGAATGTATTATAAAAAAAGAATATTTCAACAAGATGAGCGGATTGAAAATCCTATGTGGTGAGAGTTCAATTTGTATTTTCTTAACAAAAGAAAATTATTTTAGGTTAATCAATCAATGTAAAGTAAAACACAATTACTACAATATACAGAAACGATAATTTCCTTGTTCTATCATTTCTTATTTTCTGCTTATAACTTTAATATGATTTCTGATCTCTTTTTTATCTCTTTGTTACAGCTATTGCCACAGTGATAATTGTTACTAAAAATTTGAAATATAACGGGCTTGCTGTTGAAAAGAGTGAGATACTATCTTTTTCTTTTATTTATTTTTTCTGTGGAGAACTTTTTCTTGGTTACTAGTAGCTTCATAGGTTATTGTTAATTGATAAATGATTGATAGATTCCACAACTTGAGAAATTCATTTCAGTTTTTCATTTATTTATTGGTTGTAGTCATTGGTTCTCTAACCCCACATCTCTTTTTACATAGTTTACAAGGTTTGTGGTTTGATTTTCTTAGATCTTTGTTTATATATGTTATAATTAAGTTGATTTGAAAAACAATGACTCTTAATTATTTTGATGATAACAAAAGTCTTTTGTGTGAACAATTTATAATTTAATGAATCTATTAAGTGTGCATATTCTCCAATATATATGTTTTTGAAGACTCCGTGTTAAATCCTCTTAATTAAAAGCAAGAGAATCTTCAAATCAAAGGAAATGCGTCGTGACTCTAATAATTGTACTATTCGTCTGATTCTAATCAACACGCCTCTATCGAATTTGGTTAATGCAAGCTCACTCAAATACTATTGCGTCTGAAAGAATCTGACAATGGTTAACACTCTCAAAGCCAAGGATTTACAAGTCAAGTCTCTAAGCCCAAAACTTTCAACAAGTCAACATCCTCAGCACATCAAAGTTATACTTATCATCTGTTGGATCATCGTATGATATTCATGCCGTTTTATCAAGATACGCAGAAGACAAATATGGACAAGTATTGAATACTGATTCAAGATTTCTGAAGATTGATACAATCCATATTTTCTGTAAAAAAATTTATGCAAACCACTGTAATGGTCATAAACCATAATTATTGTGAAAGTTCTCTATATAAAGGCATCTGATCATCAATGCAACACACAACTACAATGAGAATATACACAAGTACATAGACTACAAATATACATACTAACATATTCAGAATGTATGTACTTACAAAAATACTCTGTTACATTTTGAGTGCATACCTTTGTAATATTCTCTTGTGAGAGCCTTTAAGAAAAACCTAAAACTATTGTGTTGTAACCAAACTCAATAGTGGTTGTTGTCCTCAACAGCTTGACTGTACTAAGTTAGAAGGTTGAGAAGACTTGAACATATTCAGTTTGACTAGTAGGTGTTCTAGTGAATGTGTGATAATGGTGAACCAAGATAAATTGGTGGCAAAACAAGATAAATTGGTTGTGTTTCTCTCCTCTGTCTCGTTACTTTATTTTGTTTCATCTTGTTGAGGTAAAAACCTTTTTATATATGTTTTAATAACAACAAACCTTCGAAAATAAATCATTAAGTTTTATGAATGGCTCTCTACTAATGATTGCACTTGAATTTTACTGAAGGAACATAAATTGCATTAGTGGACAAGAATGAAGCCATTCACATCAACAAGTGTATAAATATCTATTTAATAATCAAAGAATCTTAAAAGGAATATATATCATATATTATTGCATCTTCAAGATAGCATCTTCATGAAGAAAGTGTGTAATACAATCATACATATACTAAAGTATCTCAAAGATATTTGATGGACAAGACACAACATGTGTAACACCAAAAGAAATTATAGGAAGTATTGCTTCAACAAAAGAATCCTCCTCTCATATAGAAGACATCATTCTCAATTGTTATGAAATAATGTTCTGATGATGAACAAGTTCATTGCACTCATAAATAGTTATATTAGTTCAGCAAAATGACAAGAATCAACTTTGGAGAAGAAATCATTTCAAGATTGAGTCATTTATTAAGTCATTTGTTAAACTAATGATGGAAGGACATTCACCAGAAGATCATTTTTGGAAGAGCAAAATGCAGTAAATTAATTTAAAAAAATGATCTTTTTGGAAGAGCAGCACGCAGTAAATTAATTAGCATTTCGCACATGGATTTTCCAACATATAATGAGCAATTAAAAGTCAAGATTTGAAGGTCTACTTGCAAAAAAAAAAATGTAGAATGTTCTGCCGAATGATACCTAGATGATCATTTTGCTTTATCAGAGGATCATTCTTATTTATCAAAGGATCATTCTAATTTATTTAAGGATCAAACTGGTTTATCAAAAGATCATTCTAGTTTATCAAAAATATTCTGGTTTTTATAAAAAGATCATTCTGGTTATTTCTTTATAAGGACATAGTTAAAACATAACATTCTACATAGTTCAAACCTTAAGTTAAAGAATATCAAGAATACTCAAATCACTAACCACACCCAAATCCCAAGCTGAAGGCCCAAAAAGCAAAATAGTCTCCAGATCGATGACAAAATTCATCTCCAGATTGATGAGATGTAAGCAAGGATATCAAGGATAATGGTACATTTTTGCTGCATATTTTGCAAAAAGCTCAACATGCTTCTAAGACAAATAACCGACACTTCACAACCATTCAATCACTCATCCACGTTTTCCATAAAACACAGAACCAAAAACATTTTGGTTTTATAAAAGAACATTCTGATTATTTTCTTTTAAAGACAAAATTAAAACAAATCATTTACCACAGTCCAAACCACAAGTTAAAGAGTATTAAGACTTCTCAAATTAGTGGTCAAGCCCAGAACTCGAATTGAATGCCCAAAGGAGGAAAACAACCTCCAGATTGATGACCACCTTGATGAGTTGTGAGCAAGGACGCAAGTACACTATACTTACATTATTCTACAGAAAAAAATTTGTATAATTCTGATTTGAAACATTGCCAAACATGTGACAACCCATTCTCACACTAATTCAGGTGTTGCATCAAACCCAAAAGCAAGAACATTTTGGGTTTGTCAAGAATATTCTTGACAACAATATAAACATGTGTTTAATTATTTTAAAACAGATCTGACACTTGGCTGATGTGTCTAACAGATATATTAAGTTTCAACTGAATATTCAAAGCCTCTTATTATCTATAAATTGAAGACCAATTGGAAGATGAAGGCAATAGTTCAATTTCCAATCTACCAACACTTGTTCAAGTAAGAAGAAGTCAAAAACTCTTCAAGCAAATTCCAATTCTCTTCACTATATCTATGAATCATCATTTACTGAGTTTGTCTTTATTCATCTCAAACAAGTGTTGAGAAGTTTCAAGATCTCAAACACTTTTATCATACACATCATTTATAACTCAAGTCTATCTTTTATGTTAGATTGAGTGTGTTTGTAAAAATCTTTTCTAGATTGAAAAGTGATTGTAAAAATCATTTCTAGGTTGAAAGGTGAAGATTGTAATTGATCAAGGTGAGATCGAGAGAAAAGGTGTGAAGGACTAGACTTGCTCGAGTTGGGTGAACCAATATACTTTTTGTGTGTGATATTTCTATCCCCTATCTTTAATTATTTGCACACACAAATCACACTTCACTATAAACTAATCTATTTTATTTACTTCTAACATATCCAAAACATTCTGGACATTCTGTTTCAACCAAGATTGATCATGAGTTAATTTGAATTAAGCACATGAATCAAAATTTTAAAAGGACCACAATTCAAACTCCATTTTTTTGTGATTGACAATGCTACTTCACATCTTATTTTTGAATAAGTATCTGCTTTAAAAAGAAAAAGCTTTTACATTTAAAAAACACAATTCAAATCCCATTTCTTGTTTTTAGCTTTTCAATTGACATTAGAGCTCAGTCTCTTGGTTGAATACTTAACCATGTTTGATAAAAGATCATATTATTTTTTGTTATTATGACTAACTCTGGTAATGAATCTATAAGTGGTAACGTTAACATACCTCCTTTATTTGATTGAGAGAAAGTTGAACACTGGAAGGATGGGTTGAGAAGTTTCTACATCTCACATGATATTGAACTTTGGAACTTAGTCAAAGATGGCTATGTGGCACCCAAAAATGATGTTTGTTTTGAAATTCCCAAAAAAGAACTCAACACTGATCAAAAGAAATAATACAAGATCCATCATAAAGCTTGAAACTTTATAATGAATGCAATCACCTTCTACGAGTTTGACAAATGCAACAATAAAGAAAGATAAAAAAGTATCTTTGATGCTATGTACCTCAACTATGAAGGAAACAAACAAGTGCAGAAAGCTAAGACAAACCTACTTATTAGAAAGTATGAACTTTTCTATATGGAAGAGGACGAAGACATTGAGAAAATGCTTTCTAGATTCCAAAGTTTAGTTTTTGGGCTAAAGGGTTTCCAAAAGAGTTACACTACAGTTGATCATGTTAAGAAAACCTTAAAAATCTACCTATCAAGTGGAGACCAAAAGTAACAGCTATTAACGAGGCTAAAGATCTTAACAACTTGCCTCTAGACTAAGAGTTAATGAGTTCACTCAGATGGAACTGGTTGAATATGAATCAAAAAAGAAGTCAAAGTCTCTTGCTCTCAAGTACAAAAGGAAGAAAGCAAATTCCAAGGCTCTGCAAGCTAAGGATGTCTTAGAAGAAAATGAACTTCAAGATTAGAGTGAAGACTTAGATGATGAAGAACTATCCTTCATCTCAAAGAAAATCCACCGCATGTGGAATAACATACAGAAATCAATTCCCATAAAAGACGAACCAGAGTAAACAATGAAAGAAAAGAAAAATCTGAAACAAATCATCTGCTATGAATAATGCAAAGAGTCAGGACACTTCAAACCACGTGTCCTAAGTTTCAAAAATAAAGGTCACAAAAGAAAAACTTCAGACGAAAGAAGAAAAATCTAATGTTGTTTCCACTTCTAGATATTAACTTCAAAGAATGTTGTTTTTACTTATAGACCACTTGAAGTTTTGTACATTGATTTATTTGGTCTTGTAAGGACAACCTCTGTTAGTGGTAAAAAGTATGCACTTGTTATTGTTGATGACTATTCCAGATGGACATGGGTAAAATTTCTTAAACACATGGATGAGTCACATAAAGTCTTTACAACCTTCTGAAAAAAATGCGAAATGAAAAATGATTTTGTATCATAACAATTAATAGTGATCATGTGGTGAATTTATAAACAAACCTTTTGAAAACTTCTATCAAGAGAATGGTATTTTACATAATATTTGTTTTACTAGAACACCCCAACAAAATAGTATTGTAGAAAGGAAAAACAAATATTTTCAACAATGACACTCACCATGGTTCACGAACTAAACGATGTAAAACATTTCTAGGCAAAAACAAAAAATATTGCATGTTATATTTAGAATAGAATCTATATGAGACTTATTCTTAATAAGACTTCTTATAAAGCCCATCATTTCTTAGTTTCATCAATTTGATTGTACATGTTATATTCGAAATACTAAAGAGAATCTTAGCAAATTTGATTAACGATCTCAAAAGTGTATCCTTTTGGGATACTCTAAAATTTCTAAAGCTTCTAGACTATACAATAAAGAGACTTTGATTGTTGAGGAATCAATTCATGTCAATTTTGATGACAAAAAGCTTGACCATGAAAATTCAAAGCTAGATGAAGATTTTGCAGATTTACAAATTTTAGAGAAATCAGAAATATCCTAGGAAATAGTAAAGTTTACCTATGAAGAACCTGGAGATGATCATGATAGCACAGAAACATATAATGATGAACCATCTACTAGTAAGGACCTCAAGAGCATAAAGATGATCCATATTTTTAATAAATTGTGATGAACTTTATTTATTTCAATTTGGTTTTTAATAATTCTTAGTTGGCTTTAATTTGGAATTGTAATAGTTTTAATCAAGATTTAGTTGATATCAAGTGTAAGTGAAGATATTTTTCTTCCTTACATTTAGTTTATTTTAGAAAAATATTATGTACAATGCGCCTAGAGAATGGTGCCACTTATGACCCATTTAGGTTTAAATGTGCATATGTAACCTTATGGAGACAAGTTTGAAATGAATTAGAATTTCTTTGATGAGAATGGTGAGTTACCTTAGTCTCCTCTTTGAGTTCTTGGATTAGAACTTTCTTAAATCTTATCAATGACTTTCTTACACTGTGGAAATTTTTCATTGGCTTATTAATCTTTTAGGTTGTGGCGCCTTCCTTCCAACTTGTTTTTGATTTTGATGTTATTTCTTCTATACATGTTTGACTTTGAGAACTCAAAAGTTTAAATTGATTAGAAAAATAAGAGAAATATAAATATGTAGAGAAAAATCTGAAAATACAAGTGCTACATAAAAGTGATTCTGCACAAAAGCACTTTTAAAAAAAAATACATTTTGCAAAAAAAAAAAAAAAAACCCCAGAATTGTGCACATTGAAACATCAATTTTTTTTGCATTATGTTACCTCTTTTAGGCATTGCAAATTTGATTTTAATACCTTCCCCCCACATATTTGGATCACTTAGTCATTTAATTCTAATATTTCTTATTTCTTTGATAATATATTTATGTTTATCTTCATTTAATTAGTTTTTTTTGTCATTTTAAAGTTTGTTAGTTTTGTCTTGGAGTTTTCCTTCTTGAAACTCTTGTGTTGATAGCTTTTGTGAACTTATTACACCGTGTTTGGATTCTTTGAATTGGATTTTTGCTTAGGTTCTTTTTAAGAACTTGAACGATGAGTTTGAGTGGGAAAAGGAAAGAGTGTGCATCATTGAAAAATACAATCATTGAGTGATATACACGAGTGTTACATTTCTTGAGTTATTGGTTTTCTGTACTGCTCATGTGTTAAACATCAACAATGTCATCAAGATGAGGTTGATTACTGTAAAGGAGAGTATAAAACCAACTAATATAATAAAGAAGCTCACTAGTCAGACAAGTGGGTCACATGACATTCCCTTATATGTTGGAGACTCTTATACTTCAATATTTGAAGCTGATGACAAGGAGGTCATCCACGTGTACATCAGGATGTACCACTCAAGTCAAGAAGTCCTTCATGTCTGCTTTCCTCTACCAAAAGCTTCACAGGAATATGAAAAGAAAAGAAAAGAAAAGAAAAAGGCAAGCAAAAGTGGTTGAAGAATAAAATGAGGAAGAAGTTGGCCCCATTCCATGCAAAAGACAAAAGGTAACTTCTACTACTACTACTGATTTTACCTCTAATTCTATTAATTTTAGTGGTAAAATTTGATATTCGTGAATCCTTTGCCTTCATACCCTTAAAACCCTCTAACCAAACTCTACATGAATCCTCTAACCAAGCCTCTGTTGTTACGACAACTGAACTAGAAACGATACTTGAACCCTTACCTAACTCTACACCATCAAACCAGGAAACCACAAACACTATTAATATATTATTTATCTCTAAGTTTGACTAAGATACCTCTAATGATTCTTTTATAGAAGCTTTAGAAGAAAACTTAGAAATTTTTTCCCTACAAAAGAAACCTTTATCCTCTAAACACTTAATTTCAAACCTCACCTTAAACGAACACAAACTCCACACTTCGATCTCCTCAAAACAACCTTCCTCAAACACCTAGTCAAAAAAAAAAACACTCAAACTTCCCCAATTTTTCTTGCCTCTGATCCCCATTCACCCTTTCTTGTGAATCCCATCCACATAGCATCTAAGATAGTAGCTCAAGTAGTAAATATTATGGTCTCTAAAACTTCTTTAGATGATTCATCTGCTATTCTATACCCCATGACCTTGAACCCTTCATTCCATCCCTACCCTCTAGTTTTCCCTACCTAGATTCATTCATATCTTCTTTTACTGCTAAGATTAATCAGTGGGATCAGATTATGACCTTTTTAACAAATTGGATAAGGGACAACATGAAGTATGAAAGGAAATTGGCTGCTCCGAATTCAAGTACTTTCCAAAATACTATAGAGATCCTTTACCTCTGGGTTCTACGTTTTCAGAAAGCACATGAAAATTAGACAAGGAAAACTTTGGCTGCTACATCAGAAGGCTCTTCAAAGGAAGTTGTGTTTCACTCTATCTCTAATCATCTAGAAATCCTAATGGTTGCACCTCTAGCACCATTATAGTTTCTTATGGTCATTCCTCAAGTGGAGATTCCTCTTCTGGAAGTCTTAGTCATTGCTATTGCATTAAGCTCTAATGGGTCTTTCGATGAAGGCCCATCTACTGCTCCCTCTTCTCAATTTGTGAAGAATGAGGACTTTGAAAGGTTTGAAGCTAAGATTGAAATGTTTATGGAACAAACATCCAAGAATCCTTTAAGAATACCCTAGTCCTTATCCTAACGAGGTTTCTGTAATCTTTTTTTCTTCTTTATGCTATGTGTAAAACTTCTCTTTAAAATTATTAATGAAAATTATGTTCTTCAATCTCATTACATTCATGTTTTCACTTCTTTTTGTCTGATGACAAAATGAGGAATATATATTTGGAGAACATTTTCACTCTTATTCTCTTAAAAATAATTTGGTTTTAAAAAATTCCTTCATGAGTTTTTTCAATTAAAAAATGATGACGTGACAAATTTTTGTTGATATGGTACTTACTAATTGTATTAATATTGTTGATTGTACATTTTTTCTGGATTTTCTCATTAACGTAGATTGACTATTAATTTTTGGGTTTGATGAATTTATGGATTTTGAGTTGAATTTATCTCATTTCAAAATGAGTAAACATTAATATTTCCACATAAACATAAGTAACCATGTCACATAGTTCCACATTATAAAAAACATACTACATCAATATTTTTTAATTAAAAACACACATGAAAGATTTTAAAACATTTGTGAAATTGTACCACTATAAATCAAAAGAAAAATTTTACAAGGACTAAAATTAAAATGACTCACATTTATAGAGATCAAAAGTATCCTTTGCCAAAAAAATTTGTGGCTCTCTCATGCATCTGTCTTTTTTAACCCCACTCCCGTTAAGGGGGAGTTTTACCTTACATGTTTTTTATTTAATTAAATAAAATTGTTCACCCAAAAAGCTGTTTGTCATCATCAAAAATGGGAGATTGTTAGTATCAAGTTGGTTTGAAGAAAAATGACTTTCAATTATTTTGATTATAACAAGTATTTTGTGAGAACAATTTAAGTTTAAATGAATCTGTTTAAGTGTGTAGACTCTCCAATATATATGTTTTTGAAGACTGTGTGTTGCATCCTCCATCTTAGAAAGAAAGAGAATCTTCAAATCAAAGTCAATGCTCTGTGACTATGATAATTGTACTATTCATCTAATTCTGATCAACGTGCCTCTGCTGAATCTGGTTAACACAAGCTCATTTTGATACTATTGCGTCTCAAAGAATTTGATAACAACCAACACTCTCAAAGTCAACGCTATACTCAAAGTCAATGATTTACAAGTCAAGCCTCTAATCCCAGGACTTTGAACAAGTTAACAACTCAACACCCTCTGCTCATCAAAGTTATACTTATCTTCTAATGGATCATACTATGATATTCTTGTTGTTTTTATGCGGATATGCATAAGACAAACATCGACAAGTATTGAGTGCTGATTCACGATTTCAAAAGGTTGATTCGATCCATATTTTACATACGAAATTTATGCAAATTACTGCAATGGTCAGAAACCCTAATTATTATGAAAGTTCTCTATATAAAGGTGTTTGATCATTAGTGCAACACACAACTACAACGAGAATATACACAAGTACACAAATTACAAATATACATACTGAAACCTTGAGCATTTTGGTACTTACAAAAATATTGTTTTACATTCTTAGTGCATACCTTTGTAATATTCTCTTGTGAGAACCTTTCATAATAACCTAAAGCTACTCTCTGGTAACCAAGCTCATTAGTGTCTGTTGTCCTCAACAACTTGACTGTACTAAGCTAGAAGGTTGAGAAGATTTGAACATATTAAGTTTGACTAGTAGGTTTTCCAGTGAACGTGTGATAAATTAGTTGATTCAGTGGATTAATCCTTCAGAGTGAAGGGACTGAACGTAGCTACCATATTGGTGGTGAACCAGAATAAATTGGTTGTGTTTCTCGTCTCTGTCTCTTTACTTTATTTTGCTTCATCTTACTTTTGAATAACTATCTATTTTCAAGAAAAAGTTTTATTGTTTTAAAAACACAATTCAATCCGTTAATCCCCCTTTATTGTGTTTTTCACTCTTCAATATAGTTCACTTCTATGTTTGTTAAAATGTATGCTTGCTTCAAATCTTAGATATTGTGGTGTAGTTTTGAACTTCAGCTAGTTAAAATATGTAGCCATTTAACTTATTTTACTCTATATTGCTAGTTTTGGTTTTTACTAAATGTATTTGCAATCCATTTTACTCCCTGTCGCTAGTTTCTATCTGTCATTTTCAATGTCTGTCTGTTCCTTTCTTTATAAGGTGATTCCATATGATTGGTTAATTGTGACTTTAGTGTGCTTTAAAAATAAAAATTATACATTTTTTAGTGATTTGTGTAGATTTATAGTGATTCATGCTTTTACTATTTAAATATAAGTTTTGCTTATTAATCTAAGATTTGATTTATGTTTATCTGATATGCATAGATGTTCATGTTCATTTATTATTAATGTATATTGAGTTCATTCTTAATTTTTCCCCATATTTTTGTCTATTATATTTTAGGACAAAGATTTCAAATCCATGGATAAGTCATGGATTACAATGCCACAAAACTCCCTCTCATACAAGCATGGGTTTCTAGGGTTTATTGATTTTGCTTTTAAACATCGTTCAGTAGATGGTAAAATAATGTACCCTTGAAATTTTTGTGGTTTTTCAAAATGATGCTCAAAGGGTGAGGTGTTTGATCACTTAATGTGTAAAAGATTTCCTAAAGAATACATCGTTTGGAAATATCATGGGGAGTCATAAAGAATGGAACCTGGCAATATTACTAGTAGAAATTATTCAAATTCTACATTAGACCATGTGGTTAATGAAGATCCAATTCGAAACATGATATATAAAACTTTTAGAGTTGGTAGACACTGTGTTCATGAAAGAATTTCCCATGATGTAGGAGAGACAGCAAATGTAACTCAAGGTCACAAAGCTACATATTTTGATGAATTAGCAAGGGATGGAGAACAAACTTTGTATGAAGATTGCACAAAGTACTCTAAACTGGCTTTTATAGTGAAATTGTATCATATCAAATGCTTATGTTGAATGACTTATAATGCTATGACAATGATCTTAGAACTACTACAAGATGCGTTTGAACATGCCAAAATTCCAGGTTCGTTTTATGAGGCAAAGAAAACTATATCTAAATTTGGTTTGGACTATGAAAAGATACATGCATGTCCAAATTATTGTATGTTCTATTGGGGGGAAGATGAAAATATGCAAACATGCAAAGTATGTAACAAGTCCATGTGGAAACCAAGGACAAAAAGTGGTGTGGTAGAGGCATCCAATGGTGGAGATACTATGAATAAAATGCCGCAAAAGTTTTCTGTTACTTTCCACTAAAACCACGCTTGTCTAGATTGTGCTTGTCTTCAAATACCACCGAGGATATGAGATGGCATGTTGTGGATAATAATAATGATGACATGATGAGGAACTAGAGATTCTGAAGCTTGGAAGAGGTTTGACTCGGAAAACATCTTATTTGCATCACATCCAATGAATGTTCATCTTGGATTAGCTATTGATGGTTTTAATCCATTTGGTAATTCAAGTACAAGCTATAACATTTGGCCAATTATTCTCATTCCTTACAACACCCCCCATGGGTGTGTATGAAGTCTACTGCTTTTATCCTTTCAACGACAATTCCTAGTAAAAGATGCTAGGAAATAATATAGATGTTTGCATTCAACCTTTAACCTAAGAGTTGAAACAGTTGGGGTATGATGGTGTAGATTCTTATTATGCTTCAACTCGGGAGACTTTCAAATTGCTTGCAACTTTGATATGGACGATTAGTGACTTTCTTGATTTGGTATCGCTTTTTGGATGGAAAACTGATACAGGGTTATCTTGTCCATCTTATAACTTTGACTATATACCTTGTCTCCTTCCCCACAATAAGAAATGGTGTTTTATGAGTCATCGTTGATTTCTCAATCGAAGACATCGACTTAGATTAAATAGAATTCGATTTAATGGAGAACAAGAAATGCACAGTCCACCAAAGATATTACTAGGTTTAGAATTTCTAGAATAAGTTAAGGATATCAATGTCACCTTTGGTCAAAGAGCTGAATATAGGTGGAAGGGGAAAATGATTACGTATTGGTGGGCGTATCACTTAAAATGACACTCAACAATGGAAAAAAGAAAAGCATATTTTTCGACCTTCCATATTGGGAACATAAATTATTGCGTCACAATCTATATGTTACGCCTATTGAGAAAATTGTGTTTGATAATATCATCTGTTCCTTGTTAAATGACGGTGTCAAGTCAAAAGACCATATTCAAACTCGGAGAGACCTTTAATCAATGAGATTTAGGAATGACATTTGGCAAGATGATAATGGAAAGTATCCTTCAGTTGTTTATACAATGAAAAAACAAGAAAAAAAAGTGTTTTTTTAACAACTTTAAAGAACATCATTATGCCATATTGATTATTCTAGCAACTTTTCTAGGTGCATTGATGGAACAATTTCTACTCTTGGCCATGCGAGTAGGATTTCCTAATGAGGTCTCTGCAATTTTAATTAAGTTGTGCTAATTCTTTAAACACTTATAAGGTAAAGGGTTGAGTGTTTTTAGAGTTGGATAAAATGCAAAATGATGTTGGGCTCACTCTATGCCACATAGAAATGTTATTTCCCCCATAATTTTTCACGGTCATGGTTCACTTAATTGTTCACCTTGTTGAAGAAGTTAAACTTGGAGGTCTTGTACATTATCAATGGATGTATCCTATTGAAAGATAAAGTATATGAATTAACCTTCCTTTAATTGAATAATTTTTTAAGATGGATATTCATTAAAATTCTTGCTATGATATGGTAAGTACCTAGGTCTATAGTAGAAGGTTACCTAATGCAAGAGATTCTAACATTTTGTTCAAGATATATAGACAATATTGCAACAAGATGGAATCAACCTTCTCATATAGATGACGAACCTAATGATAGACAACCTAAAACACGAGTAGTCAAATTGTTCCCACAAGTTGGAAAACCAATTGGAAGTTATTCATACTTTACTCCTACTTCCTAAGAAAATTTACAAGCTCACCGTCATGTTCTAACCAACTGACCTGTAGTCGATCGTTATCTCTAGTAAGTATTACTCATAAGAAATCCTAAGCAACTATTAACTTCAAATTATATAAAGAATTTAGTGACGATGTGCGGAGGAAACTAAGGAGCCGGACAAGGAATCCTGCTGAAATAGACAAAAAGGTTAATAGAGAATTCGTTAGTTGGTTCTCTAAACATGTAAGTAAAAATTCACAAAAGCACATAGTTCTTTTTCATATATAGATCACTGACCCTACAATTTTTTATTATTAGATTTTCAAATATCTAAACCATCTTAATGAATTAGATAAATATGTTATTCTTTGTCTCATTAGAGGTCCTACGAACAACGCTAGAAGATTCATTGCATACAGCGTTAATGGATATAACTTTTATTTCCTTGGCATGAGATGAAAGATTAAAAACTCAAAGTAGTGGGGTTTTTGGAACTTTTGGCACTAAAAGTTACTCAAGGAGTAGTGATTCCCAGATGAAATTAGGAGGGGTGCCTATTATGGAAGATTGGTCGACATTATTGAACTTAGTTACAATAGTGTATTCAATGTTACTTTATTTAAATGTCAATGGGCTAATACCACTAACCCTAAATGCATGAAAACAAATAGTTAGGGTTTTACCTCAATTAACTTCACAAGACTTATACATACTGGTGATCATGAAGAAGATGAGCTATATATTAATGCTTCTAAAGCACAAATGACTTTTTATGTGGATGATGAGAAAGAAAAAAATTGGAAGGTGTGTATTCATTTGAGGCCAAGAGACTTATATGACATGGGTGACGAATATGACGGAGTCATGGTTTCCAATGAGGTCTACCCATCACAAAACATGGAACAATTTTTTCTCACTACGCGAAAAAGCGCATTTTACAGCGCTTTTTTTAAGCCATTTACGGCGCTTTTTCAAAAAAATAAGCGCTGTAGTATCTAGTGCTGTAAAAAGATACAACAGCGCTTTTTAAAATAAAAAAGCGCTGTAAAATAGGTGGATATATTGCGCGCTTGTTATACTCCTTTTACAACGCTTTTTTGAAAAAGCGCTGTAAATCCCTGTAATAGCGCTTTTTAAATCCCTGCAATAGCGCTTCATATGCATGCACCTATTACAACACTTATTTGAAAAAGCGCTGTAATAGGTGCATTCATATAGATGCATTGTTATGCACCTTTTACAATGCTTTTTCAAAAAAACGTTGTAGTAGGTGCATTCAGTAGATGCATTATTATGCACCTTTTCCATCGCTTTTTCAAAAAAGCGTTGTAATAGGTGCATTCTAATGCATGTTTTACAGCGCTTTTTTGAAAAAGCGCTGTAAAAGGTGTTTTTTTTTTTTTTTCTTATTTTAGTTTTATTAAAAAATGTTGTAAATTTTAAAAAGCGCTTTTGGTTTTTTATGGCATTTTTTTAGAAAGCGCTGTCTTTTAATTTTTTTTCCAAAGTCATTTTCATCTAGAATAGAACTACCATATTCACAACAGCCCATAACTACATATTTACAACTACATATTCATATAACTATCAGATTCACTATCATATTCATATTCACAACTATCAGTTCACAACTACATATTCACAACAGCACAGAACTACCATATCCCTTGCAGCATGCCATTTTCAAACAAATCAAATAATCTTCATTTTAATCACATACTGACACCAGTCTTCCTTTATTTCAATTAGATCTCTTTCAGAGTATGTTGGACTGGAATTGTCAAAGTACTGTGCGATATAAAAGTTGAACATAAATAAGTTAGAATCAAATATATACATAGTTTATATATGAAAATCAAATAATGAAAATACCGTACCGTTTCTGGGATTATAGTTTGATTCTTATCAATAATCTCCTTCATGAATCGCAATACATAGTACCCACAGCCGATGTTGTTAGTTTGACGAAGGCACTATAAAATAAAACATATAAGTCAATAAATATTTGTGCATTGATTGTAAATGAAATTTTAAAGGCATATGATTCAAACCTTTATTGGAATCCATGTGATGTTATTTGACTTTTGCTTCGACATTGTAGCACCTCTTGGAGCTCGAAAAACTTGTAAAGCACTATCGAATAAATAAATGTGATTATTATAGCATTATCAAACACATTATTTATATATATATGTAAGAAATAAATGAATATTACTTACGTGTCGAACATAGTCTTTATCTCGGAGTGATTGTTGTAATGGCCGTGCAAGGGATCTAGGTAGTATATAACTTCAGAGGTCACATTGATTGCAAATAGCACCCAATGTGCCCTACAACAACAAAAATTTGGTTTACACAACTAATAAATTAAGATCTCATAAATTAAAGATAAAAATAAAGAATATATAATTACGTACCCTGAATTATATGGTGCAAGGAACAACTTGTCCTTCTCTTTATTTCCTAATAGTATATCTACAACGTATTTCTTTACATTCACTGGATCGTGTTTAAGCATCAAAATCTTATGCGGAGACAAGAGTGAAAATCTATTTGACAATCTATGCGTGCACACGAACTTCTCATACAAAAACCTTCAACGAAAATTTCAAATTAGATTAATTACCAATAAATTAAATTAATTACAAATAAATGCAATTAAAAGTAATTTTTACCTAATGTATAAGCTGATGACAGTAGCACTCAGCTCCTTATGGTCGAGAAGTTCGTATATGTGCTCTTTTCTAGAAATTCTTCACACTCATCTCCGAATATAGCTTTATCCATGCTTATTATTCGTGAATCGTTGTTGTTGCCCATATTTGTTTTGGCCTGTATATCAAGACACGACCCATATCGAGCAAGTCGTGGCTGACTTATTTTAGGAGCAGGAGCAGCAACTGATTTTACACGATCCAGTTTTTGAGCAGCATCTTTGGCAGCTTTATTACCCTCCAGCTTTTGCAGTTTGCCAACTTTATTACCCTCCAATTTTTGAAGTTTGCCGGCTTTATTTTTACCACGAACATTCAGTTGTGGTGCGGCAGCTGGCTTGCTGGCTTGCTGTTTGGGTGGTTTATTGGATTGAATCTGAAAAATGAGATTAATCAGTTTGTTAGTTTATTGAGTCTGAAAAAATGACAAACCTTACAGAATAAATGTGACAAACCTTTTCGGGCGATGTGACTGACTCGTTTATGGGAATCTTCTTATCATTCCCTTTAGACATTGTTTGAATCTAAATAAATATGAAATTAAAGTTAACATCGGAAAAAATTCAGCAATTAAATATAATCAATTAAACATATATTTCAATTAATTAAACATACCTTATCAAGGGCAACAAGATGTTTGGGCCATGCCACGTAACTACCAATTGCTTCGCCCAAATACTTCAGATCTGCATTGTTGTCTGGTATAGGCAACGGTGCATTTGGTTCCAAATCAATAACTAATGATACTTTGACATGGCCCGCAGGGATCGGTGTGTTGTGCAATACTTCGCATAGAGTATTGCACAATGTTCCTTTTCCGACCTTGCGATGAGTAGGGGAGGATAAGTACAGCACGCATGGAGTGACACCCTAAATCAATGGTTAATACATAAGTATGTGATAAACAATTAGCTTGAATGAATTTCTTATTTTATTAAGTAATTAATTACCTTAGGAAGACTTTTGAGACCAACGTTGCAACTCGCGTTTTCACTCTCCATTTGAATTTCACGTTGGAGCTAATCCGCAAGTTGCTTGTCTTTATTCGTCTTCACCAAGAATGCCACTTGCTCTGTTAATACTTTGATCTTCTCTAATACTTCCTCGTTAGATGGATTTTGGCGCTTCTCTTGTGAAAAATAGCTTCTAGGAGTTACGCCAAATCCTTTCCCCTTCACGCGGCCGGAATATTCAGGAACATTAAACACTATACCTAGTATGTCCCTGCAACTAGCCTTGTTGTCCTCTCGATTTTCCGAACTTTGTTCGAGATTCGCCTAAAATACACGTAGGATTAAAAAGATAAGTTCAATATCATTTTGAAAATACAATATTAAAAAATATTAAAGTTATAAATATACTTACACAAAGTTCTATTACTTTTTGAACATTTTCGTTATCAACCACTTTATCTTTATTTACGCCAGTTTCCTTCCACAATATATGACGACCCAACGGTTGATCGGATTGGGTGTCTTGTAGCTATTCTCGTTAAGATCATAAACAAAATATTAGTTAGAAAGTATAGTTTATAATGTACCACATTATATAAAAGTGATGTTTAATTACTTACAAGTTTTTGCTCTAGACGTGCATATCCCATACGAGATTTCTTGTATGGGTGGGGAATAATTTTTGCCCTCTCGCAATTTGCCTTACTAATATTCTATATAAAAAAAATAACAATCTTGTAAAAATTTAAAATACGCTATGAATATGAATAATAAAACACAAATGGATAGGGGGGACGAGAAGATCGTGAGGTAGCATCGCTGGTAATGGTAATGGCCGGGGTGTTACACCCATCATAAACTTCCACACCTGTCTCCCACATAATTTTTAAATCTTCAATTAAAGGAGCCAAGTATACGTCGATATCATTCCCCGGTTGTTTGGGTCCTGAAATTAACAGAGACAACACCATAAACTTACGCTTCATACATAACCATGGAGGTAGGTTATAAATCAACAAAATCACAGGCCACGTGCTGTGTGAGATGCTTTGAAGACCATATGGATTCATTCCATCAGTAGAAAGTGCAAGTCGTAGATTTCTTGACTCTATCCCGAATTCAGGATACTCGTGATCAATTTTTTGCCCATTGTGGAGAATCTACAGGGTGTCGAAACTTTCCATCTCTAATTCTTTCATTTGCATGCCATGTCAAGCATTTTGAATCTTCTTCACTGTGATACATGCGCCTAAATCTTGGTATTATAGGAAAATACCACACGACTTTTGCTGGAGTAGATTCTTTCTTCTTATATCGAGAGACATTGCATTTCAGACACGCCTTTAGTAATTCATATTCCTTTCGAAATAAAATGCAATCGTTAGGACACGCATGAATCCTTTCGTAACTCATACCTATAGAGCACAAAATTCGTTTAGCCTCGTAGGTTCGACTGGGAAGTTCATTATCATCTGGCAACATATCTTTTAAGAGTGTTAGTAATTCTGTGAAGCTTTTATCAGACCATCCATTACTCGCTTTTAAGTTGTACAACTTTAATATCGCCGACAGTCTTGTGAATTTAGTACAACCATTATATAATGGTTTCTCTGCATCACACAACAAGCTCTCAAACATTTTAGGACAATCACGAAGATCTTCTTCAACTGCTTTTGCAATCTCCTCAACTCGGTCCGGCTCATATATATCTGTGTCGAAATCAGTTGAAGCATATGTATCTGTGCGAGTGTTTCCATTTATTTTCTCACCATGTCTTATCAACATGTATAGCTTTGATCAATTCCATACCATACTAAATGTCCTTCCAATTAATCTGCTCTAACGCGTTTTCCAAAACATTTTAAACAAGGACAAACGACTCTATTTGGATCTTTTGCATTCATCACTACAAACTCAACAAACTCGTTCACTCCATTTTCATACTCTTTTGTCAATCGATTGACAGACATCCATTTCCGGTCCATTTTATATGACCTATATATATATATAAATGCAGTTACACAAATAATAAGCATGATTTCAAGTCTGATATATATGACCTATATATAGTACACATATCTAATATTGGTCCAAGATTGATTTCAAAACAGAACATATATATCATGAGAACATATCTAATATCATGTAACAATTTCAAAACAGAACATATCTAATATGTAACAATTTATCAGTTTTAATTAGTGACAACAACAAATAAATAAATACAGTACCTGAGACAACGTTGATCAACTTGTTTTAAAGGAGGAGCAACGTAGATCAATTTGTAGATGGACGCACAGTAGAGGAGAGGAGGGTTCGCAAAGTAGAGGAGATGAGAGTTCGTAGGGTTAGGACAACGTATTAAATTTGTTTTAAATTTGTTTTTATTTATTTAAAGTGAATGATTTTTATTTAAAATGAATGATTTTACAGCGCTTGTACAAATAGGGCTCTAATAGGTCCTTTAATAATGTGAAAGCGCAAGCCTTTTACAGCGCTTGTATAAAAAGCGCTGTAATAGGTCATTTTATTATGTGAAAGCGCAAGGCTTTTACAGCGCTTTAACAGAAAGCGCTTTAAAAGCTATGTAACATAAGGTGGGAGCGCTACATTTTACAGCGCTTGTGTTTAAAGCGCTCAAAAAGCGCTGTGAAAGGCTATGTGAGAGCGCTTGAATTTACAGCGCTTTTTAAAAAAGCGCTGTAAAAGAGTTGTAAACATTATGTGCAAGCGTATGTGACCTATATGACCCTACAACAGAGCTGTTATATCCTCCGTAATTTTTAAAAAATTATACAACAGCGCTTGTATTTAATAAGCGCTGTAAAAGACGCGCTATAAAATGTCATTTTTGGCGTAGTTTCTTAACAAGACCCAATACTTATGATGATTCTCAAACTTCAACCATTAATGTAAATATTCATGATAATGATGCTAATATGATTGTTTGATAGGTTTGGGTAAATATCAACTTTTTTCATCCTTTATGTTTCTTGTTCCTTCATTACTAACGTTGTGATTTTATAGGAATATCCAAAACAAAAAGATACACTCCAAGGACTCAGTCAACACCAACTCAGATTCAGGCTAATGCTCCAACCATTTTTCAAATTGCATCCCATAAAGACCATTGTAGTGAGCCTATGCTTCAAACTGGCCCAACAGTTGAACCTGATCATGTAGAGGTTGAAAATCATCCATCTCTTGAGCCTACTCAAGTTGACGATCAAAATCCTTGATCAATTCGTAGAAGAAAGGCCAAGAAATTTTGGATAGTTGATGTGATTGGTATGTAAATTTCTATTAAAACTTTTAACTATTATGTTTGATTAATGACACTAATTTATTTTTTAATTGGCTTTTTAGATAATGATGGCGTAGTGAAAGAAGCCCGCTTGACATCTAAAGATTTTTTGCGAAACAATTAGGGAGGATGGTGATTCTTGAATGAAATCAACATGGTCAGCCCGTTGGAGAGGCATATCGCCTTTTAGGTCAGTTTTTGGGATCACTTGCAATTAGCTATAATATGTGACCAGATGTTCCATTAGATTACAAGACTCATGCTTGGAAGGACATAAAGTACAATGTATAAATACATAATTTCACATTTTTATTCAGGTTTTGTTTACTAACAATTCATTTGTTTGTTAAAGGGTATATTTCAAGTCAATGACGAACATGAAAAGTACATAGTAGCAAATCTTGGGAAAAACTAAAGGGACGATCGGACATAAATTCTGCTAATTGTTACCGCAAGACTGCTAGTTGGGAAGAGAACCTTGCAACCCACCCAGAAGGCATTGACCAAGAAGAATGGGCAGCCTTTTTAACTTATCGATTGGATGAAAAACTTTGGTAAGTCGTATGATGGAAATGTTAATTATAATAAATTTGAAAATTTTCTATGTTTTTTTTCTTAATAATGTAGGCCATTTGTGCAAAAAATGCTGAAAATCAACGTAAGAAAACTATTCCCTATAAACTTGGTTCGAAAAAGATTGCTAGGAAAATGCATGAATTGGTATGATTTATATATTATTTGCTTATTTTTCTACACGAATTTTAAAATCAAAATTGATTATTTCATGTTTTATTAATTTAATATATAATTGCATGATATTGAAACCGGGAGGTGTTATACTAGAGGTGAAATGTATGAGGAAGTTAAGCAAAAGAGTGTGAGTCATTTATGTCATTTATATGTTTGTCAATTTATATATAGGAGCAATTAGATGTGCAAATGAATGACTCGTCTTTTGAAAATGACATCTATACTAAGGTGTTTGGTAAAGAGCACCCAATGTGGGGCATGGGTTTGGTGTTTGTCCTACTATGATGTTTGGGAGCTCAAGTAAGTTGTCATTTGGTGGTGCTTCATCTTCAGAAATTAAACTAAAAGTAGAATTGCAAGCAAGTAATGCGAGAGTTCAAGCCTTAGAGAAAGACGTAGCAAATAGTCCAAGATTTCGAGCTTTAGAAGAGCAAATGGCTATTCTTATCCAAAACCTTGGCGGTCAATTTTCTCATAGAACTAATCAAGTAAGAATATGTTAATTACTTTTTCTATTGTTTGTGAAATAAAATATAGAAGGTTTATTATTTTAGTGTGAGTTTTGTTAAATTTTGGGTTTATTGATCTTTGTTTCTGAAATTAACCATAGAAAGAATTATAGCTCATAGAGTCGTAGCCTCATAATTTTAGTTATGTGCAGCATGTTATATTTTTTAATTTCTGTATTAAAAAATAAAGACTCATGCTTTTGGTTTGTGTAAAGGAGTGTTGTATGGTATTGGCAGCCTTCTCTAAATGAGTGTTATGCTTTTATGACATAATGATGAGTGGTAATGGTGTGTTTGGTGCTTCTGGCTTATGACATAATGATGAGTGGTAGTGCTATGTCTAGTGCTTCTAGTTATGTGTTGCATGGTTTTGTTTTAGCTTTAGTTTTCAGGTGTGTTGGGGAACTAGTTAGTAATCCTTGTCTGTTATTTTTGTATTTGTTACCATCAATCATTTATCACAAGTGTTGAGTTTATGTGGTTTCAATAGTGTAATAAATCAAGTTCACAACACTAAAATTATTATTATTCTTATAGGATGAAAAACCATGAACTGTTGTTTTATGAGCCTTTTTTTTTGTCTGCATTGCGTTGAATATTGGTTCACAACACCAAAATTATTGTTATTCTAATTAAAGTTTTTTCATGTTATGTACCTGAAGAATTAAGGTTGTTATTGAGGACCTCAATTTGTTTGGTGGTTACTTTGATTTTTTGCATTAGCATTTCTGTAGAGATTATTTTATTAAGTTGAACTATTTTATATTTTTTAGGTTCCAGATTTAAACTTACTAACAGAAATGAGGCGTTTTTCATCATTTAGTCACAATCCTTATAATCTTGGACATGAAGCTAGTCATGGGCATGGAACAAATAATATACATCGAGCTAGTCATATGGGCATATGGAACAAGTAATGTGAATGGAGCTAGTAGTGGAAATATATCTAGTCATGGAACTTCTCCGTATTCTTATCATTGATGAAGCATGGATATCTAGTTTTTTGGGAAATGAAATGATATTTAGATATTAAACATATATTTGAGTAAAAAAAGATATTTTGCACTCACTTTATATTAGATACTTGGTTATAAATTTTACACTCACTTTGAGTTAAACACGTTATTATATTAGATTATAATTTTACTTTCACGATTGATTATGAATTTCTATTTCAATGAATGTTTATATTATTTTAATTTTAAATTAATATATGAAATTTTTTATGATTCAATTTTATATTTTTTGGTATTATTTAAAAAATCCACGAGCAATCTACCAAAAATGAAATCAAAGTATGAGCCAAAACAAAAAAAGTTTGAAACTTCAAAATGGAAAAAAAATAATAATGCTACTAAAAAAATTTACCAACCTACATTTTGTGATTTTGTTGCAGTTTCAAAACGCTACAGTAAGAAATGGCTCAAGTAGCGTCAAATGCACTACATTAAATCAATTTATGGTTGCTATTGGCGGCGATTATTCCAAAAGTTGCTCTAACTGCCATAGAATAACCTCTGGATGCTTTAACCTTCGCGAGTAGCATTTTGAGGCGGTTCTAACCGCTACAGTTAGCCTTTTTGTCTGCCGCATGTAACTCTGGTTTATGTAGTGACAAGGAATTTCTCTTTAGAGGATTGTACTACGTTAAAGTGGATAATCATTCAAGTTTTATATTGAATTTATTCACAACAACTCTCATATTTTAGTGTACTAAATGTTTGTATAATTGCGTACCTTTGTAGAATCACAACAAACTTGTGAGTTATTTTTTATTTCTTTCTTTATTCTTGTGTGAGTGAGTTTTAGTATGTGAAAATTTTCTTATTGACTTTTAAATATATATGTTACAACTGCATTGGCCACACATGATTAGTTTTCAATTTTTATTTTTTTATAACTAAGTTTTTTTCAATAACTAACATTAATAATTAATATTGTTAATATAGTTCTTGTTTTATTAAGGGAGGAGATCAAATCTACAACTTCTTTCTCACTTCACTTCTCAACTCTTCTCAATTTTATATCATTTTTTTATAATCTATTAGATATATTTAAAACAGACTCATCACTCTCTTGCTGCCACCTCATACTAATTCCTCCACATGTGCAAACATTTCCCACCTCAGCAAAAAAGTTGATGTGTACGCCTCTGTTAGAGAGTTCTCTTGTATTTTTATGTTTCACCTCATTTTCCTCTACTTAGTTTCTATATATTTTTCCCTCTTTTAATGCCTCTAATCCCTAATTTTTTTAATGGCTTCCTCCAACAGTACTTCTTCCCTCTTGTGTACACCCCAGTCAATGTCCGTTTCTGCTTCCTCATCCCGCAAAATCATCTTCTGCGAAATTCTTCCGCGGTAACTCTTCAAAATCGCCAACTCTACTCCAAAGATACCCCGAAAGAGGTATAGGTTTGTTCGTTGCAACAAAAAATTTCCTTCTCTTTGTCCATTTCTAATTTTGCTACTTCTCAGATTTTGCCCGACATAAATTCATTTCTGTTCTATGCAATCTTTGAAATCAATTTAGCTCATAGTGACTAATGCTATGTATAGTTTCTTACATGAACTTCTATCACTGCCACTATCTAGGAAATCCAAACTGGGATGGGACCAGCCGGCGAACTTCGCTACCCATCATACCCAGAGCAAATTGGCACATGGAAATTCCAAGGAATTGGTGCTTTTCCAATGCTATGACAAGGTATATTTATACATCAATATTTTTTTCCCTCACCCTTCAGAACTCTTTTCCTTCTTTAGTTGTTTTTAAGTGTTACTTTGCTTTGTGTCTCTCATATTCTTAGTTTTACTTCAATGTAGTATATGTTGAGTAGCTTACAAGTTGCAGTCGACGCTGCGGATAAGTCCAATTGGGGAAGCACAGACCCTACTGATGCAGGCCACTACAACAATTGGCCAGAAGAGACTAATTTTTTCCGCAAATCCTTTCACTGGGGGTGGAGGAGGGAGATGCATCACTCTACAACTCAGCTTGGAGGTGTTCTTGTTTTCTCAACATTCATTACATGACTTCTTATCACGTAGATGATCACTTGTCAAGTAAGAAAAAGTTTGACTCACGTAAATTCTAATCAGGTTTAAAAGATATATGTCATTGAATTGGGAAATAATTAAAATTTAATAGCTTAGGGTAAGTTAAAATATGAACAAAAAAGACAAATCGGATCATTTTAAATTTCAAATGTTAAAGTTATTGGCTTCGATCATTTTAATTTTCACAGAGACAAATATGCAAGTATTGTGGAAATTTTTCAAATTTCAAATGTTAAAGTTAATGACTTCGATCATTTTAAACATCGATCTTTGTGGCAATTGTGAAATTTTTAATTTTAAATCAGATATATTAGAATTTTAATTTACAATCATTCAAACTATTATTAATATTAATAGAGTAATCATAATCATTAACATTTGGGTTTCAAAACCGAAATCCAAAATTTATAACAATTCGGTTACAAAATATAAAGTCAAACAATTATAAGTAAACATCAAACATAAATAATTGCAAATGAATTACTTTAATTTCATGGCAATTAACACTATAAAACAACAAATTAAATTTAATTAATTTCAGTAAAATAAAACTCACCAAAATTCAAAGAGACATGACTTTGTCCATCATTTCTAAATATTTATATAGTATATATATTTACCAATATTCAAAGTAGAAAATTAAATACAAATATTTTTTGTTCTCTCACTCGATCATTTTAATCATCTATCTTTGTGGTAATTGTGAAATTTTTTATTTTAAATTGGATATATTAGAATTTTAATTTACAAATATTCAAACTATTATTAATATTAATAGACACTACAAAAAAAAAAAGATCTAGTGTGACACTCAACTTTTAATGATATCTCTTTATTTGTCACTATAATTACTTTTAGCTACAAATAGAGTGTCACTTGTTCTCAATTAATATAATACATTATGTTAACTTAAAAAAACTGAAATATTGGCATCTAAACTAATTTATATATAATAACTATAAAAAAAAAAACTGAAATATTCATATCCAAAAATTCGATTCACCCATTCACCAAAAAATCATTTCACTCACCCCTTCACCAGAAAATCATTTCACGCACGCAACAACAATTCACCCCTTCAAAAACCGCAACAACGCCTTCATCTCAAAAATTGTCAAAGTTGATTTTCGTTCTTCAACTGCAACAACGCCTTTATTCCCATTTCGATCTCTGAAATTCTTCTTTTCCTATTTCTTCTCTTCTCAATTTGTTTCCCTATTCCATCTCAGAAATTGTCAAAGTTGATTTTCGTTTTTCTGTTGAAGAAGCTTTTCCCAATTTCTTCATCATTTTTTCGATTTCGTCTTCAATCAATTCCTTCGATTTTCTCTTCAATCGATTTCGTCTTCAATACGTATTCATCTTCAATTAGATTTCTCTTACGATTCAGCGATTTACAATTTACGATTTACTATTCAAACTCAGCGATTCAGATTCAAATTCAGCGATATAGAGATTCACGAGTAAGTGGAAATTGTTTTTCCTCAATTAGCAATTTGCATTGGTTGAATGATTTGATTGATTTTAGTATTTTATATTTTAAAACTGATTTGAGGTTCTTCTATTTTCCTTTTTAGAGAAAAGATAATGAAAAAGCAAAAAACAAATATGGAGTTTCTCATCTTCAAGCTCAGGTTTGATTGAAGGATTTTGTTGAAATAATATCATGTATTGCAGCTTCCTAACTCTTGATCTTTGAGTCGATTGTCTATTTTCTATTCTGATCATCATATGCAAACACATTAACTATTCTGCCATCACTCATGTTTCAATTGCTGCAATTTCATTCTGATTAATCATAAACCAGAAACTGATACCAGAAAAATAAATGAAAGTTGATAAATCTTAGTGATTATATAATGGATTCAATTGAATGTCCTAAACCCCAAATAAAAAAACATAACCATGATCAGCCTAACCACTACTGTAATTTTCATCGTTGCATGCTACTAGTACCCCAACTACATCAGTAATACAAGTATAACTATAGTTGTTTGTCTTGAATTGTCATTATCTTACAATATCATTTTTAACTGATACTTGGCAACAACTTCTTCTTTGGTGAAATAAGGTATACATCAGTTCAAATATCCCACAATGTGTATCTTGCATATTCCTTACCCCTTGTCCCATATTGTACATTTTGTGTCGCATTAATTGTGCTTGAAGTTCAGGTATCACAATCTCCATATTAATTGGTATATTAGTTCCCAGGGAATCACTAGAGCATTTTGATAAATGGTACTCCCTTCGGTCTTTTTAGTAAGAAATAATTGAGTATATTTTTTTGGTCCTCCTAATTCTACCTTTATTTTATTGTCATTTCAATGCAACTGAAGAGTATTTAATCTTAAATGGATTTAATATTGTACTATGGGTTTTTATGGAATAAGTTAAAACTTCTATATTGGTCTTAGTGATTTAATGTTTTTAATTGGTCTTGGTGAATAGGCAATTAGCCATTTGTTCCTAGTTACATATAGGACTGGAGGCAGTATGTTTCAGTTTATAAATAAGAACACGAAATTACACCTTTTCCACACACTTCCAAATTGAACTAGTAGATTTTTCTGAGTCTGGGTCTTTTTAGTCAGAAAATTAAATTGCACTAACGTTTTAGCAATTCATGAATTGATGCCCGTAAATTAATCGCATTGGCAAGCCTAAATAACTTGACAATGACAGTAAAGATATCAAATGTTGTCAAATAAAAAAAAATAATTAAGAGAAATAATGGAGTACCTCAAACCTAGGCTTCTTGATATTGGATGTTGCAGTTAACTGCTTGAAACTATCATTCACACTACCAGCAGATGATTACTACATTACGTTGTAGCTACTCCTTTTTATTTGGCCTGTAATTTGATATTGTTATTACTTACTGCATACTAGTTTAGAATTTTGTTTGCATTTATGGTTTGATTATCGCCGTCATTATCAGCACTGGTATTAATCCAAAGGCAAAATCTTATTATCTCTTTGATGGTTACATTCATCTTTCTTCTAGTCTCGCTTGTGGTCTCGCTGGTCTCTCTATTGGCATGGCTATTGGCATTGTTGGTGACGCTGGTGTTAGGTTTGATTTTTACCTATTATAAATTCCCGTTTCTCTATATTTCATAATAACCGATTTGTTGTCTATTTTGATTTACGTTGCTATTGGCATTGTTGGCATTTTGCTATTGCCTTCAATTACTTTTTGCTATTTTATGTTGCCAACCTATCTGTTAGATTGGATTTCCATATTGTCGTCATTCTTCTCTTGAAAGATTTAAAGCAAGTGAAAAGTGTTCGAACTGTGTAGTTTGTTTTTCTAACAGAAATTTTTAAATGTTAATTATTGTATTGAATTGAATGGATAAGAGTTGGATATCCTACAACCTTAACAACTCTCTTAATAAAGAGAAGTACATTAGAGGAGTTATTAATTTTCTTGATTTTGCATTTGCAAAATCAAATGATGGAAAAATTTTATGTCCTTGGACCAATTGTGTCAATTGCAAGCAGCGTTCTCGGCTGGATATTTATGAGCATCTAGTCCATTTTGGGTTTCTAAAAGGTTATGTTACTTGGGTCTTCCATGGTGAACAAGTTAGCTCGTCTAGTTCTCAGAGTGTATCTCAAGTAGAAGGAGAGTTTGACCATGACATAGATACATTGATTCATGATGCTTTTGAAATACATCCAACTAATGAGAGTGATGGTGCAAAATTAAATATGGAGGACGAGGATCCCAAAGCATTCATAGATGAACCCAATACTCAACAATCTGAAGAGGATAGTAATTTGGATAAGTTCTATCAGTTGTTAAATGAGGCAGAGCAAAATCTTTCTCCTGGTTGTAAGAAGTTCACAAAACTATCATTTATTGTCCATTTGTATCACTTAAAGTGTTTAAACGGGTGGACTGACAAAAGTTTTTCCATGTTGTTAGAGCTATTAAGGGATGCATTCCCAAAAGAAAATACATTTCCGAAATCTTTTTATGATACAAAAAAGATTATTTGTGGATTAGGTCTCTCATATGAAAAAATCCATGCTTGTCCCAATGATTGCATATTATATTGGAGAGATTTTGCTAATGCTCAAATTTGCTCAAAATATGGTATGTCACGATGGAAACTAAACTCTAATGATAATGAAGGTAGAAAAAAATCCCTGCAAAGGTTCTTCGTTGGTTTCCTCTTAAACCTAGACTACAAAGACTCTTTCTATCATTAAAATTAGCTTCTTCTATGACATGGCATGAGGATGGTAGAACAAAAGATGGGCTCATAAGACATCCAGCTGATTCTTTCGCTTGGAAAGATTTTGATCGTCAACATCCTGATTTTTCGTGCGACCCTCGTAATGTTCGACTAGGTTTAGCTTCTGATGGTTTTAACCCTTTCAAAACCATGTCGATTTCTCATAGCACTTGGCCTGTTGTTTTGATTCCTTATAACCTTCCTCCATGGATGTGTATGAAGCAACCTAATTTTATACTTTCATTGCTTAAACTTGATGTCTATATGCAACCTCTTGTGGAAGAACTAAAAGAATTATGGAAAATTGGGGTGAAAACATTTGATGCATGCAAAAAAGAGTCATTCCAAATGCGTGCTGCTATCATGTGGACTACCAATGATTTCCCGGCATATGCAAATTTTTCAGGCTGGAGCACTAAAGGTCGATACGCTTGTCCATGTTGTGGTTTAAAAACTACGTCTCATTTGTTGCGTTATAGTCGGAAGTTTTGCTACATGTGTCATCGTCGTATGTTAGAGCCTAACAATAAGTGGAGATACAATAGAGGAGCATTTGATGGATCCCAAGAGTTTAGAGCACCGGCGGATCTACCTAATGGTGCAAGTGTCTTGAGACAATTGGAAGATCATGGAATAGGTAATGGGTCACCATGGAAAAAGAAAAGCATTTTGTTCACATTACCTTATTGGCAACATAATGTTCTTCGTCATAATCTTGATGTAATGCACATTGAAACAAATGTTTGTGATAACATTATTGGAAAGTTGTTGCATTTAGAAGGAAAATCAAAGGATAACGATAAGGCACGTTATGACCTTGTAGACATGAACGTTAGAAGTCAACTACATCCAACGATGCATCCAAGTAAAGGTAAAAAATATTTGCCTAGAGCTTGTTACCAAATGACATCGAATGAGAAAGAAATATTTTTGGAAGTTCTCAAAAACTTAAAAACCTCAGATGAATATTTTTCTAATATATCTAGATGTGTGCAAGTGAAGGAACACAAGATATTTGGTCTCAAAAACTATGATTGTCACCTTTTAATGCAAGAATTTCTTCCTATAGCTATAAAAGGTTGTTTGCCTGATAAAGTGAGTTTAGCTATATGTGATCTTTGTCATTTCTTCAAAGAATTGTGTGGCAAGGTTCTTCATGAGCATAATTTGGAGCACTTGGAGAATCGAATTGCCAAAACATTGTGCCAGTTAGAAAAGATTTTCCCTCCATCTTTTTTCACTATAATGGTACATTTGTTAATTCATTTGGCATATGAGGCAAAAGTTGCAGGTCCTGTTCATTATCGATGGATGTATCCCATTGAAAGGTATTACACATTTTTTCATTCATATAATTTCATTCTTGAATTATTAAGTAAAATTATGTTATCTTATTTGGTGACCTAAAATCTCTTTTTTAGGTTCCTTTTTACTCTAAAGTCATTTATTCGTAATTGAGCACATCCAGATGGATCTATTGCAGAGGGTTATTTAGCTCATGAATGCTTGATATTTTGTTCCCGATATCATTAACATTTTGATTTCAAAAACGAAATTCAAAATTTATAACAATTCGGTTACAAAATATAAATTGTCAAACAATTATAAGTATACATCAAATATAAATAATTGCAAATGAATTAATTTAATTTCATGTCAATTAACACTTTAAAACAACAAATTAAATTTAATTAATTTCAGTTAAATAAAACTGACCAAAATTCAAAGAGACAGGACTTTGTCCATCATTTCTAATTATTTATATACTATATATATTTACCAATATTCAAAGTAGAAAATCATATACAAATATTTCTTGTTCTCTCATTCGCTTTACAAAACAAAAAACCCTACATCTCTAAAATACAAACTTTGCAAAACAAATTCCGAAGGACTATACTTTTCTTGAACATGTTAATGATCAGCGCAATAATTGGAGTATCAAAGTTCGAGTTGTTCGCATGTGTACTGTCTACACCATATAAAGTGAGGATGAACCAATCTCTTTAGACATTATTTTGTTAGATGAAAAGGTATACAATCACAATGATTGAAGATTGTTATTTGCATTCAATTCCGTTTGTGTGTGTGTATATATATATATATATATATCAACTTTGTTTTCATATTTTACTTTATCGAAAATTAAATATATTTCAATCTTTTTGAATGATCAATTCTAAAATTATTTGACTTTAACTCACAGGAAACACCTTTGCATGCAACAATCAAGAAAGAACTTCTCTCAAATTTCAAAAATAGTATACAAGAAGGTGATATATAGAACATAACAAATATAAAAATATCAATGGAAAATGATTCTTACAGACCTATGGTTGGAACAAAGATGGCATATTGTTTTTGACAACAACTATTGTAACCAAAATCCAAGACCCAAAAATTACCATTCAAAACCATTACTTTGAGTTTACTTCCTTCAAATCACTAGCAAAACCATTCTTTCAATACAAAATTCATCTTCTAAACTATCAAAGAAACATCATTTGGTACAAACTATTTTTTAGATTGGAGACATCATTGGAACACTGCATGTTGTTGGACATGAAGAGCAAGTTTATGTTGTTGACAAGCCTACAAAAATACTCAGACTAGAATCATTGGAGATGAGGATAACTAGGAACCCAAGTCACCGCAACCGACAAAGTCCAGCTCAAATGACGAAGGGGATATAAAACAAAAATGTAAAATACATGAAGAAGTGAAGTATGAAGACGAGAATAATGATAAGGAGAAAGATGACAACCCATTATCCAAACGAAAATCAAGGTACAACAGAGCAATAAAAAATTTACATATCATCATCAGATAAAGGGACAATCAAGACAACAGTTACAAAAAAATAAAAATAAAAAGATTGTGGTCGAGCATATTACATCCTTTGACGAAGAGTCCGTCCTTCTACATACCTTAAGGAGAACCAAAAAGAATAAACCAAAAGAAAAACAATTGGGGGTGTAATGAAATTGATTAATTCAAAAAAATAAAAATAAAATGAAAAACTTAAAATCGGGAATACAATAAATGTATTTCTAACTATTTCACTTTAATCATTTTTAGTTTCAGCAATAAAGTAATACATTTTGTAACTCAATTGTATATCAATTGAGTCTATCTCTTAATTTCAATTATCAAATACATTACTTCAACATTTGGCATATCCATCGATCTCAATATTAATACGTTACTTTATTTATTCAAGTCATTCGTCTAACAACGGTACTTCTCTTCTATAAATTACATTGATACAATTATATATATATTATTGATGTAACTACTAAATTGTGGATTATTGGACAATTGAGACATAAAACTTCATATTAATTTTTTTTAAAATCCACTTAAATTAAATAAATAAAAATATACTCGCGCAACGCGCAAGTTAGCATCTAGTTAAGTTATTAGTGCGAAATATATATGTACAACTTTTAGAAGAATTTCTTTCTAATCATGTTTGTTTTTTAAATCCAAAATCTCAACGTCGAGATCTTCCTTAATGAATACAAGTACAATTTCACTCGGGGAAATTGACATTAAGTTGTTGTTTAACATAAAAAGTAATATCAATACCAAATGAAAAATAAAATAAATATGGCGGATGTCACGCCATAATTAATAATAATAATTAGAAACTACTAAAAGTCTTACTATGTTTTAATGGATAGCCTAATCACTTTACCATTCCAATCAAAATGTGGCATCTTGTTCACTCTAGGAGAATCTTCTTTTTCCCCTCTTTTGGTGAAGAGTCAAAGTTGAAGCTAACACGTAGCTATCACATTCTTCCTTTTTTCTTCTTTAATGTTAGTGTTTAAGGGAGCATGTCCAACATAAATTATCAATTTAAGTGGCATTTATTTGCATTGACAAAAAATAATATAATCTGAATCACTTCATTAATTTTTCAACTAAGCATGTATGATTTACTCATGTGCTTCTTATAGAACGTAAAATGTGAAAATTGATACTACTTAAGTTTAAAATATAAACAAAAATATAGTTAATTAAAAAAATTGATATATTTAATTTAATTCAAATCTTTTTTACTTATCCAGACAGTTGCACAACCACTATATGCTAAAGTTGGAAAGCATATTTTAATATTTTTTCTTCATTTTGATGCTACTATAACTGCAAACAACTTTACTTATTCATTTATTTTTTTTGGTGCACATGGTTTGTTTTGGTTGGTAACTTAACAATTCTTCACTCTCAACACAGAAAAACAAATAAAGTGAAAAAAGCAAAAGAAAGATAGAACAACCTGTAATGATAAGAAATCAAGCTTTGCAAATTGCACATTGAATCACATAATTAAGCCTCTAATGAGGTGTAAGAAGGAGAAACAAAGTGCTCTAATTATGAGATTCATTATTTAACCATATTTTGGAGTCTAATGGCCCCAAGATTAGTAGTAAATAATTGACAAATATTAATAGTTAGTTTGTTAAGAAGAAAAATATTTTGATAATAGCAGAGATCAAACTCTGAACCTCTTTCATAATAAACACATGTTTAGACTTTATATCATCTAATGTGGGACTCTATATCACACACCCCTCAAGCCTATGACTCGATCTAGAGCGTGACTCGAGTAGCCTGATAACAGGTGGTCCAACGGATTTTGGATAGGTTTTGATACCATCTTACAATTTGAGTTGAACCTAACTCAAGCCTACAAAATCGATTTGTAAGGTGAAAACTACCTCTACTTATAAACACATATTCAAGACATTATCTCATCTAATGTGAGACTCTTTAACATGGACTATTACTTCAGAGTGATGGACCAACACCTTGATGAGAAGCATGTTCATGTGGAGCAATCCAAGGTCCCTCCATCAAAGAGAAAAATCAAAAGAAACCAGGAACTATAAACAAATGATTATAGAAAAGTAAAAGAGAAAAGAAAAAACAAAAAAGCAAAAATGAACTACTATGTCCCATGCCAACATTTTACACATTTTTTCTCAACCACAACACAACAAGTATTATTATTGTTGATGTTTCACTATTATTGATCTCTCTATAATTGTTGTGTTTCTCCAACTAAATTAGCTACATTCTAGAACATGGGCAAGAGAGGAACAAGGTTACCAGGTTTTTGCTTAAACAGAATAAGGCCTCATGCTAGAGTGCGTTCACCAACTATACAAGCCAAGCATGAAAAAATTGACACTAAAATTGATCACAAAACTGATGAAAAGTCAAATTCATGCAGTGTTTGTGAGGTGAAATTAGATGATGAAGTGAAACAAGGGTCAGTAATTGGTAGGAAGATTATGATTGTGATTGATTCTAGCTTGGAAGCTAAGAGTGCTTTGCAATGGGCACTCGCTCACACTGTTCAGAATCAGGACACTATAGTTCTTCTTCATGTTATGAAGTCTTCTAAACAAGGTTTGTGAAATGAAACTAATTACAATGTCATTGTTTTTTGTTTTCAAGTTTGGATTATTTGTTTGTGTGAGTAGTGAAACTCATTAAGTATGGTTTATTCAATGTGGTAGACATTGATGAAGCTTCTTGTAAAGAGACAGATCCAAGGGGTTATGAACTTGCTTCATCTTTGAAGAATATGTGTAATGTCAAGATGCCTCAGGTGACTTTAGTTTCTGTGACTCTGCTATCATATTCTACGTTCTTTCAAGATGTTAACATTTACCCTTACCCTTAGTAAACCAATTTATATTTACATAAATGATTAAGTACAGGTGGTTAATGAAATTAGTGAAGGTCAAAATATTCGGGACTTGAATTTAAACTCTAACTAAATCAATAATTTGTCAAAATTTACTTATCTTTCAACTGAATTTTGAATTACTAAAACTCATTTTTCTATGAGAGATAGAGAAAAAAAAACAATTTATATTTTTTATATATTTTTTATTCTAAATTATCAATATCAATCAAGATTATTCATCTATAAATCCCTTGTATGATGATGTTGGAAAATTATTAATGTAAATGAGGGAGGCATGCCAATTGTAATAAATTCAATTCAATGTTATTGAAAGTATTTATTTATTTATTTTATATAAATCTAATAATAAAATGTTGAGACAATATATATGGTTGTGATAGGTACAAATTGAGATTGCAGTAACAGAAGGGAAAGAAAAGGGACCAAAAATAGTGGAGGAAGCAAAAAAACATGGTGTGGCACTATTGGTTTTGGGGCAGAAAAAGAGATCCACAACGTGGCGTCTTCTAATGATGTGGGCAGGGAATTATAGAGTAAGTGGTGGTGTGGTTGAGTATTGCATTCAAAATGCACATTGTATGGCAATTGCTGTGAGAAGAAAGAGCAAGAAAAGTGGAGGGTACATGATTACTACTAAGAGGCACAAAGATTTCTGGCTCCTAGCTTAATCTATATAATCATAAATTCTTTGGATGTTGTCACCTTCAAGATTGATCTGCAAGTAATTATATATAAATGTTGTTGTGTTTGTAAAATAATTACAAAGTTTGTACATGATAAAGTTTTCTAAGAATTGAAAAAGGAATGAAATTTGTGAATGGAAAAAAGGAATGTGTCATTGTTTTATGTGGGACATTGGTTAGTCTAGAGCACATCATCTAGATGGAAAAGAGTTTCACCAAAAAAGGTAGGTAGTTTCTTTTTCCATTCTCCAATGTCATCTGGATTAATTCGGAGATGTATTTTAAGGATTTTTGAGAATATAGAGGTGGGAAAAGAACCCATCAAAAAACATTAATGTGGTTATGTGGATAGATACTTCATTTGGTCTCTACCTAACATTTCATGAGGCCAAACTTTTGGTCTCAACCTAACATTTCATGAGGCCAAACTTTTGATCTCAACCTAACATCTTGATGAGTCACTAAAGGGAGCCTAAACATTGCACACATAAATATAGATCATGTTTTTTATATAGTAGTATTTTTAAATACACACATTTTCATTCATCAACTTTTTCCATAAATGTGAGTTGGTCCATTTATTTGTTATTCTCAAGTAGACTTTTTTTATCCATATACATATTGCATATATCAATGAGATATTTCACATGCTATGAAGCACAAAAGTGAGATTAAATTCTTTGAATCCATGACAGATGTGGTTGATGTTGATTTTGACCTCTTTGGTTCTTCAAATGAAGATGGTCATGAAGAGTTCCATTTTTCATGAATTCATAAACAAGTATCATTTCATCATCTTCATTTGCAATAGCCCAAAAGTGAGACTAAATGCTTATGGCAAAGCCGCGAAAGTTGACGAATTTCTATCTCAAATTCTACAACACCTTGTTCTAACATTGGATTTGAACGTTTTATGGCTACAAAAGATGAACCACCATCAAAACTACCTTCGTAAACACTTCTGAATCCACCTGTTCCTATAAGTAAAGCCTCATTTAACTCATTTGTTGTTAATTTTATCTCTTTCAATGAAAAATGACAGCAAAATCATGATGACCTTTTTGGCTTTTCGATTTGGTTAGGCAAAAAGGCACATGAGACATGATCTTTCTTGGCCTAATCAAGTTCAACTTCAATAGAACAAACCACATAATAATTGCTATTGCAACTACACTAAGTCCACATCCAATGAGAATGAATTCGAGTTTCTTTGAGTTTATTTTAAAATGTGCAGTCGTTGTAGATGGTCCAAAATTCTTTTCGGAAGGGTAAATTCCTGCAAGATTGTTATCACCAACAGTACTCAGTTTAAAAATCTCAACACCATTCAAGTAAGAATTGTAGTACTCCGGTTTCGAATACTTGTAAGGGTGAAGATCTAGCCAAAGATCTTGCTTTGCCTCACTGTTTACAAGAACCATCACAACATAGTCTTGAAAAATAGTAACAATAGGCCCTACACTTATAGCAATTGGATCAAACTATTCTTCAGCTGTCATATTATTCAAAAACATCAAAAAATCCACCTCGTAGACTTTTGTTATATCGTACGAAATTTCACAGAAATGAAGCCTAATTAGATACATGAAACCAGAATCAACAGGAAAAAAAGATAGATTGTAATTCAAGTTAATAAGTCCTTTTGCATTCGAAACCATCGAATGTGAGGTGCAATAAACATCATCAGAAGCAGTTTATGGTAAAACATGATTTGTATACAAAACTTCCATGCTCATATTAAAGGGTTTAATATCATGTCTAGCACCAAATATGTAATCGTCGTCGATATCCCAATTGCGAAACATACCAGTATCGTATTTCGGTAGAATTTGCTCACCTCCTACATTCAATCTATACAAGTTTTCCATGGTTGTGTCATTGTAAATGTACACAATTTTTGGATCATGACTAATTAAAGGAAGAGGTGAATCATCACCATTAATGTATAAGCCAAGTTGCATTGAAACAACTTCAATACCATTCACAAAGCATATGCATCAGAACCATTTGATGTTGGAGTAAAATTAAGTTCCAAATTGTTTCCACTTACATGAACAATGAATTCTTTCACCAAATATTCTAAGTTAAAATACTCAGCATTTAAAGAAGCACTGAAATTATGAAGAAGAGGTAAATTACCAAAATTAACTGATAAGAAAGATTTTCAGATATTAAAATATAAATAATCAGCAGGGTAGAAATAAAGACGTATGAATTTTGGACTTGGTGTTACATTGAAACTATAGGTGAATTTTGATTGAAAAATTCTAGCTGTTGTATAAGGAACTTGAGGAATAGATTGAAGTGTTGAAGCTTGTCTTGTTGCTATTAAGGATTTTTTGTTGTCAATGTTTGGCATATTGCAAGAAACATATGGAGAATCAATGTCACCATACCAAAATTGTACCATTTACACAAATTATAATGTGTTTGAACCACAGTTGAGAACTATGTTCTCTGAGGGAACATATGTTGTAGTGTCAGCAAGAACTAGTGGTTGTGGATTCAAGATAAAATTGAGGCTTGATAGAAATTTCTGCAACATTCTTGTATGTAAATGATTTCTTTGAATGCAAAATATGACCAGCTTTATGTTTTTTTTTTTAACTTTGCTTGACAAAAAGTAGCATGTAAAAAATAAATTTGTTGACTAACAGCTGAAGAGGTTATGTCAAACACTTACACGTCTAGAAGTCATGCAAAAAAGTGCAAAAGGTTTAATTTAGTTGCTAAAATAATTATTAGTTTAACTTTTTTTCTCAGACTTAGCGGTAAAATTCACACACAATCGTAAAATCTAAAATTCAAACTCTAAAATATGATATTAAATTTAACAAATATTTGTTAATTGAACTAAACTTTATAAATATTTATTAGTCTAACTTTAATATTATATCGGTCACATAATGAATTGTCCATTTGTTAAAAAATTTATCACAAAATAAATAAATAAATAATTCTTTCAATTTATATTAATTAATTTTTCAATTATAATATTTAACTAATATATACATACAGGTATATATATATATATATATATATATATATATATATATTACTAGTAATTCCCTGTATTTCCGTTTAAAAACAAGATTTGTACTATAAAAAATGTGTTGTCTATGTTGCTTTCATGAATAATATGGTTGGAAATTTCAGTACTCTTTTTTATTGAATTTTTTATTTTAATAGAAGTTGCATGCACTACTCGAGGTGTTATTTTGGCTGTATTCACTGAATTTTGAGTAATAGTTTGGTTTAGAGAAGTGTTGAAAATTCTATTTTTAACGGATATTTTTGTTGAATTAAATCAATATGATCTGACATTTTTTGAGTTAAATCAATATGGATCTCATGTTTTAAAAACGAGTCTCATATAAAGGGATTAAACTCACGTGAATTTTATTCAATAAAGAAGTTAATATAAAGATCTAGTTGTCATGCTTTTCTTTTTTCTCTCTTTCTTCTTCATCTTGATTGTAAAATAGAAGTGATTTAAGATATTTTTTTATCCAAAATCACTATAATAAGTCGTTTTCATCTATTTATAATACATTAAAATAGAGTCACAAACCTAGTAGAGGACATCTCATCACACCGATTACCAAGTCATCTTGATTTTGAGATGGCACCTTCCACAAGTTTTTTTTTTACTAGAAAAGCAAAATCTACTCTCTTTTCAAATCCTTTATATTTTGCCCGAGTCTCAATGCACACTATTATCTATTTCTTTCCATTACACAAGCTCAGAAATCAGAACCCTCTTCATCAAATTTGAAGTGAATTCAAAGGCACTTCTGTCTTATTGCCATTTACTGAAATAATAACATTACAATAAGATTTTCTATAAAGTTATTGTTTATTGCGATGTATAATTCTTATTTGATGTGAATTGATTATCTGACATGTTATTGATGGGGAATAAACACATAAATACAATAACAAGTAATACGCAACGGATATAAAATTCCCCCAACTTGCAAGAACCTGTGAGGAGCAACAACAAATATATGGCAGCAAATTAATAAAAATAAAAGAGCGTAAAGAACACCGATATTTTAACGTGGAAAACCCCTCAATGCAATGGTAAAAACCACGGGTCGTCCAGACCAAAGAAATAGCTCCACTATAATCAAATAAGGGTACAAGAGAGTCTCAAAAAGATGCACAAAGTGTGCCTACAACCAGCCAAAATAACAAAGCACTAAAGCTTACAAGTGAAAAGCAAGAAGAAGAAAAACACCAAAAAAACCTGCTGCTGCACGATTTCTCCCACTCCAGACGTCGTTTCGCCGATCCGACCGTTGAAAACGAAGCCCTGAATATTGCGAACCTACGGTCCAAATTTCAGCCCGATCCAACGGTTAACGAATGCGCAATCGATGTTTTTCTGAGACTGATTTAACAAAATCGGGAATAGGGTTTACTCTTCTCTTTTCTCTTTTGATGATTGTCTTTCCTCTCAAAATAGTCTCTCTTGCAACCCTACTTAGACCACTCTCCACTTAAATAAGTGAGACACATGGACTATAATATTTGGGCCTTTCTCCACATAGGAAGGGAGCCCAATACCCAACACATTTCCCCCTCACAACTATGTGGAGATGATCGCCAAACCAGCGATATCACAACAAGTTTCAAACTTCCCTCTTGGTAATGTTTTAGTCATCATATCAGAACCATTATAATCAGTATGAACTTTAGCCAACTCCAACAACTTAGCTTCCAAAATATCACGTATCCAATGATACCTCACATCAATGTGTTTGGACCTGCTATGAAATGTCGAATTCTTACCAAGATGAATAGCACTTTGACTATCGACAAATAATACATATTTGTCCTGAATAAACCCAAGCTCCTGCAAGAATTTCTTCAACCAAATCAACTCTTTGCATGCTTCGGTAATGGCAATGAACTCTGCCTCAATTGTAGACAATGCTACACATTTCTGTAATCTCGACTGCCAAGCCACAGCTCCCTCTGCAAATTTAATCATATAGCCTGAAGTGGACTTCCTAGAGTCAATATCTCCAGCCATATCTGAGTCGGAATACTCCACCAAAATAGGTTTGTCACCTCCAAAACAAAGCCTCATACATGTAGTACCACGAAGATACCTCAAAATCCATTTTACAGCATTCCAATGCTCTCTACCTGGATTTGACAAAAATCTACTGACTGTACCAACAGCATGCGTAATATCTGGTCTTGTACACACCATTGCATACATCAAACTACCCACAACAGAAGCATAAGGAACTCGTTCCATGTATCTTTTCTCATCTTCACTAGAAGGACTTTGTTTAGAACTCAACTTAAAATGAGTAGCAAGAGGAGTACTTACAGCCTTAGAGTTTTCCATTTGAAACCTTTGCAAAACTCTCTCAATATGGTGTTTTTGTGACATCCAAAGTTTCTTCTCCTTTCTGTCACGCATGATTCTTATGCCAAGAATCTGTTTAGCTGCTCCCATGTCTTTCATGGCAAATGACTCGCCCAACTGCTTCTTTAACCTGTCAATCTTGGAAATATTTTTCCCAACAATAAGTATGTCATCAACATATAATAACAGGATAATGAAATCATCGTTAGAAAATTTTCTAACAAATACACAATGGTCAGAAGTATCTTCATGTATCCTTGGTCACACATAACAGACTCAAACTTTTTGTACCACTGCCTTGGAGCTTGCTTCAAACCGTATAGACTCTTTCTTAGTCTACACACATAGTCTTCCTTGCCTTCAACAAGAAAACCATCAGGTTGCTTCATGTAAATCTCTTCCTCCAAATCACCATGAAGGAAAGCCGTTTTTACATCCATTTGCTCTACCTCTAAGTCAAGAGTAGCTGCCAAACTCAACACGGTTCTAATTGATGACATTTTTACCACAGGTGAGAAAATCTCATTAAAATCAACACCCTTTCTTTGACGGAAACCTTTCACCACTAATCTGGCTTTATACCTCGGAGACTTTGAGTTACTCTCAAGTTTCACTCTATAGATCCACCTGTTTTCCAAAGCCCTTTTGCCTTTTGGCAACTTCACCAAATCATAAGTGTGATTATCATGCAAGGATTTCATCTCATCATGCATTGCATCCAACCACTTTTGACTTTCTTCACTCTCTATGGCCTCTCGAAAACACTCAGGTTCCCCTTCATCAGTCAAATTCACATACTCATCAGAGACATACCTTGTAGATGGTTGTCTCTGCCTCTTAGACCTCCTGAGTTGGGTTAGAGATGATTCAAAAGCATCACTAAGATTTTCATCGTGTGATAACTCATGATCTTCACTAGTTGGAATATTTACCTCATCTCTAAGTCGATGATCATCAACACAATCATGTGGCTCATCATTCTGAACATTACCATCAGTAGTATCCAAATCAGGAACAAGTGACAGAACTGGATCATCATCAGCTAAGGCGTTATCTCTCTCAGGTGTAGTCTTCTCCTCCTTATCAATGTCTTCAATAGTTTGGTCTTCCATGAACACTACATCACGACTTCTGATAACCTTTTTGTTTATAGGATCGTACAACTTGTAGCCAAATTCATCCTCACCATAACCAATGAAGATACATTGCTTTGACTTTGCATCCAACTTGGATCTTTCATCCTTCGGAACATGCACAAAAGCCTTGCAACCAAAGACTCTCAAGTGATCATACTTGACATTCTTCGCAAACCATACCTTGTTTGGTACCTCACTATTCAAAACGACAGTAGGAGTAAGATTAATAACATGCACCGTCGTGTACAGTGCCTCACCCCAATAATGTTTAGGCAACTTAGCTTCAGAGAGCATACACCTCACTCTCTCAACAAGTGTCCGATTCATCCTCTCTGCTAAACCATTCAGCTGAGGAGTCTTAGGAGGAGTCGTTTCATGTGCTATACCCTGCTATTTGCAATAGACATCAAAGGGTTCGCAATACTCACCACCGTTGTCAGTACGAACACGTTTCAGCTTCTTGCTTGTCTGCCTCTCAACCAAAGCATGAAATTGTTTGAATTTCTCCAACACTTGGTCTTTTGTCTTCAGAACATAAACCCATAGTTTCTTGGAACAATCATCAATAAAAGTAACAAAATAAAGTGCACCACTAAAAGATTTTACCTTTAAAGGGCCACAGATGTCAGAATGCACCAACTGAAGCAACTCTGATTTTCTAGAGGGAGGATGCCTTTTGAAGGATACTCTAGTTTGTTTACCAATTATGCAGTGAGAACATTTCTCCAAATCTACATTCTTCAATCCTGGAAGCACATCCTTTCTAGCTAAGCAATTTAACCCCTTTTTACTGATATGGCTAAGCCTTCGGTGCCACAAAGATGATTCCATATCTACGGCATTCACACTGTCTTTTGCAACTAAAGCTTTTGTCCAATACAGTTTACTAATTTTCTCCCCTCTAGCCACAACCAAGTTACCTTTATTGAGTTTCCACTTTCCAGAAGCAAAATGATTATCAATAGGCATGGCAACGGGGCAGGGCGGGGGCGGATTTTGCCTCCTCCACCCCCGCACCCGACTAATCAGGGAAAACCCGCACCCGCCCCCGTTTCATAGCGGGTGTAGAATTTAGGCACCCATCCCCGCCCGCAACGGGGTTCGGGTTTCCCCGCCCGCACCCGCACCCATTCATATATATATATATATATATATATAAAATTATAAATTTAAAAATCATATCTATTATAATTAATATTAGAAAATAATTGTTATTAGACAATTATAAAATAAAAATATATTTTCTATAAAGATAAGATTATAATTTTTAATATTTAAAAAAATATTAAGTATATTCAATGTGTATATATATATAAAATTTAAAAATTACATTAATATTATTTGCGGGGCGGGTTCGGGTGCGGGTGCGGGGTGGATATCATCACCCCCGCACCCGAATTTTAGTTTCGGGGAAAATCCGCACCCGCACCCAATCAAAGCGGGTTTTCCCCGCCCAAACTCTCAGTCTTCCTTAGATTTATTATTCGGCTTATTAGAACCAAAAATAGGAAGATGCATTTTCTTCACAAATAACAAATCTTTCATCTTGCCCTTCCACAAATGGTAATTAGTACCATTCAAGCATACCATCTTTATATTCATATTTGCCTCCATCCTTCAAGCAAGTCAAATAACCCTTTAACCAAGAGCTCTAATGCCACTCTGATGGGGAATAAACACAGAAATACAATAACAAGTAATACGCAGCGGATATAAAATTCCCCCAACTTGCAAGAACCCGTGAGGAGCAACAACAAATATATGGCAACAAATTAATAAAAATAAAAGAGCGTAAAGAACACCGATATTTTAACATGGAAAACCCCTCAATGCAAGGGTAAATTCCACGGGTCGTCCAGACCAAAGAAATAGCTCCACTATAATCAAATAAGGGTATAAGAGAGTCTCAAAAAGATGCACAAAGTGTGCCTACAACCAGCAAAAATAACAAAGCATTAAAGCTTACAAGTGAAAAGCAAGAAGAAAAACACCAAAAAAACCTGCTGCTGTGCGAGCACGATTTTTCCCACTCCAGACGTCGTTTTGCCGATCCGACCGTTGAAAACGAAGCCCTGAATATGGCGAACCTACTGTCCAAATTTCAGCCCGATCCAACGGTTAACGAATGCGCAATCGATGTTTTTCTGAGACTGATTTAACAAAATCGGGAATAGGGTTTACTCTTCTCTTTTCTCTTTTGATGATTGTCTTTCCTCTCAAAATAGTCTCTCTCTTGCAACCCTAATTAGACCACTCTCCACTTAAATAAGTGAGACACATGGACTATAATATTTGGGTCTTTCTCCACATAGGAAGGGAGTCCAATACCCAACAGTTATGTTCCTTGAAAGAATTGCTTGCTAAAATAAAGCATCAAGTGTTGAAAATAAGGAGGTTGGCCTTCATGAGTTGATTGATGTGTATGTGTGTTTCATAAACTATTCTCAATCTCATCCTAGATGTAAATGTGTGTCAAATAAGTATCCAACTCTTACCTTAGATTGTTCTCTGTGTTAATAATAATAAACAAACATAAACATAGGAAAGAGTAAGAGGAAGAGAAAAAGAACTCTACTAAAATTTCATAACCAAAATGAATAAAAGGTAAAAGTAATAGGGTTACAATATATATATATATACAAGAAAATAGAAAAATTTAAAATACCGTTACTATTAATATATATATATATATATATATATATATATATATTATCTAACACTTTGTACATACTAGAGTGCATTAATGATATTTAAATTTATGTTTAATTCTATTCTTTATAAATCACGTCACATATGACTATCTAGCTCATTTATATTTGGGTTTAACAGAATAAAGAAATGAGAGGCAGAGAAGCAGGTTTGTGCCTTTGCTGACACCACACCTGCCATGCGATTTTGTTCCCACATGAACCTATTTGCATCTACATGTGTGATTCAACAAAGTTTTTTCAGTATGTCCATCTTTTAATGGTAGTATTGGAAATTGAAATATTTTATCCAAAAATAATTAAGTTTGTACGGTAAAATTATTAGCACTACTGACATTACTTTTAACTAGCACCAATTGTTTTGTTGATGAGACATACGTACATTTCTATCTTTTAAAAAAACAAAGATGATCCATATAGTACTACTCGAAGAAAATCCATGCTTATATTCTAAAGTTGAAGGAAATCAATATAGAACGAAAATTTTGTAGTTGTATGTGATGCGTAGTTAAGAAAACCTGTTTACTTTAACCCATAGTGGTAATATCTGGAAATTGTCAAGACAGCACACATTTTAATTCCAACATTTAACTTTGGATTGTTTTTTTGTTTTTTGGTAACACTTGGATTGGCTTTTTAATATAATCTTGAATTCAAATTTTATATTCAACAACTATTATATATTACTTAACACAATTGACATTTGAACTCCATTAAATATTATATTGAATCCAACCGTGCATTTGCGCGGATTAACATCTAGTTTTTTATTAAAAATAAATTCTAAAAATATAGAGACAAAGATAGAATTTTCAGTGACACCTAAATCAAATTTAGCATTTCAGCTAGTTAATATAGGATGTGTACTATAAAAAAAACGTGTTGTCTATGTGGCTTTCATGAATAATATAGATGGAAATTTCGGTACTGGTATCTTATTGAATTTTTTATTTTAATAGAAGCTGCATACACTACTCCAGCTGATATTTTGGTTGTATTCCCTGAAATTTGAGTAATAGCTCGGTTCAGAGAAGTGTTGAAAACTCTATTTTTAACGTACATTTTTATTGAGTTAAATCAATATGGATATCACATTTTAGAAACAAGTCTCACATTTTTTGAGTTAAATCAATATGAATCTCAAATTTTAGAAACGAGTCTTATATACAGTGATTAGACTCACGTGAATTTTATTTAATAAAAGAGCTAATATAAAAATTTAGTTGTCACGCTTTTCTTTCTCCTCTCTTCCTTCTTCGTCTTGGCTGTTAAAGAGGGGTGATTTGAGATTTTTGTTGTCCGAAGCCATTCCTCTACATCATTTTTACTCTATCTTTTTACATAAATAAGTTATTTTCACATAGATCTATTTTTCTTTGTATTTTTTCGTTATCTCGCCAATTAAGTGCGACATTGTTTTGTTTTCTCGTCTAAGTACGGTGTTCATTCTATTCAAATTGATAGATTAATTTCAATCCAGATCAGACAAATTTAATCAATAACTTCAACGTTCTCAATGTTGCAGATTTGGATACATAGGTTTTCTGATCACTTTCATTTTTTTAAATTTGTAGGTATTTTGCTGTTTTATACTATTAACTTGAGTGTTGTGAGTTTGTTCACATATTCATCCTTTTGAGTTTTAGAGAATTTGTATTTGTGTTGTTTTCGATCAATGTGCTATTTTTAATATGAAAGAATGAATATTGTTTTTAAGTCAAAAAAAAAATTTGTACTAGAAAAAGAGTGTTCCTAGCATTTCTCTTATTATAAACCTACTTTTTGAGATTTTTTTTTCATTTATTACTATTTATCCATAAGGTCTAGCTCAACTCGCAAATGCCAATACAATTAAGAGAACATCATGTCTTGTGTTCGAACTTGAGATCTCGCAAGTGTGTGTGTGTGTTAATTTTAGTGGTATTTACCACCCGTCTACACAAAAAAAAAAAAACTACCTCCATCTCTAAATATAAAACCACCCTGATCACGAGAATTAAGAAAACTAGAATATAACCCGCGCGTTGCTCGGGATATATAGACTTTAACATATTAGTAGTATTGTGAATAAGATTTTAAAATTTCAAAAATAATATAGTTTATTCATTTTGTTTGTAGAGTATTTTTTCTAGTGAGTTTATTTGAGTAATTATTATATATGAGTTGACAAACACACATTTGAGAATATGTAAAATGTTTTGCATAACGTAATTGCAACTAATTCATATATTTAGTATTAAAAATCCATAATGAAGATCATCCTACAAACAAAATTCATAAATTATCTTAAAAGTATTTTAATAAATATTAATATATGTAATTATCTACCGCAAAATCAGAGATCAAATATTTTCATGTCGTAGATGAGATCAAATATGTCTACGAAAACAATACTCTAACTAACAACAATCAAGGTTTTGAGAAAACTGAGCAAATAGGTATAATATGTTACAAAATACCACTTACTAAAAAGCTATGTGTGCAAAAAAAAAAATTCAACTATATCTACTTCTTTGAAAATAATTGGGTTGCAAGTCACTGATCGTAGAGATTGTATGAAGAAGTAGAATAGTATACGGAAAAAAAAATTATATATTGATTTTACTTTAATTTGTAACTCATGACACATTAATAGTTATACTTAATATTAGATGTTAAATAATAATAATAATAATAATAATAATAATAATAATAATAATAAAAATAAAAATAATAATAATAATAGTAAAATGGGGTTAAAGCAAATTGGAAGTTGAATAATACGGAGAATTGAAAAGGAAAAACCTTTTACATGTGCCACATATGATTTTTTGTTGAGGTGGCAATATTTGAATGAAATGTCACAATATTAGATGATGTTTACGTGGGAGTCATTTTAATATATATATTTAATAGATAATAATAATAGTAAAATGTGTGTTAAAGCAAATTGGAAGTTGAATAATAAGGAGAATTGAAGAGGAAAAACGTTTTAGATGTGCCACATAGGATTTTTATTTAGGTGGCAATATTTGAATGAAATGTCACAATATTAGATGATGTTTATGTGGGAGTCTATTTTAATATATATAATAGATAAAATGTGTGTTAAAGCAAATTGAAAGTTGAATAATAAGGAGAATTGAAGAGGAAAAACCTTTTAGATGTGCCACATAAGATTTTTTATTGAGGTGGCAATATTTGAATGAAATGTCACAGTATTAAATAATGTTTATGTGGGAATCTATTTTAATATATATAATAGATAATAGATAGATTGATATTAGTATTAAATATGTTGATAATTTATATTGCTTTTACAATTTTATTCTCTAAAAGAGAAAATTAATTAATGTTTCCATTATATTATTTATTATTTATTGCAGAAAAAAGTGTAAGTTAATTATAAGTAAGTTAGTAAAGAAATAATTAATTCACTTGAAGATTCAAAGAGAATTTTATAAAAATGAAAGAAAAAAAATTCAAAGAGATTTTATATGAAGGGGCTTACAAAACAATCTTATTAAGACTCCTTAACATGAATAACTTCTTTATATATAAAATTACCTTTAAGAAGCAAGTCATCATGTGTCGCACTAGCATTGTTTTCATTAGTATCTTCTTTCTTTTTTACTTTTGCCTTCACTCTCCTTTTCAAAACCCAACATATCATCTGAATATATCCCTTTATACCATAATTATAGCACACGACAACTTTATACATGTTTTTGGAATTGCTTCTATTTCGATCTTTATTACCTAAATATTGATTCTTGCTTCTCTTCTTGATTTAGAAACCAATACCTTTGAGTGAGAAAGAGAATCCTAAGTCTTTCTTATCATCTCCTCATTCATTATACTACTTTTAACAAGGTTCATTGACAACACATCTCTTGAAGCATAGTTAGACAATGGCGTGTTGAAAGTTTTCTATGAGTCTGGAAAGGAACCAAGAAGCAACTACTCCTGAATTTCATCTTCAAACTTAATACTCATAACAATGAGCTGAATTATAATTCCTAAGTATTCGAATTATCTAGTAACGAAGTCCCTTCTTGAAGTTTCAAGGCTAACAACTTATTTATCAAATACATCTTGTTATTATTTGTCTTCTTTGCAACAGCTGCTTCAGCTTATCCCAAAATGATTTAGCATTTATCTCCTTACTAATGTGGTTCAACACATTGTCATCAACCCACCGAAAAATATAGCCACACACATTTCTGTGTAAGTGTGTCCACTGATCAGCAATCTTCTCAACCGACTTTTCTCCATCGAACACGGATTGGTGAAAATTCTTCACATAAAGCATATCCTGCTTCTTACTGTTCCAAAAGGCGTAATTTGACTCATTCAATGTTACCATATGAGTTGTATTGACTTCTATAATTGATCAAAAAATAATTATCACAAGAGAACAATAACTCTATTGGTAGTTGTTGGGACCAAAGCGCATAACGAAATATTCGACATTTATTAAATGAACTATTTCTTGTTAAATTTGATTTAAAAAATTACCAACACAAAGCCAACACCATCTATTATAATATATTAAAATAGACTCTCAAATCATTCATGCGACACCTAATCACATTTTATGCTACATAACTCTATTTGTGTCACCTCACTTATTTGTTTAGTTGTCATAGCTAGAATCTCTTCTCTTTCTATTCTTCATATAGTATACAATTTCATTTAATCTATTACATTTCATTTCACAACAACAATAAACAGACATTAATAATTGTTCATAATGCAATAAACATTTCTCTATTATCTATTTATCATTTATTAAATTTGAATTTATTCAGTAACCATTTTCAATGTAAGTTCAAATATCTATCCTTTTTTTCCTGGCTTGAACAAAGATTCAAGAAGACACAATACCTGACACAAGAGACATGTGAGCTGGAGATGAATAGATGGAGACTACAAATTAGGTTTTAACCAAATATTTTAGATTTGTCACAAATTTGTAAATTGTTATTCCATTTTGACAAGTCAAGTTTACGAGGAAACAATTATTTCCTCCATCTCATTTTAAATGCCTCATTTTCCATTTCTTTTTGTTTCAAATTATTTGTCATTTTACAATACTAATACAACATTAATTATTTTTTTCCGCTACCTGCAATTAATAAAAACATTTGAGCAAATGAAACATTTTATCATTGAAATCAAATCAACTAATCATTTTCTAAAGAATTGTACACACCTCAAATGAGATATTTAAAATGAGACGGAAGAAGTACTTATCTTGAAGAGTGATGTTGTTTTTCACACTAATACGATGAAAACAATGTTTTTACCAGATTCCAGAATTGTTCTATTCTAAATTTATATATTTTCATAATCGAATTTAATTAACGTCCTTTTTAAGTTGCACTTATGTTATACATTTGTTTTTGTTCAAACTTTTTCCTTTAAGATAGCCTATTATCGTAGAAATAAAAGTAATTACTACTATCAATTCAAATCATTCATCCATTTTTTAATTTCTTTAGTTACCTTGTGAATTTTATATATGCTAATGTCACTTTTAACATTTTTTTCAAGTTATTCTTTTGTGACGTGACTAACACCTTAATGTCCACTTCATTCCCTATAATTCATACATCTAATTAACTATTATTATTTTGAGATGATATTTACAAATAAAACTGTGTAAAATAAAATTATAAATACAACAATTGTGTTTGATTTGATATCTGAGTCATTGCATTTATGCTACTAAGATACAAGGTTTGTTTAATAAGAATGTTAGTTCACGAAGCAAAATGATAAATGAGACTTATAAATGATTAATTCTAAATGAGACTCACTACTAGAAATTTCGCTTTTGGTGACCGGTTTTTCGGTCGCTATTGTTAAAAAATCAGTGACCGAATTCGAGACCTTTTAAATTCAGTTGGTAAATAACTAGTCGCTAGTTATTGACGACTAATATTTAGTGACCGATCTAGCGACCTAATTTGGAGACTAATTTAGTGACCACTATTTGAGACCGATTTAGCAACCACTTTGAATTGATTTTCTATGTCATTAGCGACCGGTATAGAGACAAATTTTGTGACTGAATCTATTATTTTTATTAAAATTTCGGTCACTAATTTTGTCTCTAAACTTTACAATTTAAAAAAAAATGCATTACATTAATGTCTAATAAATCTGATTTGAATATCTAAAAAATTCATACAAAAATATTTAAGTGCATTAAACATATCAATGTATATAATAAAAAAACCATAATATAATTAAGTAGTATTTCTAAGTTCTTAAAAAAAAACACATCGAATTTCAGTCTAAACATAAATATATTTTAGTCATAACAAAATATAACATTTTTTTTTTCAAATTAACTTATCTCTATCCATCTAACTCTTCATCATCAAAGATCACCAACATCATGATCATGAACTTGGTCTCTAGTATACCATATGAGCTGAAAGTTCAAGCTATCCATCAATTGTTTTATTAAGTGGTTGTTGTGCTCAAATTCAAGTCTTTTTTTTTTTATCTCTTTCATTTCTCATTTCTTCAAATTCATATCTTTGTGTACCCACTCTGTTGATGAAGAACATGAGTCACAATAATATGACCTCCCTAATAATACAATAAATTCTATTTCGACACCATATGCTCGTCCATTTTTTATTCTTGCAACCTCACACAGCACATCTAATTCATTTGGTGGAGGAGTTCATTGTAAAGATGCTTCTTAGATCAACTCTTCCAATCTACGTCTAAATTTTTTTTGTCAACATAAATATAAGACTAATTAATATTTTAAAACACTAAAATAAAATGAAATCAACATAAAAAATAATAAATAATATACAATTTAAAGTTGAAAGCTCTTACATGCACATATTATGATCTTCTATCAACCCAAGTTTTATCCTTGCCATATTTGTGTATGTGAAGAAACAAATCTAAATGACTAGGAGGGGTGTCATTCAATTCCGTCTAACAACGTATAGAAAACTCAATATTTAAATACTTATTAAACACAACAAAACTCAATATTAAACTCAAGAAAACTCAACATTAACACATGTATACAAAAGATTTCTTCTTGTATTTGATCTCATAAAGAAAACTCATATGATATAAAACCCGTAGAAATAGAAAGGCAGAATTTTTTATAGTGCATATATTTTCACACAAGCAGAATTTTACGGAATGCATAATTTTACGTTGTAGAGTTTTCCAGTCCAGAATTTTACAATGCAGAATTTTTTACTCAAGCAGAATTTATATAGTGCAGAATTGTTTACACAAGCATAATTTAACACAATGTAGAATTTTATAGTGCAAAATTTCACACTACATAATTGATGTTACAAAGAACAATTTTAATGAATTGCTAGTTGAAACACCCTGTCTATCTATTATAATAATTAAAAGGTTTAATTGCAATTTTAGTGTCTCTATTTTTACTAATTCACGAAATTGGTCCCCTATTTTAAAAGTCAACAGTTTTGGTTTCTCCTTCTGATTTTTTAACTAAAAAATGATGATGTGAGATGTTTTAAGTAACATGACATATGATACAATAATGTAAAATGATTAACACCCATAAAATTGGAATAAAACGTAGTAAAAACTTAGCTTTCAACTTCGGAAATTTTTCATATTTTTAATTTAATTAATGACATATGAATAATTAATGCATGTAGATGGTTCTATATCATAGAATTGTATGTCACGTCAATAAAAATATGTCAAATCTGCATTTTTTAGTTCAAAAATTTGAGGGAGGGACCAAAATTGTCGACTTTTAAAATAGAGGGATCATTTCCGTGAATTGGTAATAATAGAGGGACTAAAACTGCAATTAAACCTAATTAAAATAGAACCCCAAAATTCTTCATCTATGCCACATCCTCCAATATTTCCCAACTCACCAAAATTCTGATGTGGCACATTCCAAATTCATCTTTTATTCCATTATGATTTGTTTCTTCAATATGTAATGCAAACTTTTTTCACTTGCCCAAGTACAATTATTTCATACATTATATAATTTCAGCTTTAATTTATCACTCAATGACTCATCAATACACTTAAAAAGCTCTAATTACTCTTCAAAACTTTCATTTCAATAACTCATACAAAAAAATACAAACTATCAAATATCTTCAAATCATCAAAATGAAAAATTTTGGGGTTTTATTTTAATTATTATAATAGATGTTCAAATTCATATATCAATATTATTGCATAGGAAATAAGTTTTTTTTCCCTATGCTGAATGTGTCTCCCATAACATTTTTTCTTTTTATAATTAAAAAAACACAAATCATAATTGAAACAACAAAAAAATGAATAATATTAAATATTTAGAAATAAATAACTTATAACTATTTCATTATTCACTTGAAACTTTCTATGTCTTAAACATTCACAAACTTTTCTTGCCTATAATTTTTTTCAACCACTCTTGAAGTTTCTTGACCGTGTCAAATAATTATTTGAAAATTTCAAGGCACACATGAATGAATTGTTTCAATATTTTGGATTTAACAAATTATCACTCACGAATGAATGTTATAATATATCACTCTTGAAGTTTCTTGACCGTGTCAAATAATTATTTGAAAATTTCAAGGCACACATGAATGAATTGTTTCAATATTTTGGATTTAACAAATTATCACTCACGAATGAATGTTATAATATATTACAAAGCACATAATATTATTCAGTGCATGCTTAGATCGACAGTGAAATTGACAGAATCACGATGAAGATATAAAATTGAAAACATGAAAAAGTACATAAATTTATAAATTTAATGTTTCAAAACTAATATAAATTATATAAAATGAAGAAATATTATAGCTAAATGTATAACTTTAACAATAAAGAAATACATAACTATTTGACAAATATATTATTAGAAGAACCACTTCAATGAAATCAAAAAGCTTGAATAAACCAATTCCACATTTAAATATATTTTGCATGAATTGTATTAGTCAACAATGTTTTACTTATATATAATTATTCAAAAATAAATTTACTTTTAAGTACATAAACACTTGAGTATATTCTACTGTAAAACAAAATTAATATTACTTTTAAATTACATATTATTGTTATTTTATATTAAGTAATATATTAAATTCTACTGCGCAACGCGCGAGTTAGTATCTAGTTATACATAAGAAGACTCCTAAAGTGAAATAGGAAAACAATTAAATAAAAAACCATTGACTCCCTAACTGCTAGTAAGCCAATACAATGGATGAACCCTTGTAAATATGGAAAATACTACTACCCCAAGTAATCAAATTTATCATATCTAACTAAAACTTCTAATACACCAGGAAATTTTAAAACAAAACAAAAATTATATTTATTAAACATATTCATAGCACAAGACTTTGCAGCAACCTATTTGGACCAAGTTGCAACTTATTAAGCCACCATAAAAACAAAATTTATCAACATACAAAATCAATCATTAACAACAATCAAATGAAAACTAACCAGGATTATAAGACATCACACTCAGATCCACTAATCAGCAATTCAATCACATAATATATTCATATTTTTCAAATTTCAGTAAAAATAACAGAAAACGACAATATTAGATTTTATAGGGTCCAAGAATAAATCACTAACAACAATCAAAGGAAAACTAACCAGGATTATAAGACATCACATTCAGATCCACTAATTAGCAATTCAATCACATAATATATTCATTTTTTTTCTTTCATATTTCAATAAAAAGAACATAAAATGACAATATTAAATTTTATTGGATTCAAGGATCAAAGTAGCTTACCTAATATTGCAAGAGTAGTACGAGGACTTCCTGTAAAAGAAGGGGAGAAGGAGTTATGACTGTGAGCAGAGGTCAACCATCATATTTGAACAAAAATGTAAGAATAATGCTTTCTAAAATATGGGGTATAGGATTTTATACTCATAATCAAAACATAGATCAAGTTAACTAGTTATAATAAGCAATAAATTAACAAGATCAAAGCCAAATTCAAATTTGAGAGAAAATGGAAGATTAGGGTTTCATAAAAATTGGTCTTATGAAACTCAAACTCATAAATTTAGAAAAGAAAAACTCACATTTGAAGAAGATGAAGACAACATTCGAAGAAGGAAAGTCTAAAACAAATCTTTGTCGTTTTAGTTTGGTACTTGTAGTGGTCGGAGATGGAGGAGAAATGAAGGAGGGAATGATGGAATTGGTGAGGGAGAAGAAAAGGTTGTCAGATTCAATTTTAATTTTTTGGTGAAGGAGTGATGAATTTGGTAAAAGAGAAGAAAAAAAAATTAAAAGAGATGGAGGGGCTATGTCAAGAGAGAGAGAGAAACGGGGGGAAATTTTTGTGTGGGTATAGAGATTTAGAAAATTCTAGTTTTAAAAGCAGAAAAAAGAATTCGATTGGTCTCTAAATCAGTCGCTAATAAATTGGTCTCTAAATCGGTCGCTAAAATATATTTGAGACCACTTTAGAGACACGTTTGGTTTTAGTTAACTATTATAAATATTTTGTCTCTAAATTAGTCTCTACGGCGACTAATTTTTTTGGGTCTCTAATTCGGTCGGTAAAAGCGAAATTTCTAACAGTGACTTATAAATTATAAATATATCATATAATTTATAATGCTTACTAATTTTTAAAAAATAAATATCAAGATACCCCTACAACGCGGGGTTGAAATCTAGTTTATAATAATAATAACAATAATAATAATAATAGTAATAATAATAAAGAAAAAATTATAAATTGGATACCTCATATTTTAATATGGAAAACCCCTTCAAAATTAAGGCAAAAATCATAGGTCATTCAGACGAAAAAAAAATAATTTAATTATATAATATGATGAATACAACCAATAGTTTTTCTAGTATGCAAAACCATCCACCATCGGTGCCTTTTTTCTTCTTCTCTTTTCACCCATTTTTCTTATTTCCTTTTACATATGTTTTATGTTGGGATTACGTCAAGTACTCCTTTCTTTCCTTTTTATAAGTTTCCTTTTGAACTAGGCAAGGGATGAAAAGAGCATATTATGCAAGACATGATCACCCAATAATCTGCTTTTTTAGGACTCAATTTGTCTGACCGTCGTGTAACCATTTAATCGTCAAACAACCTGCTGGAAGCTTTCTTACTTCTCTTTGGTCATATTTACTTTAGTTCTTCAGTCTCATTTGTGCTTGTATAGTTTCTGCAACCAAACATATCATAAAAGAGACTCAAAACTCAAAAGCACTCAGACTTAACCAAATTCCAAAAACTCTAAGGAAAGAAATTAGTTAATGCCATCAATGTAAAACTAATTAATACCTAGATGATAAAAGCAATAAAAGTTTGACTTAAACTAAAAATATTCACCAAAAAGCATAAGAAAAACATACTACTTCAATCTAGATGACTGTATCTCGAAATATGAATGATGTTATCTTTTAATGAATAGTTCTAATTTACTGAATGCATTGAGTATGTGGGGTGGAGGTAATTTGAGTCCATTTATCTACATCTACACATTCATTTCTCCAAGACAATTAGATAAAATCCATATGAGAGTGGTTAATTTCACATCAATTAAAAAAAAGAAGTCACTCATATCTCAATATCTTAAAGTTTTAAGTGGAGATCACTAAAGACAATTTCTCTTTGTGATTCTGGTCATTAGTTTGATGTTGCTTCTGGTACTCCTCTGCTGTATAAAGTGTATTGATTTGCATTCCCTCCAAACTCTCCTGCAACGAAATAATTTTCTCCATATTACTGAGCATCTCTCCCATAGTTGGCTTTTCTGAACTCTTGTTAGTCAAGCAATGAATGCTAAAATCCACAGGCCACTAAGAACTCCACCCTTATTTTTCCTTTTAAACGAGGATCAACCAATCTCTCAATAGTTGCATATTGGTAACAATTCATTGTTCCAATCAACATTTCAAGCAAAACCACCCCAAATGAACGCACATAAGATTTTTCACTCAATTTTCTTCTCTTGTAATACTCACTGTCTAAATATCAAAAAGTAATTTTAACTTCAGTACTAACATGAGAGTGGTATATTGATGGAACCATTTTAGACAACCCAAAATAATCTTAAGCAACATTTTTCCTTCATAGTCAACTTAATCAATAATTTTTAAGCTTAAATATAACTTTGATCATTTATCTTTTACGCAATATTCGTTTTGGTCTTTTATTTTTTATTTTTAATTCATTTTGGTCCTTTATCATTTTTTCGGGCGATATCCGTACCGATCTGACAAAATCGACCGAAATATGTATTATCCGACCAGACGATGGCTAGTGTCTGAAATCTGATCCGGAACACGAAACGCAGTGATACATTTAAGAGAAGAATGCTACAAGGGTCTCCTGATCCTCAATTTCATCTTGACTCTCCTGGCGATTTTCGTACGATATGAAAAAATCGACCAAAATCCGTATTTTCCGACTAGACGATTGCTAGTGTCCGAAATATGACCCGAAACCCGAATTACAATGATAAATTTAAGAGAAGAATGCTACAAGGGTCTCCTGATCCTCGATTTCATCTGGACTTTCTGGACGATATGACAAAATCGACCAAAATCCGTATTTTTCGACCAAACGATGGCTAGTGTCCAAAATCTGACCCGAAACCCGAAACACAGTGATAAACTTAAGAGAATAATGCTACCAGGGTCTTCAGATCCTCTATTTTATCTGGACTTTCCTGGCGATTTCCGTACGATATGACAAAATTGATTGAAATCCGTATTTTCTGACTAGACGATAGCTAGTGTCCGAAATCTGACCCGGAACCCGAAACACAATGATAAATTTAAGAGAAGAATGCTACAACGGTCTCCTAATCCTCGATTTTATCTAGATCTTCTAGGGGATTTTTGTACCGATCTGATAAAATCGATTAAAATCCGTATTTTCCGACCAAACGATGGCTAGTGTCTGAAATCTGACCTGGAACACGAAACGCAGTGATAAATTTAAGAGAAGAATGCTACAAAGATCTCTTGATCCTCGATTTCATTTGGAGTTTTCAGGCGATTTCCATACGATTTCTAGGGCGATATGACAAAATCGACCGAAATCGGTATTTTCAAATGGGTTAAAAGTTGTATTATTGGTCCTTTATCATGTATTTTAGTCATTTTCATTATAATTATTTCAAACAACTGTATAATTAATGTCATATTGAGATCAAATTTTGGATCAGTTGTAAAGTTAAGTGTGCAATCGTAATAAGGATGGAGTGCAAATACAGTAAATTATGATAAGTATCATCCATTTCAAATAGTTTATGTTTCAAAGCATCCAAGAAGAATATTTTCAAGTGCAAGTCTATTATTGGGTTAAATTGATGTTTTTTAAAGAATATTATATTAGATACATGTTGACAATTGTTAGAAAAGATTCCGATGATTAGATGTTGTTATAACTTTTATTGCGATTGTGACAAGAACTAAAATACACCACTTAAAGAAAATAAATGATTAAAATGAATCAATATAAAGATAAATGATCAAAATGAATATTAGGTAAAAGATAAAAGACCAAAATTATATTTAAGCCTAATTTTTATTATTAAAAAAATGTAATTTGATTATCTTTATACGTTCTATATAAAAGTTGATGTCAATCTTAAACAACAGTTAAAATAACAGAAAAAAATTTCAAAAAATAAAATTTTGTATATGAAATTAGTAACACAATAAAAAAATATTAAATAAAATGTTTTTATAAAAGTAATGTTTTGAATTTGAATTAGTCATTCAAAGTTAAATTAAAAAATATAATTATTCTTTCCACAAAATTATATTATAAAAAATATCA